>JAJHSJ010000004.1:45610572-45802972 GCA_021015155.1 Magnolia officinalis | reverse complement strand
CCCACGTGCTACATCCAAGATTAAGAAGCCCTTCTTGGCCTGAAGATGTGTAATCTCTTCATCAATGACAGCGATGTGATTCACACATTCGCATTGGACAATTTCATCATCTTACAAATTATGTCATCAATGGAAAGTGATTGATCATGTTCCTCGTGCTCTCGAATCAATGACTACAATGTTTGCCTTTGTTCCTCCACCATAAGATCAACCTTTGCATTCCTTGCGTTAGCTAGACATACAGTGGAATTGCAAAAAGTTGAGATGGAGCGACTGATTTCAAACGTATCAATTATGATCCAAGGGGCACAAGCCTCCAATGCATGGGCCATCTTTTCTAGCACCAACACTCACTCGGGTTGTGCACGACTTGAGCTACACTAGCCAGAGACCTCTCAATGCCATCTTTTTATTGTCGTCCAAGTCTTTTAGAAGAGGGATAACATGCTCGTTATGACCTATGTTGAAGAGATAGTCAGAATATAATAGATATAAAGGACAAAAGGGGACAATTAAGAAGCGTTACCCATACCACAATCAGTAAATAGGCCAGCAGAAGGCGCAACGATAGGCGCGATTGTCATAGAAGAGTCGGGAACTGGAGCTACTTTGAAAGTTTCCTCTTTTCTCTCTGGTTGAACAGAGACAAGGGGGGATTTCAGCTGTGGATTCTTGTGTATGTGTTACCTCCTTAGGAATCAATGGAACTAAGGTTGGCTTGGCAAAGGAAGACAATGTGGGTTGGGGAAGCTCCGCAACTTATGCAACCTACGCTACATTATTGGTGGTTGTCTTAGGGGTCAGAGCATAACGTTCTAAGGATGCAGCATGCGAGGATAAAGGTGAGAAGACAATGGCCGAAGATCCCCAAATGAGATGTAATGCTTCCCATGAAGGATCAACTTCAGGGTTGGCAAGAGCATCTTGCTACTCAATCACATAATCATCTACATCCAAGTCATCTCCCCCTCCTCCGACATTATGATGCCCTTCAGAGTAATCCACTACCTCCTCTTTAAGATCCTATTCTAAGATATCAACTAGTCGGCGGATGAGATCCGTGCTCGCTTGAGGCTGTTGAGCGAGATTCTCTTTAGCTCTGAATCCCTACTCTTGCCTGCAAGAAACCCCTCCCACTAGTTTACTCTCACCATCATTGCCATCGTTAGATCTCAAGATATTGGTAGCTGCTGGCCCTCAGCACTAGGATGACCTTGTGAGCCAATTTCTCCCTCTTCCTGACTTTTCTCAATGGCCTCGCCACTTTCAACATCGTCATCGTCCATGTCTCAATTTTTCTCCTCGTCAAGCAGCTAGGCATCTGGGTCAAAGCCCCTCTTCCAGAGGGTAGCCTTCATCTTTGACAACAACTTCATAAACAATTGATCCCTGAATAATTTTCTGAGGAGCTATCTTGATCTTAACCTAAGGAGAATACAGAGTGACATCTTGTGGGGAATTGGATGGTGGCAAAGGTCTAGCTTGATCTTGTACTTCTTAAACTTCTGTGATTTGATTATCAATGTCGGCTACCCCTTGTATGACATCTCCTTGATTTTTGGCCCCAACAGCCTCTTGTGGAGCACCCTCTTGATCGTCGGGTGGATTTTCCACTACAATCACAAGTGTCATGTCTGCTTAAAGTTGTACATCAACATAGGCAACCCAACCCTCCAGAATGTGGTCGGGCTTGACAGTGGTGATTGGAAACGTTCAATGATGTACGAAAGAGCAGTGTACCGACGATGGGTGCCTGACGGTTATCCTCTTTCAGAAAACCTAAGCCGCATCGAGGAATGGGCCGTAGGTGAGGTGGCTTCACCCAGACAGGAGTATCAATGGAGTGACTATTATGCACTAGGTGATATTGATGAGCCCACCACCTCATTCAACCATATGTGGCACCCACCACCCGTCTAAAACCAAAAATGATAAACTTCGCGCTGGTCCGCGTAACTAGTAGCTATCGCCATACCCATCTCTAGTGCATTGGGCCAGTCCCAAAGCCCCTCTCCACGCAAGTCAAATCGGTTAGGGTGCCTGACACTCCTTGATTAAATCTGAATTGGAAAGCGAAGCGGCTTACATAATATGGTTCCTTCCAAAATTCTAACCCGTCGCGTAAGGCCAAAGAGGTCATGCGAATGGCCATTAGAAACGAGCGCATCACTAAATTATAGAATTGTCATCATCTACAACCTCCCTGTTTCCCACATCAAAGGTCACCAAAAATTGAAAGAAGTGCATGCCATCCCGCTCAATCTTATCAGTAACCCATTAGATGTTCTTCCTGATCATGCGTATTCTTGAGAAGTAATGAAGAGGCAAATGCTCGGGATGGAGGTATGCCAAATCGCCCTTGTCATATACCTAAGGGAAGTAGACGCCAAGCCACCTGCACAAGTAGTGCCAGTGGAGGTGGGCCCCATCCAGGCCGCACATGGGGTGGTCATGATTGCTCACCATGTAAATGGATTGATTTGTCAATTAGTGTGAAGTCAATTTCGTTAAGTTAGATGAGCCCCATTCAAGTTGAAGATACCAAGACTTGAAGATCGAAAGCGTGCAAACTGAAGATTTAAAGGTTTATGAATGTGTCAAAACCTAGATAGCCTGGTAAGATCCCAAAACCCTTTGTTAGGTGGCCTAAATAATCATAAACATTTCCCAATCTATCTAACCAAGTTCAAGTGTCCATTAGATCAGGATGAACCTTGTGGAGGAAAGCGCAAAAGAACTATACTTGGAAAATCCATCAAATGCATAAAGTAAGTTGTTGTCGACACATGGACAGCCTCCTCAATGGGTTGGCAAGTCAATTCGACATGTTGAAATCCATGGCCGACAGGTCAAAACACCAAAAAATGAGACAAAAGAAAACTCATATTTATAGAGATTTCGACCCATAGATAAGTTATTTTGACAGTTCGAAGGTCCGACCAGTAAAAAACAAGGGTCGATAGATCGAAAGTGCCAAAATCTGGACAGAAAAGAAAACTCATGATCCGACAGATTTCAATTCATGGGTGGGTTATTTCGACTGATCGAAACTCAATTTCGACGGGTCGAAAATAGCAGTCGATAGATTGAAAGTGGCAAAATATTGATAGAAAAGAATACCTTGTGCCACTAAATATCTCAACTGGTCGAAGCCTTAAATCAACCAGTCGAAGGACATTTCGACCGGTCAAAGCGTCAAGTAGACAAGCCAACAATTAGCTATTTTCTAACCATTTTCAATCATTTTATAAATCCGATCCTTGAGCAACTAAGCCCTTTAGTGAGAAATTCATAGAGCTTTAAGAGAGTGTTATTCCCTAGCTAAAGTCTCTCCTTCCAAGCTCTTTCCCTTATGGAGTTCATCATTCAATCCTTGTGATCAAGCACATTTATTGAGCATTTAAAGCTTGAATTGAAATATGAACTCCAACATTCATTAATGCTATAACACTCATTTAAATCGTAAATCTTTTGTGTTAAAGGGCATTGAATGCTAGTCATTGGGGATCCTAACTTGTACCCTCAAAGATCTCTAATCTTGAATTAGGTTCACCTACCCTTCTCCCATACCTTAGCACTAGAAAGGCACATGTACTTCAAGGTTGCAATTCAAGGGAGCTGAAGAAGAGGTTTTTGTGATAAAGGAAGCTATTTAATAAGGTACATTCAAGGGGGCTCATCCACTTTAAGTGAGAAAGTTATTTTTGACTCTATTTTGTCTATAAACCGATTCTTGTATAGAGTTGGGTTTCAGAGTTTAACAAACCAAACTCGCCAAGTCCTTGTGTAGGTCTCCGCCAGGAGCATACTTGTGTTGTCCTTGTGTAGGACATCTTGATTGAGTTTGAGATCCAAAGTTTAAGACCTTTTGTATGCCGTCGACGGATGTAAAACACATAAACTTGTGTAGGTTGTAAAGGTTTATGATAAACCTGATTAAAAATAATTTTGATAGTGAAATTCGGTATATTTAGGAGAGAGTGAGTTAGCTGGTAGTGGAGTAGGCACATAGTTGAACAACTATACATAGTGTTCAATGGGCCAAATGATTTTTTTCTTGTAGTTATCTTATTTTGTTGAATTATTATGGATGCGTATCCTTATTGTAGCAAACATGTTTAATAGAATGCACACACGATGTTTCAATATTGTTCTGTTTTAACCTTGAGCTAATTTGATACATCTATTCATCTTTGTTTAATTATTTTGTTTGAGCAATTAGAGGTGGCTGATTTTTGTTTAAATTGTTAAAATTTGAAAGTCCTATTCATCCCCCTTTAGGACATTAGTCATATATCCAAGATTCACTTGTAGTGGTAAAACTGCAATTTCACACTATGTTGCGCAAAGCCTTGTAAATATTACACAAAATTGCTGGGGCCAGCGCGAGCCTCTTCCCGTCAGCCAGGATGCTGACAACACAAAGGCATTGAATGCAGATGCCATCTGAATTTTTGGAGCCTGGGAGTGCAACAGTGCAAAGGCAATACGCTAAGAAATCGGCAAGCTCTCATGAGGGAGAGGTGTTGTTTGGATTTGGGAACATATTTTTGCGTCTTTTCTTCAACTTTCTCACCACTTCCGGGTCGTCATCATATTTTTTTTATGACCCATCCTGAAAAGGACAAAGGACACATAATGAGATAAAAGATTAAACAAATGACATATGCATGCTATTGGCGGAGAGGGGAAAACTTATGTTAGATACTGACTGAAATAAAGAAGCCAATCCTCGAAGTGCAATTTATCTAAGTTCAGAAATCGGTACAACTCTGTGAACAGTTGAAGACACGTCTCCTTATCGTAGAATTCCAAATCTGTATTGGAAGGGGCATGTCTTCATAGATGACTCCTCGGATTAGCAAACCCGCAATCTCTTGCAAGTCCCACAAGGAGTTGGTAACCAAACCCCAATAGTTCAGAAGCATTTTATGATTATTGGATCACTGTTGAAGAAACTTAAAGTGGCATCGATGGCTTTATAGAGGTCTACCTCCATCAACATTTCCTTATGACGGGCAGGATCTCGTTCGCTGAGGCCTCATAAAAGGGGCACAGGTTAAGATAATCACAGGTGCAGAAGTTTCCCCTTTCTCTCATCGTCTACAAAATATATCTGTTAAAGTGTTGTTTAAAAGTATCAAAATAGTGTGCAAGATATGGCTCGTGAGGATTATGTGTCAGAGTCAGCAAGATCATATTCTTTTCTTCTTTAACGACTTGTTTTGTTCTATTGGCAATCAAGTCGTAGCTTAGAAGTCTCTATAGGCGGGATACACAACTATCAACACTAAGAAATATGCCCGAACTACCGATATCAGACGTTGTGATACCCACGAGTGGCTTATGACGAATGGAGCTCTTAAAGTAAGAAAGGATTCAATCCTTGTATGGGTCACGAATGTGGAATTCTCTTTCAACGATCTTAACACTCACCCAGGTTGTCTTCATTATGCCAACCTTTTACTTGAGGATGTATTCGCTGAACTCCTTTCGGTAGTTTTTTCCAAGCAGCGTAAGATTGTTTCAAACTCTAATGTGGGGAAGTTTGCCCTTGGTATGACATTGGGCGGCAGTGTGCTACTCTTGATCTGTAGAAACACCAGTTTCAAGGTTTGTGTGCAAACTTGCTAGAAGCCCCATCCACCTATCCCATTCGGCCTCGATGTCGTGTTGATAGAGCTGGGCATCGGTCTGAGTCGGATCGGATTGGGTCCAACTTGATCCGATTCGAAATCTCAATAGTCTGACCCGAACTCGATCCGATCCGAGACCGAGTCCAGGTCACCTGACTCAGACTGATTTGAAATGTACATTGCCTGATCCGATCTGAGTCTGACTCGATCAGGAAAATTGAGTTAGATCGGATTGAGCACGGTTTGGATCGATCCAGATTTAAAATTATTTTTTTTCAAAAAAAAAATTAAAAATAGTAAAAAATAGTAACAAAACGGTGGTGTTTTGTGATAAGCGATGCCAATATGCCCACTTTGAAAATTGAATTCTGGTGCTTTGTGCCCATGGATTAAACTACAGGACAACAAATCCATGATCCCATATGTTGTATTGATCCCACTGTGGACTGACTAGAGTAGAAAACCTGACTAAGCCATCTTATCCATCCAATTGATACGTATGATGGGAAAGAACATTACTAACAATGTGCATTGAAATAGAAAGAAATGGTCCAGCAATTGGGTAGGTCGGATTGTGCAATCCGTGTGGTTTGTAAAAACTAATCCTTACTCCTTAGGAGGGAAACCAATCCAATAAATGGCCTGGATCATTGACCATCATGCCACATTGCAATTCATGTAGTATAACAGCTAAGGAATTTGCTGAAGAGGTGTTGTAGCAAGATTACTCTCTAACTATCTCCCTCTCTTAATAAATTGGTCTTTTCTTCAAATGAATTTATGGAAGCCTTTCATGAAATATTGAAGAAAATAGATGAACAAGAAACAAACATTAAAACTAGAAGGCATTCCCATAAGACACTTGATGGTCCTATAAATTAGGAATGTAAGAGGGAAAACATAAATAAAGAATAAATCACAATGCTATCCCTAGAATTCATGAATCTGAAATACAAGAGTAGATAATACTCACTTGGGTCCATGGACCAGAAGGGCAAGATCCTTGGTCATTTTGCCCGACTCAACTGTCTCGACACAAGCAGCCTCTAGCTTCAACGCAAAATTTAAAAAAAAATAATAATAATAATAATTAAAAATAGTAACAAAATGGTGGTGATTCTCAAATCATAAACAATGTATAGTATCATGAAAATCTAAGATGCACATTTTGAGATAAAATGTAAAAAGAAAATAAACCATGTCCAAAATCAAAAGTACAAATGAACCTAACAACTAACATGCACATACTGATTACCGAGTCATAGATTAGGTAAAACTTTCGTACATTCAATACCCTCTATATGATGAATGCCTTTGTGGCATGTAACTAGATGAACCTTGTCCATAATAGTAACCCCTCCTCCACCTCCACCTTCGTCGCCAGATTCATCCTTCCGGTTCTCTTTTTATTGATTCAACTGCAGGAGAACTCTTGGCCGACTCCGATCTGGATGTGTTTAAAAAACGGTCGTTCACCTCTACTAAATCGGATGGTGGGGATCTCTTCCCATCGTCCTCATTCACAGATGCAAGAAGTTTTTTCAGATACTTTTTATGATCCGATTTGTACGGGATTCCCAACCGCGTATAAAATGCTGCAAGACTTTTAAGAAACTTTGATGGTTTACTTGTGCCTGCTTTAGCATCATGTTATCTCAGAGGTGGATGTTGTTGTCTGGTACTTCTTGATCTAGATACCATTTGCAAGCTTTCTTTGACGGCCTCTTTATAATCCCGTTCTTCTTGTTCCCTTAAAATTCTCTCTTGTTCTTCTTCTCTACTAATTGTGGTTGTGGAAGGCCTAAAACCAGAGCCAGAGGCAGTTGCAGTTCCTCTGTTTAACCCTTCTTCATTTATAATAGGTCTACTTCTATATATTCTTTGGTTAGTTGTATTGGTTGTAGTTGTAGGGTGAGGGGTGTAGGAAGTCTTTGTATTTGAGTCAAGAATTTCTCTAAATAAATCTTGGACTTCCTGAAGAGCTTTGCTACATGGTGCGGCGTCTCCTCCCCGACAAGCCAAATGTAATTTGAGCCAATTTGTTTTGTTGACAAACTGTTTTCCACAAAACTTACATTTCAACTTTATCTTTCCATCTTGGGAGTAGAATTGGACTTTATAATCCCAAATATCCACCGATGCATCATCTTCCGATGACATATCTAGTGTATATCTGGTTAGCTTAGGACAAAAAAAAAAAAAGAGAGTTAAAGTTATGAATGAATGCAATTACTCAACAATATAATAAGAGATTTAAATAACATTATCAATTGAATAGTATTAATAAAAAAGTGAAATATTCATACACCCATAAGCTATAACCATAATATTACATTGTAACTATTTTAACAAAATTACAAATAACATGATATAACAAAAATAGAAGGCATCAAAATCATATTACAGCTGCAGATACTGTCTCATCATCTTGTCACTCTCCTCTTCATCGAACTCCTCATCAATAGAGTTCTCTTTCCCTTACATCGGACGCAGCCAATCCTGAGTACAAATGAGCGCTTCAAATGATTCAGGTGTAAGTGAGCTTCTATACTTGCTTATGTCCCTACTCCCCGTACTAAAATCAGATTCTGAATCCACAGTTGAAATTGGAATTGATAATCTGTCGCGTGCCATTAACGAAAGCACATGGTACTGTAAAGTACCAGATCTTGTCCTCCACCACTCCAAAATATCAAAATCATCGCCTTTGGATTTTACAACTAGAAGATCCTCCTTAAGATAGTCTTCGAGTTCTGATCTAGGCATCTGTATTTGAGTCCATTTCTGCTGTGCATAGTAAGACATGAAATCATTTGCCGTGTCTTCTTGTGATTCATTAACTGCAGAACTAGAACCCACATGAGAAGATTATTCTTTTGCGGCACACACATATAAATTGTATAATTCACTGACTGCATCAGAAATATTTTCAGCCTCGGCAACACCCAATTCACCATACAACTTACTACATATGAAGTCAACCATAATCATCTTGTATCGGAGATCAAGAACGACCGCAACACCCATTACCAGACTACACTCAGACTAATACTTATCAAACTTTACCTGCATACCCATGGTCATTAAGTGTAAAAAGTCTTATCCACTACTACTTTTGCACAAGACATCTTTTACCTTCCAAAGTTTAGACAGAAATATATTTGTTGTTGGATACTTGCTGCCCGAAAATTTCTTCATGCTGTTGTAAAAAACAAAAAGGAACTTATAAACTCATTCAGCTCTTGACCAATCATCTTCAGAAGGTAGCCAAACATTTGCACTATAATGCTCCGCATAGTGAGAGAATGCAGGTCTCGAATCTATTGCTAAATCCAACATTTCAAAAGTTGAATTCCAACGTGTCGTGACGTCCAATTCATCGTTCTCTGAGTTGACAAATTCAACCACTTTACGATCTCATTCCATGCATGTAATCATGAAGGTGACCCCCGTATATACTTCACTTATGTTCTCGATCGTAGGATCGATTGTTTTAAGGCCATCTTGTACAATCAAGTTTAGGATGTGGGCACAACACCTAACATGAAATATCTTTCCACCAAAATATAGGTCACCGGTGGCCCTAAACTGGTTGCGCAAATCCGTTATCACGTTATCATTTGGAGAGGCATTATCTAGAGTAATTGTGAAGATCTTCTTCTCAATTCCCCACTCCACAAGACATTTGTGTATGAAGTCTGAAATAATCAAACCACTATAAAGAGGCGCAAGATAACGAAAGTTTATTATTCTCTTGCAAAGCCTCCATTCGGCATTAACGTAGTGAGCAGTTAGGGACATATACCTCTTTCGTTGATTGGATGTCGTCCACAAATCTAATGTCAGGTTAATTCGGAAAATCGTTTCCAACTCTCATTTCAACTTGACCTTCTCGCCTTCATACATCTTCATACACACCCTCTTTATTGTTGTACGAGAGACCTTCTTGTATCTGGGGTTAAGGCATCTGGCTAGTCCACAAAAGTAGGGCTATCTACTATCTGAAATGGTCTTTCATATGTAATAATTAACTTGGCCGTCAACTCATTCACTAGTTCTTTGTCATACTGGTAGATGGACACTGACGGACCCATTGCAGATTACGAAAATGAAAGTGTTTGTTGCCCTGCCGCACTTTTCATTTTTTTTAATAACACTTTGAAATATGTTTCTTCAACGTCGTGGTCGAACCATTTGATTTCTTAGCGTACTGAGACTTGCAATACTTGCATTGTATCTTCACGGAGCCGTTCTTCAGGATTACTTCTTCAAAATCGTCCCACACTACCGACCTCTTTTTCATTTTTCCCGCAACATGTGACTGTATGGTACTAGTATTAACGACGTCGACGGACACCTCTTCATGTTCAAGACCTAATCCTTCATCTTCAAGGATCATCGGTGATGTAATTGATCGACCACCCGGGGTATTGGAAAGACCTTTACTTTCCATCTGATAGTTGAAATATACTAAATCATATTAGCATTAGTAATCTATTGCTAACATAGTTATACTAAATCCTAAATTAGTTACTCATCCAAGGTTGGATAGTTTGTAATACTTTCATATTTCCATTTAAACATCCATACCTAAAATCCGGCAGCATCTCCCCATGTCTTTCCAGATAAGTTGATTTTACGTTACATTCCGATGTCAAATATCTAAAGCAATGTGAAGATATTTGGCATTGGATACGAAACGGAAGAAACATATCCAGAGAGAAATGAGGAGATGGACCGCGGATCAGGCATGAACATTTAAATAGATTATATGAAAGCATACTATCCATTTAACCTTGAACTGTCCAAAATGGGACAATTTGAGCGATTTCTATGCCACCAAAAACATACCATATCTATGTGGCCACATAGAAATCTTCAAACGGGTAACTAATTATCTAACTTACAATCACAATCACAAGTCACAAGTCACAATAATAATCTAATCAAAGAAAGCAATGTACATATTAAGCTAAGTATACAATGCACAATAATAAGATAAGCAAAAAAAGCAATGTATAACGCATAAATAATCATGTTTAACGTTACCCAATTCAGAAATTAATTGATACTTACATCTAACCTCAACAAAGCAAAATTAACTTTGACAACCGCTAATTCTCTAACTAACAAATAACAACTTTTGTAATCGTCTAACTAACAGTTAACAACTAACCAACAAGGCAATAACAAAAGGAAAAAAATTACAGAAATATCCACAATAGGGCTCCACAGATTAACGGTTTGGATCTTGCACAAGTGCACTCCTTTAAACCATATCCAACACATGATAACTACAAACTTGAGAGTTTTGGAAAGCCCATCTACACAATCCATGCCAATAATCAGGTGGGCCATAGGCATACAGTTCAAATATGTTACCACAGTTCATTACATGTCAGGCCTCTTGTTTGGTAATATAGACCGATGATCTGATGGGCCAAATCAATAGTTTGCTGATGCTCCCACAGTTCTATACTTGAAAGGCTTAGCATTTGGTGATCCAGACCTTTGATTTGATGGGCCTCTCCTTGGAAACATAAAGTTTGCTGATGCTCCCGCAGTTCACCACATCAGCTAATCCGATTGGCCAAGTCTTTTGGGAAACAGAGAGTTTGATGATGCTCAAAACAGTTTAGTATAGAGGGGACATTTTTTCGGTCATCCAGACTTTTGATTTGATGGGTAAAATTGCAGAAATATACAGTTTGCTGATGCTCCGAATAGTCAGTACATGTGGTGACTGTTGTTTGGTGATATAGGCCATTGATCTGATGGACCAAGCTTTGGAAACATGCAGTCTACTGATGGGGCCTATGTTTCCACAGTTCAGTGCACATGGGAACAACTGTTTGATGATCCAAACCGTTGATCTAATGAGCGGACCCTCAGAAACATAGTCTGTTGATGCTCCCTCAGTTCAGGAACTGTATCCGTATCATTCACTAATCCAGACAGTTGGTTTGATGCCTGATGGAGCTCGTGTTAGTTGGAAGATCCTGGTCGTTGACCTTCAAGGTGCTTAATACAAAGACATAGCACTAACTTAGATAAAATGTCAGGAAGGCTAGGATCTTGCAATCCAGAAGATCTTTAAGATCGTCCCCCATCAACAGTAGGGCCCATCAGATCAACACTCTGGAAAATCGAGACATGGAACCCACACGTACCCATCTGAAATGGTCTATTAAGATCTGTCATGGATGTGGCCTGTGGTAGATGGTCAAGAACAGAGAGAGAGAGAGAGAGAGAGAGAGAGAGAGAGAGAGAGACGATCCAACCAGTGGACCGCACGACAGTGTTTGAGTAGAGACGATCCAACCAGGGCGGGCAGACCACCAACGAGCCACAACCAGACAGTGTGGGCCACCTATCCAGATCGGGCAAACCACCAGCTGTCCACCACAGCGAGCCATTGTTCCTAAAATCATAAAAAAAAACTCATAATACACACACACACACACACACACACACCTTAGGGTAAAATAGTAAATAACTAAATATATATTAATAAAATACTAGACCCGGTCCGGATCGGATCCAATCAGATCGGATCGGTCTGGATTGGTATAGATCCGAACTCGACCCGAAAAGCTTTCGGATCTGGATTGCCCTACTCGATCCGCACCGATCTAGGCCGTCGGATCGGTTCAGATTGGGTCGGATCTGGTCGGATCGGGTCGGATCCACCGGATCGGGTTAGGATTGCCCAGCTTTATGTGTTGAGGAGGCTTCTCTATTACGCCGTCTTGATATATGGCAAAGAGGATGTTCTTAGGGAGGCTATTGATCTACTTCCCAAGTCTTTGGTCTCTAGATCCTCATGTTGAAACCACTTTAGGTTCCGTGAAGAGGACCTAGCGGCATCAACGACAACCCATTTCTTGTCTAGCGCAATAACCCATCTACCCCATCCGACAATCAATCTTGCCCATCTGTGAGGGTTTACGAAGTTTAATTTGAGCTCAAAGCCTCCCCAGGCACAACCTGGACAACAACGAAGGTCCTAATGACTTGAAGTGATCATGGATTACTCATATTACGAATGACACACGTTTTTAGGCATCTCTAAAGCTGCAATATTAGCTCTTTCCAGTTTGACCAGCCAAAGGGCACAATAATCATATGTTTATCATCTTGATGTAAAAGATTGTGCTATCATTCTTGATTCATTCTTGTATTCTATGCTAATCAGGAAGTTATAGCACGGACTCCATGTCCGCATATCGTATGCATGCATGACATGTCTTTAAAACCCGTATAACGATTCTTATTATGCCTACATGGGACTTCTCTACACAAATACATACAATAATCAAATAAGGGTCAAAACAAACTCTGAAAGGAACCTGCCCTTGCAAGAACCATGTCAATGTTAAGGACCTCCACCATCTAGAGTCGTTCAGTGCCCTACCCATCTAAAACTAGTAAGGCCAGACTGTTTAAGCTCAAAGTCGTAGTAGGTCTTCTAGAGGTCACTCGTCCTAGGGACGGGCGCAGGCCCAGAGCCTTGCCACTCGGTCAAAAGCTCAATAGTTGCCTAGTCCAGGACTGAAATCAAATGGGGCTTAGACACTTGACTCCCAGAGATGGTGTGGTCTGGACCATTAGCTCGACACTGTTTAAGCGATCCCTTAAGCGGTTCAAGTAACCTTCCTAAAAGGACATAATCCCTTGCAAACATAGTCTTTTGCCTTTTAATCAAGGGTATTCTACATGATGTAACTAAGGGCTCGTGTAAGATCATAACCTGGAATGTACAGAACTCGAAATCTCTGGAATAAATATCCTCCTTGCGCCATGTTCTTACGTGCTTATTTGTGTCTTTTACGAATACCTACGAAAATCCTTGCCCCTTTAAACAAAGCAAACGCACGCGTTCTCCCCATGTTATTTGATCTTTGAAGCAGGAACTCGATTGATCGGGATCCGATAACGGAAGGTTGTGGATATTCATCCTACTTCTAAGTTACTACAACGATGGCACTGGACAATAGTAATCTATACTAATCTAAGCCTAAAATATTTTGTAGCATGGCTGGACAGAAGTGGAAAGACTAAAACTAAGTTAAGATAATAGATAAATATTGTGAAAATAAATTGTGTTTGGCATGGGCCTGGAACTCTTCATTGCATTCTCCTTTTATAGCTTTGGGAGGCGGTAAAACTCTCACTAGATTTCCTTTTTGATATAGGATCCTTCACAGCCACAATGCTCAATTGTTTTCTAATCATCCTAGTTTGGTCTAAAGATCTCCATATATCATAAACTTTTTTTTTAGATCTCTTACCAACATAGCTGCAAAGATCTGTGGACCTTTAGGGCTCTATCTTATCCAGTTTGGTCATGATCCAAATTATTTTTCAGATCTCCTCTTATCGTAACCATGAAGATTTGTAGATCTAATAGGACTAGTCCTGCTGAATTCAGATTGGGACCTAATCCATTAGTTCCCATCCTGTCAGATATTGGTCTAATCTTCAAATTTTCATAACGCTGCGAAAGCTCTGAACATTTTTTAGAAGATCTCCCATTTTGTAGACATGCTAGGCACGTTGCCTTGGTCATGTACCATACAAATTAGGGCTGCGTGTCATTCGTCGTTTCATTTCCTCTTGAAACGCCACTTTAATTATAGTAGGTGACGTGTTGTGGAAGGATAAATGGCAAAAAATATCCTCTATCACAAGTACGATTTCATCATTATTAGGCACATAATGCTAACATGTGGTGGCTCCTTATTAGTCCACAAGGGCGTGTTAAAAATATGTGTAAACAACATTTACAAACATTTAAAAAAAGGTAATACCTCAGCTATTGATTACCATCATAAGTTCAAAATCACTGTTAATAAATTTGGTTGCCATTGGCAAGCCACTCGACAATTTTTATCACATCACCTACACTTTGGAAGGGCTTGATCTAGAATATGGCCCTTTTTATCACTTCCATCTCTCATGAAAAAAAAATAAAAAATCACCAACTATAATGGCCGAATTATATGGTTCTCTAATTACTGAAGAAATCAGGCTCAATACCTCTTGTTCATTAGGTACCACCGAACCAACCACTTTTGTTGCAAATCAATCTACCTCACAGTATACTTAAGGCAGCCATTTTGCTCGTGGTGTCTACAATTCTGATTCTCGCTTTCGATGTCATGGAAGAGGATGCGATTTGAGTAGATATCACAATATTGGACAGTCATATAATATCATGTCTTCATTCTATCAGCTAATTTGCCAAATCTGTAACAAGGCTAGGCATTGTGCTCTTGATTGTTAGCACTGCCTATATCATAAGTACGAGAGCCGCAGACCCTCTCGCCAACTCAATGCTCTTCCCTCTCTACTCACACCACACCTGATGATGCCTAGTATCTTGATACCATTGCCAATCAATACATTACCTATGATCTTTCTAACCTCTCCCTACACCAGGCCTGATCGTGTGGCTGTAGGTAATGGTACTGCTCAAAGTGATTTTTTTGAAGGATGGATCAACAATCAAAGGTTACCTCCACATGATAGCTATCCGGCTCACTATTTAAACCCTCCCTATTACAATAATTATACCATCCATTTCACACCCATTAATAAGATGGTTAGATTGTCCATCAATAATTTTCACGGTCCATCACGTGGGAGCACATTTAATTGTAGATCCCTCCTAAAAATCACTTTGATTAAATGATCCTAACCATCTAAACAATGTTTATGAAAATAGATGGTCAATTTGATTATAATAGAGGGACGTTAATTTGGATCATTCATATTGATTATATTGGAAAAGGTCCAATCAGTGATATAGACTGTCCATCATTTGAGCAACTCTTCTGATTGTCTATCCTTTTTGTTTGATGATCTTAACCAATTGATCAATGGTTAGGAGAATGAATGGTCCATATCATCGTAGGAAAGGTCTAATTGATGATAGATGTCCATCGTGTGGGGCATGCCCTTGATTATCAATCCCTCAAAAAAAAAAACAACAAAAAAAAAAAAAAAAAAAAAAAAAAAAAAAAAAAACACTTGGATTGTCCCAATCATCCAATAAATGTTTAGGAAAATGGATAATTCTATTTATTATAATTGTAGTTTAAACATGAATATGAACCATCCATCATGAACCATGTCTAATCTCCAATCCTTCTTAAATATTCTTTGACCTAAAGATCCTACCCTTCCGATCAATGGCTAGAAAAATAGATCTCTTAAATATTCTTTGACCTAATGATCCTAACCTTCCTATCAATGGCTAGAAAAATAGATGGTCCTTATTTACTATATTAGGAAAGCTTTCAATGGCGATCTAGATTGTCCATCATGTGCAGACAAATTCTGATTATCGATCCCTCCTATAAAACACTTTGATTGGAGGATTCTAACCATTCGCTTTATTGATAAGAAAATAGAGGTCTAGTTATTTACACAAACTATTAATCATGTGGGGACAAAACTTTGATTCCAGTCCCTCTTAAAAAAGTCACTTTGATATGATGATACTATATTATATCAGAGGTCCAATCAACAATTTGGGTCGTCTATAATGCATAGCATGCTTTTGACTAACAATCACTCTTGAAAGTCTTTTTAAGCTAATGATCTTAACCATCTGATCATGGATATCCATCCATCATGCAAGGCACATCTTGGGTTTGATATCCCTCCCCAAATACTTTTTGATATGCCGATCCTAAACCATTTGATCAATGGCCAGGCCCATTTTTATTATACTAGAGAAGGTTCAATTAGTGATTTGGACCGTTCATTATGTGGAGCCCACCTTTAGTTGTTGATCACTCTTAAAAGCCAATTTGATCGCTAACCATATAATCAACGGCTAGTAAAATAGACAATCCATATAGATCATAATAGAGGTCCAATCCTTGATTTAGATTGTCCATGACGTGAGATCCACCTTTTCTTGCGATGAATTATTAAGAAAAAAAAAAGGATGCAAGGTGAGGGAGAGGGATGTTGGAAAGTCAATCATGATGCATTATTATCATAAAATAAATATTCCAAAAGCAATAGGGCATTATAAGAATAATTAAAAAAAAAAAAGAAGAAGAAGAGAGAAAGGAATAGACATTATTTTACAAACACTTGTAGATAAGATCAAATTTTTAGTAAGTTTTCATAATTTGTTTCCTCTAGAAGATCTTGCCCGAGTGGTAGAGTCCGAGGAGTTTCAACACGAGGTCTTGGGTTCAAAACTAGGGGTGTATACGAACCGAGCTAGCTCGGTTAGCTCGCTAACTCGAAAAAGCTTGATTCGACTCGGTTTGAAGCTGAGTTAGAGCCAAGTCGAGCTGATTTTTTGAGCTCGAAAATGAGTTGGAGCCAAGTTCGAGCAAGCCCTAGCTCGACTTGACTCGGATCCAATCCAGCTCAAATCGAACTCGGATCGAACCAGTTCAGTGACTTAGTTACTTTGCCATTGATGTTGCTCACCAAGTGTTTGATAAAATGACTCAACGAAGTGTGGCTGGTGGCAAGGAAGGTATGTACGTGAAACAAATACTATTTTTTTTGTTGGTTTTTCTTGGTTTTTATGTTGCTTAGAAGGTGTTTGATAAAATACCTGTAAAACCATTGCTTCTGTTTCACCTACAGAGGGATTTTGAAGGTGCAGTCTAGGTGTTTGTGGAAATGCCTCAATGGTGAACTTGGCTTGATCTGGGCTTGAACTCGGCCCGAGCTGGCCCGAGCTGCTGACCGAACCGAGCCGAGCTGGCCAGTCAGGCTCGAGGATCGAGCCGAGCCGAGTTCGAGTTGAGGTCAACCAGTGGCTGAGCCGAGTCAAGCTGAGGCCAGCTCGACTCAGTTTGACATGATGTACACCCCTATTCGAAACCCATCAGTGGTGAAATCCCACTACGAAAATCTATTTCAAAAGGTCATTTCAAAAATTCTCAAGTTTTAGTTGGACTTGGATAGATATTGGAGCATTGTTTTTTCATACCTAAGCCGGGCTTGAACTCAAAACCTCAATGTTTTCCACCACTGAGCATGTTAATTTCAATAAGAAAACTTTAGGAGAAAAAGAGGAAGAAAAACAAATTTTGGTAAAGCATGTACTCAACGAGGCTTTCGTAAGTGAAACCCAAATTGTGAACATGGACAATATAATGACCATTCCATGGCTAATAAATGCTAGTGACCCTTAAAAACATATTCTTTTCCTATAGATTCCTCCTATCCAAACAAGGGTTAGAAAAAACAAAATGTGCACATGGAAAAAGTGCATTGATTCGGAATCCAAAATTACAAATTCTAATAGGTTTTGCGTGGTTCATCCTTGAGCCTAGTTGTTTTACCATTTACCATGTAAACGGTGGTAAACGGGTAATAATTATTTACCATAGTACATGCAAGCCGCCCTTAAATGACGTTGCCAACTTGGCTAAATCCAAGGAGGAGAATAAGTTACAGAAAATCTGTGGGGGCCACCGTGATGTACATGTCCAAGCCACACTGTCCATCCGTTTCATCAGCTCAATTTAGGACATGAGCCCAAAAAATGAGGCAAATCCAAAGCACATGTGGACCACACCATAGGCTACAGTGGGAATCAAACCCCTATCATTGAAAATTTCTTAGGAGCCACAAGTTTTGGATCAAGCTGATATTTGTGTTTTTGGCTAATCCATCATTATCCCTCCTGTTTCCTGTGGTCTTGTCCACTTAAGCTTACAGTCTACCTTACATTCTTGCAAAAGTGAGTCTCTAGACAGTGCTTTGGTACAAAACTGCCGTGTCAACTAATCTAATGGAACACATTTTATATAGTGAGGATTTATATGATCTGCGACTAGGGCTGTATACGAACCAGGCTAGCCCGGTTAACTCACTTGACTCAGCCCAAAAAAGCTCAACTCGGCCCGACCCGGAACTGAGTTCGGGTCGGGACAGGCTATTTTCTTCGGCCCGAACTCGAGTTCGGATATGTCCCAGTTCGGCCGGACTCGGCCCGAAACCTGACTCGACCTGGCCTGACTTGGTCAAGTGGTGTGTGTGTGTGTGTGTGTGTGTGTGTATATTCAAAACTTTACCCGTCCCCCTTTCCCCTTCTGGGATAGTTCACCGCCCATCTTTGAAGTGACAGTACAGTTCGAAACTGGCCCGAACTTGCCCGATTGCTGACTGCGCCGGGTTCTGGCTGGATATGTTGGCCCGGTGACCGGGTCGGGCCAGGTTTAGCCCAGTTCGACTTGGATTGACCCGTGTACACCCCTATCTGTGACCAGCATCATCTCTAGGTGCACCACCAACAAGGATTCAACAAATGCATGTCATAACTGAGTTCAAACAGCTGCAAATGCTCTCAGGCACGACTGTGTCATTGAACACCCATTCGTCATGTAATTAACAGCATATAACTGCGAGGATCAACGTTCATACTATGCACCGAAACTCAGTGTATATACCATTTCTACCATCAAATCGGACCACATACCCATCAGATCAAAACTGCTCAAATGACAGGCCACGTTTCATATGAAACAGGCCCTGAAATCAGACCAATCAAATGTTCCTAATCCTGATCAAACAGTCCTCAAAATAACATTCAAGTTGATATACAAGGTGTTCCTAGACATGGTATCAGACAGCGCTAACGTTCAAAAGCCAGAAATACCGTATGGAAGTTGCACAAAAAACTCCCTAGCATGCCTTCTATCAGTGGGGGACTTTTCATATTACACCTGTGACATGTAAAAGAAAACCAATTGAAACCCATGCAGCATGGCCCACCAATTGTAACCGTTCCTACTATCCCGGATATACAAAATCACTATGAAAGCTAACCCACATAAATGAACCCCTTTGCTCTCATGGGCAAGATTCGTGAATTCAGGGGGGGAAAAAATCAAGGAAAACCCCCGAAATGCAAGGATGATAACCACCAGTCCAATGTCCATTTGATACATTATGATCTGTCACTGGATGAGTTGGATTCAGAGTGGAGTCGTCGGCGTATGTCGCGCTGTAGCATTTCCATGAACTCCTGCCATAGGAACACTGTCAAATGCTTAAAATTTGATGGCCCAAAAAAATTTTAAAAATCAGAAACAAATATGCAAAAGGGAATTAAATACATTGGCGAGCGTGGAATTGCTGCATATTTCTTCCACGAGATCGACGGAAGCATTTTCACCATACAGACGACCAGCATTCTGGACCACTGTACGGAAAAGATCGACGGGTGAATCATGGCCTTCAATCCTTTCGACAGCTTCTTGAAGATCAATCTGGAAAACAGCCAAGTTAAAAGGACTTTTGCCCAAATCCAGAGGCTCAAACTGGTACTGACTTTTCTTCTGTTAATAAAAAGAAAGCTAATAACAACAGGCAAATAGCTGGATGCCTACAGAAGTTTAGAAACTTCAATGCTAGAAACTCCTAGAGGATTTCCCTGAAAATTACTCATTTGGGCAAGACACATATCGATGCATATGCAGGTAGGGTTATAGGATAGAATGAAGAGACAATTTTGAGTGGATATGGATGGACTACTGCAAGAAATTCTGAACGGAGAGGATATTTATAGGAGACTTAAATGGGTATGTAGGAAAAGAAAGTAGAGGATATGAGAGGGTACCTGGAGGATATGGTTTTGTGAGAAGAAATCAAATGGGTGATGCTATTGTCTTTGAGTTAACCACGGCATACAATCTAGCTCTAGCAAACACATAATTTAAAAAGAGAGATGAACATTTAATAACTTTAAGAAGTGGATCATATACAAGCCAAGTAGATTTCTTTCTACTTGAGAAGACAAAACGATCATATGTGGGTATCGCAAGGTTATACCAGGAGATAGCTTGAGAGTGCAATGTAGGTTAATGGTTATAGATGTTTACATTCAGAAATGAAAGGGAGGGAGTGAAATTAACAGGTGTCCAAAAACTAGGCTGGGAATTTGAAAGGAGAGAAAACAATGTTATTAAGAAATAAATTGATGGACAAAGGAAGGTGGAATGTCAAGGAAGAAGGAAATATTAGTGGAATGAAATAGTTGAGTGCATTAGTAAAGTGACAAAAGTTGTTTCAAGAGTATTTAGAGGGAAAAGTCAATCGCATGAGGAAACTTGGTTTTAGAATGATGATATACGGAAAGCTATTAACAAGAAAGGGACTAGAAATGATGAAAATTTTGAACAATATTGAAATGCCAAAAAGATTGCTAAGAAAGTAGTAACAAATCTAAACTCAAGTTTTATGAAGATCTTTAAAACAGATGGGGGACAAGGGAGGGTGAGAAAGATGTCTTCAAACTCGCAAAGATACAAGAGAAGGGTAGGGATCAAGATCATGTTAGATGTATAAAAAGCAATGGCTAGAGCATACTAGGCAAGGACGATAAGATCAATGGAAGGTGGATAAGCTATTTTCAGAACTTGTCAACTGACAACCACTCAGACAACATACAGACAAATAACGTGAAGACCATAAATACTTTCATACGATTAAGATATCTAAAGAGAAAAAAGTATTGAGAAATATGAAAATTGGAAAGGCCCCGGGACCAGATGGTATACCACCACATTAGTGCAACTCTCTTTGTGGATGGGAGACAAGTTCCAAATGGGGTTCGCTGGACCATTTTGAAGACCTCACATACATTGGACGTGCATCAGGAAGACCCCACTTTGGGATGATGCATGTGGGCTGCTTAGGAGAGTTTTAGTCATAGAATTTTTATTTCGTGTCGATCCGACCGTTAGATCTTGTCGATCAGGCCACTAGGACTTCTAAATCTAGGTCCCTTGAACTCTAATCTTGTTTCATTTATGTTGTTGTTGTTGTTATGATTGATTTGACGGTTAAAATTGGTGGTAAGTGTTTTAATTCGCTTATTTTGGATGATGGGCCATATCACTTGAGTGAGATATATCGGCACTACCTATGCGTTTCGTATCACCCAGATGGGATACAAGATATATTGGCCGATATTGTTAATATTTAAAACATTGCCTAAGAATTACTCACATCTGCTTGATCATCTCTGCCTTGCCTATCAGCATTATGTTGTGGTGGCGGTTCGGATTCCTGGGAAGGCGCATGGAGGATTGATCCCTGGCCGAAAGCTTGTGAGACTACGGGCATCAGTTGCTGAAACATCCTCGAAAAATCAATCCCACCTGAATCCCTTCCCGACCCCAAAAGCATGTTTCCAAGATTATGGCTCTGGCCTTCTACATCCCGAGCAATTTGATTGAGGGTATTACTCACTGCAGGGCTCTGAGCAAGCTGTTCCATGATGCTTCTCAAACCAGCGGGAGATTCAATCCCAGCTTGCTCTGACACCCCTTCCAGAAGGCTGTTCAAAGCAGGGCTCTGAAGAAGCTGAGACATCATGCTTGCAGGATCAATTTGTCCATTATTGCCTTGCCCTCCTCCTAAAGGCATACTTCCCATAATCTGACGAAATACAGGGGGCAACTGCACTGACAGACCATTAGCATTCGTATTGGCATTTGAATCTGTCCTACTTATGTCGGAGCCCCGAGATAAAAGAGATTGCAAAACCTGTTGACCCCTAGCAATAGACTGCTCGTCCCGATTCACTGGAGCGGTACAGCTCATTTCACCATCTCTCCCTTGCATCTTCACCTGCTTGCTTCTCCTCTGGGCACATCATTGCAATAAACAGTCAATTAGGGCAGCTCAAGTGTTTGCAGATCCCAAAATCAGAAAGAGATGATTAAGGTCATTGGGCCTCTACAATTGTTATCTGTTGATAGCATTGACACAAAACACACACACACACACACACAAAACATAAGTTCACGTCAACACAAGTATTCACCTTAGGCTGTAAACCTCCAGACCCTAATCCCAATGGAATAGTTTTGCCACCCTCGGAAGGCTCCTGGCTTTGGCTGGAACTAGGAGCATTCTCTGAAGCAAATGTACCAGTATTTTTCTCTGAGGAAGACTTGCTAGAATCTGCCTCTATAGAGTCTCCTGGTGAGCTCACTGATGATGTTTGTATTAAACTTGACCTCACTCTGTTATCTTCAATATTACTAAGTTGGCAGCCAGAGGGTTGGGGCTGATATTTATGAACAAATATGTCAGTTTCCATCTCCTGTTGGACCCCAAAATAAAATGGGATAAAAAAAAAGGTTGAATAAAGCAGGTATCCATGAAATAACATACCTGATGCCCTTCATTGCTGGCACCTGAGTTATAAGGCAAAGCAGAATCGACAACCACCCCGGTCTGGCCAGCTCCATCAACTCCCATGTCGCCCAAGAGCTGATTCTGTTCACCACCAATGCAAGATCTGATGGAAGAACCTTGAACAGCAGAATTTTCCAATTGGCCTGATTACAGGACGTTGAATTAGCCAATTGGCTCAAGCATGGTTCCATTTCATGAAAGTATTTGATCAATGATTACCAGTTGGATCTTGAGGTCCACCTACAAACAACATAACAGCAGTTTGAGAAGTAGAGTGGGATGAGTTCTCACCCTGCATACTGCCGTCAACACTTCCGACATGCATTTGCACTTGGGTTATGACTGTGGAAGGAGAAATGGATTGTGATGTTGGCTGTGAAACAGAACTTCCAATATTGGGTCGTGTTCCATTGGTCACGGATGGATTAGAACCTTGCCCAGAGGCTGTATGGTTAGGATTTGTCTGCTGAGACCTTGTTTGAAGAGGGTAGAAAACGCTTAGAACATGACCAGCTGCATCTGAAGGGGAACGACCTGGAACAGCTGCAACAACATTTCTCGGAGGCAGTACGTGCATTGGACCCAAATTGACTGAACCAGTTCCATTCACACTTGCTTGTGCCTGATTTGGATGTTGACCCACATGAGCAGCTTCCCCAGTAGTTGACCTGGAGCCAACTGATGACATGCCCGGAGCAACAGCAGTCCCTGATGATTAGACAAGGTCATGACAGCTGCTTTTACCAAGAAGAAAGTTCTACTACTATGGTGTTCTCACCAGCATGTATATGGATGCTGATGTTTCTGGGCATATCCGCAGCACCAATGGAACCTGAAATTCCAGCACTTGCCTGAGCGGCAGCAGAAGAAGCTCCAAAGAGGGAGCTTGATTGTAAAGGGAAGGGCTGCAAGGAAATACTAGACCATGTCATCTATTGTTTATAGACATATCATACATTGTACGGACCATAAATCAATAATAACCTGAACCATTATAGGATTTGGCCCCGATGGAGATATATAAACTGCTGGTCCAGCATTCACCACAGATTCAGCCTACAGTTTCCCAAACATTATAATGAATATATATATATACACATATAGAGAGTGAGAGAGAGAGAGAGAGAGAGAGAGAGAGAGAGAGAGAGAGAGAGAGAGAGAGAGAAACAGAGAAGTTGAATCAGTGAAATGGAGAAAGGTAAGAATCATACAGGGGACTGCCCCATACGCAACGTCAGAATAGTACGACCAAGCTCCAAAAGAAGAGCTCCTAAATGTTGCATGGCCACTCCTACTTGCATTGCTTCTGCCTGAATTTGTCCCCGTGTCACTGGATCAGTAGTTCCCCCCTCTCTTTCAATGCGCCCTGCAATATTCTATGGAACTGCAGAAAGTTACGATTAAGCAAAACTAGATACAAAAAACTAGTTGGCAAAAGATTCAGAGAGTGTAAAATTGTGCATCATAAAAGTCAAAAAGTAATTTCCATGGAAAGAAAATGCCTTGTCGTGCCCAAATTACATCAACGCATTGCCTATGGCTCTGAAGAAGAATGAATGGACTAGACCTATAAATGCAATTTTATGATAATGACTCTCCAAAATTTTAGTTGTACACAAGATGAGAGCTTTAAAGGAAAGCCACTAGAGCAAGATGCAAATCAACACCTGAAATCTACTAATAAAGACATTTATTATAAATATAGTAAATAAAAAGAATACCCAATGTTGAACATTTCTTCTAACCTTTCTCCTATGAATTGTATCTTACTT
Source organism: Magnolia officinalis (assembly GCA_021015155.1). NCBI lineage: Eukaryota > Viridiplantae > Streptophyta > Magnoliopsida > Magnoliales > Magnoliaceae > Magnolia > Magnolia officinalis. The sequence goes on along the minus strand of JAJHSJ010000004.1, from coordinate 45,778,371 downwards.
ATCATTGGACACTGCTTGGTAGAAATGCACCAGCAGGTCCCAAGCTCCGTGAAGGACTGATATTGGGTGTGCAGCCCGTTGTTGAACTTTTGCCAAACAAATCACCCGTTTCAAGAAACGGATTTTTAAAGCCAACCCCAAAAAGCTTGGACAAGGATAAGATGATAATATTTGAGTCAGTTATCAGGAACCCTTTATCTCCATACACATGGCGCATACACAAGATCCAGACCGTTGTATGCTGGGTCCAATCATGGACAGGCCACACACCAAAAATCACACTGGTTGAATGATCTTAGACACCAAACGGAATGTTTTGCCTACTGTTTATAGAACATTGGTTGGACTTTTTCTAATAGTCCATTTGTACGTTTGCAATCCTCAAAAATCATATTACTGATATAATCATTTTTTAAGCCAACCCCAAAAATAAATATTCCTCAACCATTGAGGAAGGGAGAGGAGAATTTTTCCGCAACAATCTTTTACTTGATTGCAAGGCAGGATAGTCCATCCTCAAATTTGGTATAGTGATCTCAATTATCCGAGTACGATCTTATTAGGATATGGGATCATCAAATTTGGTGTAGTTATCTCAATTATCTCAATTATACTCAATTATCTCAATTATCAAATTTGGTGTAGTTATCTCAATTATCCGGTTCTCATATTCTCTCCCTTTCTCCTTCTCAATCTAACTCAAGGAACACTAAAAAAACAACTCCAGTGTCTTTTTGTTTGAGGTTTAAGGACAAGAAAAGTTTCTTCAGGATTTTCACCAAAGATGCTTCAGACATTCCCCTCGTATCAACGGCCTGCCCACCATCAATCATTTGCAGAAGCTGCAGCAACAGTAAACAAAATATATTAGGAACATTCTACCATGTGCATTAGTTAAATGTTGAGCCCGTGTGCAGTAGGGCTGCAACTTGGCTTCAAGTCAACCCGAACGTGATCAACACAACCTGAGTTCGGGTTGGGTTGGTCAGGTTGTCAATGTCCTTGGGTCAGGTTGGAAAACGCCAACCCGATTTGAAATCGTGTTGTATTCAGGTTGAGCAAATTCAGGTAAGGTTAGTTTGGTTTGGGAATAATCACATGGATTTGGGTCAGGTTGGATCGAGTGCAGAGGAATAGAGGTTGGGTTCAGTTTCGGCTCCTCAGACTGGAATTCGGTTGGGTCAGGCTGCAGGTTGGGTCTTCTTGAGGTTGAGTTGGGTTTGGGTTGGCCCTCAGCACGACCAAGTTTGCACCCTTAGTGTGCAGTTTCCTGATCTGTTTCAGGTGGCAATCAATAAAGAAGCGATGGTGGAGGGTCCTTTCCAAAGGAATGTGGATGGTCTGATTTGGTGCCCAACATTCCTCCAGAATCTTAAAGATGACGAAATAGTATCTTAGTTTATCAGGAATAATCCACCATGTGCATTAGTCAAAGTTGATAGTTGATACTGTGTGCAGTTCCTGATCTGTTTCAGGTGGCTATCGATGCACAAGAGATGGTGAAGGATCATTTCCAAAGGAATGAGTATGGCCTGATTCAATGCCCAATATTCCGCTATAATCTTAAAAATGGTGAAATTGATCATAGTTTATTAGGAATAATCCACCGTGTGCATTACCTAAATGTCAATTCTGTCAGCAGTTTCCTGATCAAGTGGCAATCAGTACGCAAGCAATGGTTAAGGATCATTTCCAAAGGAATGCAGATAGTCTGATTTGGTCCCCAGTATTCTGCTGGCATGTTAAGGATGACGAAATAGTGTCATAGTTTATGAGGAACTATCCACCATGTACATCATTTGTGCAAATTTCTTTTTCTGTTTCAGGTGGCAATCAATAAGGAAGCTATGGTGAAGGATCATTTCCAAAGGAATGCGATTGGTTTGATTTGGTGCCCAACATTCTGGCGGAATCTTAAAGACGTGAAATTGTAGCATAGTTTATTAGGAAGAAAATACACCTTATGCATTACATAAATGTCAATTCTGTCTGCAATTTCCATCTGTTTCAGGTGGCAATCGATCTGGAAGTTATGGTGAAGGATCATTTCCAAAGGAATGTGGATGGTCTGATATGGTGCCCAATATTTTGCTGGAATCTAAAGATGATGAAGTTGTAACATTATTTGAGTTGCTTCACATTTGGCATCCATAAATTCCAGATATTGGGGAAAATTGGACAATATGGATTCTTGAACCACTGGGTGGTTTCTCAGAGTATTTTCTTGGGCTATCGCCCCAAATCCTATCACCCATTAAAAAAAGGAAGTTCTAATTCACTATCAGCTGCAAAGAAGGAATATGATTATACCTAACATGTGTTTTGTGCCTCTGAAATGAGAAGATGATCAATTGCCAATTCATGTATTGCAATTATGTTGGGGATGTTTGGAGCAGGTTATTTGGGCTGTTTGGAACGGTTTGGGTGATGTCAAGCAAGATTTAGGATCTCTTTCAAGTGCACCATAAGATGTAGAGCAGGAAAAGAAAGGTGCTTCAGTTACTAGTTCATTTGATAGGCTTGTGGTCAATTTGGAAGGAGCAAAAGTCTAGAGCTATAACAAATCAGCGAAGGAGGAAATCAATTTTCAAAGGAAAAGAAATATAGTGATTTGTTGTGCATTTGGGCTTAAAGTTTTCCAGGTTCTTTCTAGGGATCAAATTGATGTTTGCTGGGGTGAGGTCTAGTCTGGATTGGCATTGATGATATTTCATCATCCTAGTTGATTGTATCATCCCTCCCTATAGGCCTCTTCTTTTTCCTTTGACTTAATAAACTTTTGGTTGCCATTTATAAAGAAAAAATTTCCAATATGGGAATCCTATGGCATAGGCAATTCATATGGTGTAGACTGATGCATGGCATCCTTAACAGGATCAGCAATAATAGCATCTAAAATAACACTATAGTAGCATGCTACTGCCACGCTACAGAAATATACTGCAGTAGTTCTTTCATATATATATATATATATATATATATATATATATATATATATATATATATATATATAGTAGTCCACTAGCCCTGCAATAATGCAGTTTTTTTTTTTTTTGGAAGGATAATTGATTCGATTTTATTAATGAACCTCTAAGACAAAAGTCGAAGCGGGAAAGAATACAAGCCCAACATTACAACCTAAGCAAAGACATAATTTAACAAGCTTTCACATTCTTTACCCCGGACACCCATTCTAGCACATCTCGTTTGGATTTCCAAACTACTTCCCACGAACCTTGTTTGTTGAGAAAGCATCGCCTGTTTCATTCCCCCTAAATATTCCATAAAACTGCTAGCAAGATCATGCAACAAATTACTGATTCTTCCTTTGCTAGAATCCCATAATAGAATGTCTACTGAAGGGGGCATTACCCAATTAACTTCAAATATTGCTAGAAACGTGTTCCAAACTTGCCACCCAAAGGGACAATGAAGGAAGAGATGCTCTATCGATTTTTCGTCGTTCATACACGTGACAGATATTAGGAAGAATCATAGACCTTTTCAGGAGGTTGTCTATGGTTAAGATTCTCTTTCTCCCTACCAACTAGGTAAAGGCACCATAGAACCAAAACCCATGAAATAATTCTCTTTCTCCCTACCTTATTTGGAGCACCATAGAACCAAAACCCATGAAATAATTCCTTTTTCCATGTGATCATTGTTTTTCGAAGAATTTAGTGGAAAGAACGAACTAGAAAAATTCTGAATGGTGAAGCATTCCATACCAGAGAATCCTGTGAAACTGGGGAAGGATGAATATTATGTAGACATTTCAATAGCTTAGCGTAATCAAATGCCTCCTTGTCTGATAACTCCTTGCAACAAGTGGGACACCAAACACCATTACCGCCAAAGAGGGAGTAACAACTAGCTACCGACATGTTTTTTGACAGGCCTAATCTTAACAACAAAGGGAATTCTACTTCCAAGGGATTGTCCCCACACCAAGAGTCCTCCCAAAAATGAATACGAGATCCGTCTCAAAGAGAAAGCGAATCTTTGCTTGAACAAAGGACCAATCGACTTAACAGCCTTCCAAATACCCGAAGCCTGATAATGCGAAGTTCTCTTTGTGAGGCTACAACCTCTTTCCATAACTTGCCCTCTTCCATGCAAAATCTCCTTTGTTGCTTCCCTAACAATGCCACATTCATAGATTCTAACTCTCTTATACCTGCTCTGCCTTCGAAAATCAGTTTGCAAACCTCTTCCACTTGAGAAGATGAAACTTATACCTATCGCTGACTCCTCTCCACAAGAACTCATACCTCAGCTTTTCCAGCTTGTCCAATACTGACCTTGGACACTTGAATAAAGACAATAAGTAGAGAGCGAGGTTAGACAACGCTACTTTAATGAGCATTATTAGCCCACCTAATTGGCTTCCTCTCAAATCTTTCAATCACCTTGCTCCACAAATGATTTGCTAGTTTTCCCAAACATAACAGAAGACCCAAATAAGTGGAAGAAAAATCCCATGTATAACACCAAAGACAGACACGAAGCCAAATACTTCCTCCTTGAATAATCCAATACCTAGCATCTCACTTTTGCTTACATTTACCATTAACCCTGAAACCTTCTCAAAACACCCCAGTATTTTCATCAAATTGTCCACCTTTGAAGTCTCTACATGACAAAACAAGATTATATCATTCGCAAACTGTAACTGGTATATCCATCACCTTGTAGTGATCCTTTGAATCTCAATATTTGACCCGCCTCTTGACCTTTTGCTAACATTCTACTTAAAGCCTCGGATACAACCACGAACAAAAAGGGGGAGAGCGGGTCCCCCTGCCTTAAGCCCCTTAAAGCTTTGAAGAAATTGTGTGGCGAACCATTTATCAAAACTGAAAAAGAAGCCAATGAGACACATACACTCATCCAGTTTATCCATTTGTTCCCACACCCTATCCTTTGTAGCATACATTCCAGTGCCACAATTTGGTTAGTGAGATTTGTTAATTAGATAGGTTTCCCAGTTTGGTTAGCTAATTACAAAAGTTATGAAGACTTACAGTAACTTTGCTTGGTTATCAAGTTTACTTGATAAGATGGTTGTCCTAGTTGGGTTGGCTTCTTACATAATTTATTGAAGGCCTAATTGGATTGACCTATTGCACAAGTTATGGAAATCCTAAATTTAGTCAGTTTATGCTATTTTATTAGTAGTTGAGTGTGAACGAGATTAGGATTGCTATCTATTAAGGCCATAAATTATATTTTTAAGCTTAGGATTGCTATCTACTAAAACCATAGCTTTTGGTGTGTTCTTAAATATGGAACTCTTCTCGCTCTCTTTCTTTCTTTCTCTATGCAAATGCTTGTCTGAGGATTTGGGTGGTCTCTCTCTCTCTCTCTCTCTCTCTCTCTCTAAAAAGTTACAGGAAGAGCAGAAGTGAAGTCGAAAATGTGTGGGCCTTTCAAATCAATATCATTTGTTCTCCCAACCAAACTGAAAGCAGCCCCGTTCAAACAGCAGCCAACAGATCTCTTTCCCTTTCAAACAAGCTGTATATGTCTCAATTTGTATAAAGAGATCTATGCAATAAACAAACAAACAAAATCAATCAGTGAAGAATGTTGTATGAACATGTAAAGAAGGATTATAGGATATACGGAAAGTGCTGCTCCAGTAGGACCACTGAGGAGCTGTTGTGCTCGTCTAATAACGGTGCTTAGCACTTCAGGCGCTGGTAGTCCCCGGGCATTAGAGGATGGAATTGCTGAAACAGGTGGATCTCCGACATTGACAGGTGGCCTTGACTGGTATCCTACATAAATCATAAAGAACAATCAACTTAATCATAAAATCAAGATGGCTCTAATGCAAATAAAGAGAGTACATCCATTTTTTACTACCATTGTGTGACAATGCCAGTTCCATTCGGTTCATGAATTCTGTAAGGGTTGTCAAAGAATCTGGAATGACCTAAATTACAACACGTCAAGACATCAGAAACTCAATAAAATCCATTAGAAGGTAAACAGAAGACAGACAACATGAATTGGTACCGTTTGTAGTGAAGGAACTGCCCCTGCCCCCAGAAATGGGAATTGTAAAGACTGATGCAAAGATTGGAAAGGGACATTAGGAAAGGCCTGCCCATGCGGTACTTGACTTCCAGTTTGACTCCTGCCACCAGCATTCCCCGGGGTTGCTTCTGCTCCGACACCTTGGGATGGTGGGCCAGCCACATTGGCCTGATAATCACAAACACCCAGATGAGAATACAGTTGAACCTCAATGTAAACTGTTACTGCATAAACAAAGCATTACTCACAGCTGTAGGCGTATTGCTCGCCCCACCACTGGTAGCCACATTTCCAACTCCAACGGAATTCAGAACTGCTCCAATAATCTATGAAAGAAAGCAATGAGAAAAATTAGCCTACAAAACTGGAAAATAGACTGTTATGCATAGGCCGACTGATTGCACTCTTTAGAGCGATTGACTGTGATACACTTACAACAAAACCGATGAACATACCCGCGTAAGGTCAGGTACAATGCCTTCACCTTGGTCCCCAATATTGAAAGTTCCCAGAACCACACTGTGTGAAATTTGCCCAACCCTGTTACGGGGGGCACCAGGAGTAGAATCATTTCCTGCAAAATAAAACAAATGCTCCATATAGTAAACCTCCATATCAGTTCTAAAAGAATAATTCATGGTTGAAAATGCTTAAAACTATAAGACTCTTACAACTAGGCTGTTTCCTATCACGATGAGTAAAAAAGAGAGTTAAGGGGCCATTCCAGGGATGGGGAAATAGAAATACCACGCTATTCCCACCCATGTTATACTGCAAGGAAATAGTATTCAGCACTGCTCAATAGCAAAGCTGGCCTGTTGAGCCAGACACTCCAATCAGACAAAACTGAATGACCTGATGGTTGCACCAGCTCACCTGGACAGTACAAATAGTTTTCTTTCCCTTCACAGGTTTGTATGTTACCCAACCCATTCCTTCGGCCGGTCCCAGTCCAAACCAGTACAACCATCCAGTTCAGTACAGGTTTTAAAACACGAAAGAATGCCATGGTATTCTGCAGTCCAATGCAGTGCCTTGAGTTTACAGTGCAGGGATTTCTTTCTGAATGAAGATGATGGTTCTCTAACATGCAGACCATGCCTTGGGAATGTATAGAGGAAGCAAAACCTCGATTGTCATGATTTCCCCCCGTCTCTCCAGAGCCAGTCCCTGGCGGTGTTTCTGACTGGATCGGCTGTCTTGCAACTAAATGCAGTGTATGCCCATCTTCCAGATCTAATTATAGTCAAGAGACAACAGAGCGCACAAAAAGTAACAGAACATGGAAAGGATGGAAAGATGGATGAATGCATCAGAGCAAATTACATTATGGACATTAGAAACATTTGCTCCAAGCATACGATGCAAGGGATATATAGAAACCAAATCAGGATTTTCTTGAACAGATTTCAAAATAAAGAGAGATTTTAACTTATCATCACCATCATAGCCTTGTTCCGGTTATTTCGGGTTGGCTTTCATGGTTTCCCGGAACGAATCTTGGCGACCAGCAGCTTCATTCACATCAACCCTCTTGTAACTGGGAAAAGCTACACAAAATGTCTGGGGGCTGATTGTTTGCCAGGAATGCATTTCTGGAAATGCACTTCTGCATTTTCCCTCATTTTCTCTGTTTGGGCACATACCTATAAGTGCATATGTTTGTCAATTAGCATGAGTCTTGTGTGTTCGAGTCCGGTGAGCCCTATTGATAGGTGAAGATTGAAGACTTGAAGACCTTCGGCGCCCAAGGCATTGAAGTCTCAAGTAAATCGTATAGTGCCTTGGTAATTTCCAAAACCTATGACCCAAGAGAACATTGTAAAACCCAAAAAATATCCCTCTAGTTGGCTCGACCTTGATAGGAACATCGTTTGCCTTCATCAGCTAGAGTGATGCAGGACAATTAACCACTTGCTCTAAAAGCTCAAACTGTTAGAGTATAGCGAATTAATCCCTTTATCTCATAGCCCAGGCCCCACATCTCATGGGTTTAGGACCTTGGTCGAACCTCCTTCGTGGGCCCCAAATCACATGGGCCGCCCACCCCGAATGTGTCCCCGCATCCCACAGGCTACCCCACTCGAGCCCGGTGTGAAATGCGCATTAATCACCCCTGGTGAGGAGTTTCAAACCCGAGACCTCCCCCGTGGGCCCCAAATCACATGGGTCACCCACCTCGAGTGTGCCCCTGCATCTCACAGCCGACCCCACTCGAGCCCAGTGTCAAAATGCCCCTGCATTATAGAGTGAGGTCCATTAGAACAACATGGACATAAGATAATCTTGTGCAAACAACTGAAACTAGAGAAATATTCCATTTGCATAAGATTGAGCTTTAATCGATCGCTCGAGCTGATACTTGAGCCATCTCAATCGATCGGCTCAATCAATCGAAGTTGCCCAAATTAGTCTAGCAAGTTCTCTGGACAGAAATTCATAACTTCAGGCTATGATCGATCGCTCGAGAGAATTCTCGAGCTCTCTCGATTGAACGACCCGATCGATCGAGTATGCCCAAAAATGACCAGCGAACTTTTGGCCTAAAATTGAAGCAAAGCTCGATCGATCGACCCTAGCCATTTTCTGCCTGTTTTTCAACCGTTGCAACTCAAATCTATTTAAGCATTAGATGGGGCATTTGGGCATTTCGATGAGAATCCATCTAGAGCTTTGCTAGGATATTTCCCTTGCACACCCTTCATTCTTGGCCCTATTCTCATGAGTTCATACTTCAATCCTCGTGATTGATATCATTTAACGAGCATTCAAAGCTCGGATTGAATCATGAACTCAAGCATTCATTAATGGCTTGACCTAATCGAAATAGGCAAATCCTTTGTCATAAAAGCCATTGAATGCAAGATTAGGTGAATCCCTTTCTTACCCTACAAAGCCAAACCTTGTAAAAAGATTCGCCCTCACCCATCTCCCATACATTGGCACTATATTGGTACATACATTAAAGGTTGTTGTTTGTGGGAGCTAATCTGTAGAAGACAAAGCATCTTCAACAAGGTGCTATCAAGGGGCTCATCCAACTAGGTATATCTTAGTATAGAGTCCGTTTGTTGACCCCTTTTCTTATGGAGATTTGGGTTCAGAGTTTGAGACCCAAACTTATACAATAATATGTAGGCCTTTGGCGAGAGAGTACGTGACTTGTTCTTGTATAGGACAAATGTAGAATAAGACCTTGTGTAGGCCATTAACGTGTGCAAAACGTGTAGAACCTTGTGTATGTTAAGGTTAATGGTGAACTTGATTTAAAACCATTGTGATAGTGAAATCCGGTACACTTTTGGAGATAGTGCGTCAGTTAGGAGTGGAGTAGTTAAGTAGCCGAACCACTATACATCGTGTGCAATGTGATGAATGGATTTTATTTATGCTTGTTTCAAATTGTTGAATGATTATGAATTTGTAGATGTGCAATGTGGTGAATGAATTTTATCTATGTTTGTTTCAAATTGTTGAATGATTATGAATGCGTAGATAAATTGCAGTTTACATGTTTGATAAATTGCTTATAATATGTTTACTATCCTTTGTTTTAGACTTGAGCGGAACTTGGTGCATCAATTAGTCTGTGAGTTTGTTTGTGCCCTTGCCTGATTTGTGGTGGCGGTTTGTACTTTAAATTGTAAAATTTGAAAAGGTCCTATTCACCCCCTCTAGGACTTAGCCATAGTTTCACGCTCCTATCGTAGCGGTAATTGAACTTATACTGCAATTTCGATTGGTATCAGAGCGGGTTCCTCTTGAAGGGTATAACAACCTAGATTGAGATCCTAAAGGAGCTTGAAAATATGTCCAAGAACGAGTGTACATCGGTAATCAGGGCTCCATATTTTGATGGAACAAATTATGCTTATTAGAAGACCTTGATGAAAATATTTCTTAGGTATCTAGATCATGTTGTTTGGCAAATGGTTGAACTGATGGGCTGGCTCACAAAAATGTCATTGTCGAGTTGCTTAACCTGTAAGCCCCAAAAGAAGTTAAGCTCTCCTACCATACTCATTTCAAACTTAGATTGCACAAGATGGTCAAACTAATGGGCTAGCTCCTCACACGTGGAATTGAACATTATGTCATCCACATAAATATGAGCAATAAGAATGGAATCATGGGTCTTCTTTACAAAGAGTGCTTTGTCTACACTCCCCCTAGAAAAATCATGGTTGACCAAGAATTGAGTCAACCGCTCGTATCATGCTCTAAGGGCTTGTTTAATACTATAAAGCACCTTCTTCAACCTATACACTTGTTGAGGATACTTAGGGTCGATGAACCCTTTCGGTTGTTCTACATATACCTCTTCCTCAAGCACTCCATTCAAGAAAGCACTCTTAATGTCCATTTAGAACAATTGAACTTCAATGCACATGCTATGGACATCAAGATCCTAATCGATTCTAAGCGCGCTACGAGGACGAATGTCTCATCGAAATCTATAACCTCTACCTGAGAGTAAGCCCTGTGCAACTAACCTCGCCTTATTACGAATCACATTGCCAGACTCATTGGACTCGTTCTTAAATATCCACTTGATTCCTATTACGTTCTTATTAGACGGCCGGGGCACCAAGTACCACACCTCATTTCTTTCAAACTATTGTAGCTCTTCTTGCATTGCTAGAACCTAAAATTCGTCTTGGATAGCTTCCACAACAGTCTTGGGCTCTAATTTGGAGGTTGAGCACATATGACTGTTTATTGTCTCAAGTTGTCTCCTGGTCTTAACATTGGTACCCATATCTTCAATGATTTGATTGAGGGGATGATCCTTGATAACTGGCATGTCAGGTGGAGATTAAGACACTTTAGGAGAGGGTTTTTCAATAGATTTACCTATTTGGTTCGGACCCTCATCCTCATCCACTTCAACTAAGGACCCTGAGTCACTCTTGGGTTGGTCATCAACAATCACATTAATTGACTCTCGAATGGCGGCAGTCCTTAGATTGTAGACACTATAAGCACGACTATTCGACAAATATCCTAGAAAAATCCCTTTGTCGCTTTTTGAGTCAAACTTACCCAGTTGTTCACGATCTCTTAGGATATAACATTTACTGCCAAAGACCTTGAAGTATTTCCCACTGGGAGATTTTTCGTGCCATAATTCATATGTTGTTTTATTCAGGCCCGCTCTCACGTATACACAATTGATTGTATAGCATGCCGTATTTACAACTTCAACTCATAGATTTTTAGACAAGTTTTTACTATTCAACATAACAATGGCCATTTCTTGTAGCACACAATTTTTCCTCTCAGCGACTCCATTTTGCTAAGGAGTCTTTGGAGCTGAGAATTCGTGTTGGATACCATGCTCATCACAATAACGCTCAAACCGACTATCCTAAACTCTCCGCCATGATCACTCCTGATCCTGTTAATAGTATAGCCTTTTTCATTTTGAAATCTCTTCATGAGTTTCCTGAACTCTTTAGAAGTATTAGATTTTTCTCTCAAGAAGGCAACCTATGCAAATCGGGAGTAATCATCCACAACAACTAGAAAATGTCTTTTATCGCCTTGACTCTTAGTCCTGGTAGGACCAACAAGATCCATATGCAACAACTCGAGGGCTTTGACGTAGCCACGGAGGATGTCTTTTTATGGGCAACTCGAATGCATTTACCTTTTTAACACTCCCCACAGACACTCCTTGGCTTCTTGCCAATCTTGGGCAATCCTCTTACCAAGTTCTTTGAACTCATGTGAGACGGATTTCGATAGTGGACATGGTTGAGTCTTTGGTGCCATAATTCCGCTTCATTGTCTCGGACCATGCGGCACACAGCTGGAGAAGCAAATCTTCACTATTCTCAACCACATAACAATTATCACTTGTGTGAAGACCTCTCATGATCACTTTGCTTCTAGAATCTGAGATCTCACACATCCCCTTTGAAAACCTCACCGAGTGCTCTCTGTCGCAAATCTGGGAGATAATTAGAAGACCGTTTTAATCCATCCACACAGAGAACATTCACAATCTTCGAAAGGCCTGGTCCAACAATGGTACCACGACCAACAATCTGCGCAATGCTCCCCTCTCCAAATGTGACTGACCCTCCATCGAAAACATGAAATGGCAGAACTGGGTGCGGTCACCATTCATATGCATAGAACACCCGCTATCTAAACACCACCTACCTACATCACAAGCCTTGAGTGTTGTGTGAATCACTAGACAGTTCACTTTCTCCTTCACGACCCATTTTGCAACAATCTTCTTTGGGCCTGGATTGTTCCTAGGAGAGAGTTTCTTTCCTATACTCATCGCTCGACAACGAGTTTCTTTTGGGAGATCTTCTCTTGGCAGGAGACTTGCTTTTCTTACCAGGCTGCTCATTGCCCATATTCATCTCATTCATCATTCTTTTAGTCTCCTCATTGATTAAGGCAACCTGCTTGAGCAACTCTATCATCTTGGCATCCTACTTCGAAGGAGTGGGAAACTTTCTCCTCAAATTCTCCTTCTCAGGTGATCCCTTCGGCGGACTCCTCACATGTTGCACCATTCTCCTAGTCACAATAAATTCACTTATCGGGCGCATGACTAAGGTGGATCGTAGGTTCTTAAATGCTAGACATTCAAATTTCAGATGACCCACATCTTCACATGAGTGGCAAACCAGAGACCCTCTGGATATACTCCTAGAGGCTACAGAGTCCTTGATCACAATGAGAACAGAGGTTGAACTAGACGTATGACTTTCATATCCTATGCCTCTTTTGTCCCCCAACCTTTTCCCCCGACCTTTTGCCCATTCCTAATAATCTTTCTAACTTTTCTTCGCCTTAGGCAAACTTGTATTTTATATTAGCATGATGAGACTTCATTTGATCAACTTCCAATTTTAACCCATGATTTACAGATTTAGCATTGTTTAATTCATTTTGTAGGTCTTCGTTTTTCTTTAAAGCTTCTTCTAGTTGACCTTCAAGGTTTAAATTGGCCTGACATAGCGTCTTATTCTCAATTTTTATTTCTTCTAGTTCATCAGCCAACTTATTCTTTTCAGCCTTCATTTGGCCCAACTTCTTTATGACCTTTAGACTATTAGAATAAAACTGGTCATAAGCCTCCTGTAAGCCAACATTTTCATCATCCTCTTCTTCTTCAACTTCTTTTAAGGATGTCTCATTTTTCTCTTCTTCTCCAGAGGAGTCATGATTAGTGTTGTCTCCCGTGTCCTTAATTTCTGGGAGATTAGTGGTGGTGGAGGCCATGAGGATTCTTAATGACCCTTGGTCTCCATCACTCCGTGATTCTTCAGAGTCTAATTCCGAATCCTTAGACTCATCCCATGTAGTTGCCATAACTTTCCCTTTTGATTTACTTTTACTCTTGGGGGGGCACTCGGATGCAACAAGACCATATTATCTGCAATTGTAGCACTATGGATCTTTTGATTTCTTAGAGGATTTGCCTATCGGGCACTTGGAATCATAAGTTTTTCCCTTCCTGTAGGGGCTTTTCCCTTGCTCTTGTTAAAGAATTTTTTGAATTTTTTAGCCATAAGAGCAAATTCCTCATCATCCTCTTCTTCACCGTCTTCATCAAATTCATGTTTCTTTTGTGAAGTTTTCAAGACACTATTTTGGATTTAGTAAGAGTCTTGAAATGTACATAAGTCTATACGGAACCTAATAGTTCTTTGACTTTCATTTCATCAATATTTCTACATTCCTCAATGATCGTGACTTTAGAGGTGAATCGTTCCGGTAGAGATCTCAAAATTTTCCTACATATGCATGGTTACGGAACTTTTTCACCAAGGCCCCACATGGAGATACATATATCGCTCAATTTAGTGTAGAACTCCATGAAGGTCTCATGCTCTTTCATTTTTATGTTTTCAAACTGAGTAGAGTCAAGGGCGGGAGTTTTGAGCGTTTTACTGTGCTAGTCCTCTCATGGGTAGTTTCCTATAAATCTCACACTTTACACTTGTTTTGCTGTTTCACAAGTGCATATGCACGTAAACTCATCTTGGGAGATTGCACGGTAAATGGCGTTAAGAGCCTTCACATCACAGCTTGATCTAGTCTTGTCATAATTAGTCCATAGTTCTTGGAATTTGGGAATTGTGACTATAGCACCATCTTTTACAACATTTTCAACTGGTACTTGGCAGCCTTGTTCAACTATTTGCCAAACAACATGATCTAGAGACCTAAGAAATATTTTCATCATGGCTTTCCAATAAGCTAAATTTGTTCCATCAAAATATGAAGACCCGGATACTGACGTACCCTCATTTTTGGACATATTTTCAAGCTCCTTTTAAGATCATACTCTAAGTTGTTATGTCATTCAAGAGGAACCCGCTCTGATATCAATTGAAATTGTGGTAATTGAACTTATATCGCAATTTCAATACCATCCTAGGCATTGTGTTCTTCAAGGGCTTCTTTTCCCAACAAAACCTAGAAAATTATGCCCCTGGGTTGTACTTGGGGGAAGCCTTTAGCGGGAATTGTGTAAAGGGATGAAAGATTCAAAACCCTATCCTCTTCTTTCCTTCTTCCTCTCCACAGGCCTTCCTCTTGAACCATCACCATCCATATTCAAAGGTTGCCTCAAACCCAACTCTGGAGCTCACAACACTTCACTTCATCATCTTCACAACAACTACATCACATCACCACACAGACTCCTCAAACCCATCTTCACTACTACATCTGGTGCAACTTTGGTGAAGATGTAGTAGTGAAGATGATGACCCGTAACAGCCCCCATAATGGTCTGTTATAGGGCTGACATAGGTTCTTTCGGGTTTTTTTCCCCAAAAAAAAGCCCGTAGAGGCCCGTATTGTAACAGTACCAGTGGTGGTCATTACAACCATTGTTACCGTTACAGAATACCTTAATTACAATACATTACCCGATACATACAGTATTGATATGTTTCCATACCCCAAGGGTGAAATGCATTGTGCAATACCAATGCGTAAAACATTGCCGAGGGCTGGGAAGCAAAGGGAGAAGACACATACGATACATGCAATATCGATATGTTTCCACACTCCAAGGGTGAAATGCATTGTGCAATACCAATGCGTAAAACATTGTCGAGGGCTGGGAACAAGGTGCTCCGTATCCGTTATGATATGCCCATAAAGATCGATATGTATAGGTAACGGCCATGACCGTTACACAATACGGGGGTGAAACGGGGCAGTTGATTTTACAATCGTTACCACCGTAACGGTCGAAAAACGGCCACTTTTTTTTTCTATTTAAATTCAATTTTCTCCCCTTAAAAACAAAACAAAACAAAAAAAAAAAACAAAAAAAAACAAAAACAAAAACAAAAACTTCTCATTCCAAAAACTCTCCTAAATCATTTTACAATAGATTTCCGACCACTCATACTATAGTTTTTAATATTAAAATCATAGATTGAAGTGATTTGAGCGAATAGAAGATCCGATGACCTTTAAAAAAAAAATTTGAAAAAGTAGTATTTATGCGAATTTTCTTATTTCTAGTTTTAATGCTTGATTGTGATGTGTAAACATTAGATACATATAATCATGTTCACAAATTCACTAGACAACCCAATACAACACTCTCACCAAAGAGTGGACCGTTACACTACCATAAACATGTTTTAAAAAATAAAAAGTAAACAGGTAAAAGAAAATTTTCAACCGTTATGATGGTTGTAAAAGTCGTTACGCCCCCGTATCGGCCATTACAGCCGATACCCGTATCGGTAATGGTGGTGACCATTACGGCCACCGTTTCTAATACGAAATACATTGGCTTGGAAGTAAAGGGAGAAGACACATAGTGAAGGGGGAAAAAAAAAAAGAATAAGTTTGATATTTTGCCTGCACGAAACAAAATTAGAGAAGATCACAGATAGATCATTTATGGGACTGGGGGCAGAAAGAGTGGGTTGCCCTCAACACTTGGGGTTCCAATGGGGGCACTATTGTCTTCTTTTTTCTTTTCTTTTCTTATTTATTTATTTTATTTTGGGTGGGGAGACTATAGTCTTCTTTTTTAATTTTTTTTTTTTTTTTTGGGGGGGGGGGGGGGGGGGTAGGAATCTTCTCAAGTATGCAAAGTTAATGAAGAGGCATGTAACTTCTATGCTTCCATTAAATTTCAAATCATCTAAAGAATATTGTCTGGTTTCCTACCTATTTTGTGGTTCTAATGACACATCAGGCAAAATTCAATTTGGGGAGAACTTCAAAGCATGGGGGGGGGGGGGGGGGGGTAGGAATCTTCTCAAGTATGCAAAGTTAATGAAGAGGCATGTAACTTCTATGCTTCCATTAAATTTCAAATCATCTAAAGAATATTGTCTGGTTTCCTACCTATTTTGTGGTTCTAATGACACATCAGGCAAAACTCAATTTGGGGAGAACTTCAAAGCATGTGCTATTGATAATAGCCCTTAGAGCCTGGGTGATGATTTTATTCCCAAATAAAAGAGGGGATTGAAGTGTAATTACTAGGTGCATGAGGAATCTCCAACAACATCAACAAGCATGAGAAGATTGATATGTCACTAATAAATGCAGAATTCACTTGGACTGCCCATTTAAGGGCCATCTGGATTGTTAACTTGCAACCAATGTTCGAAATATCGATATCGCATTATGTATCGCACCCTTGGGATATGGATACGTATTGGTTATCGCATGGGATATATCGATTGTATCGCGTAATGTATCGTTGTTGTTGGAAACATGTGAAAATTGGTCGAATTTTTCAATGAAACTTCAGTTATTATTAAAAAATACATCAATATATAAATCAAAACATTATAAAAAATGTGTGCACATAATAGGTTTTCTTTGTATGGGGTCCTAATCCATTCGCTGTCTAACTGAATTCATGCAAGTATATTCAAAGTCTATTCATATAATTTATAAATGTAAGAAGACGTGTGGAAACACAAGCAATATATTCAAAAGCAAAAGAAGAATCACTAGATCAGGTTACATACATGTTTGATTTTATGTTTGGACACAAAAAATACATCAATACACACATATAAATCAAAACATTATAAAAAACAAGTGCATATAATAGGTTTCTTTGAATGGGGTCCTAATCCATTCGCTGTCTAACTGAATTCATGCAAGTATATTCAAAGTCTATTCATATAATTTATAAATGTAAGAAGACGTGTGGAAACACAAGCAATATATTCAAAAGCAAAAAAAGAATCACTAGATCAGGTTACATACGTGTTTGATTTTATGTTTAGACACAAAAATTGCAACCGATTTGTGAAAAATTGAGAAATTTTGATTTTTTTTTTTTTCAATTTTCTATAACTTGGCCCATCTCCTCCAAATCTCAAAATAAAAGCTCTCAATCCATGATTTTTCATGCAAAATATGAAAATCATGGATTTGTAATAATTTGACATTGATTTAACATATGATTTATAGAAGAAAAAAAAGGACTGAAAATCGAAGATGCTCACTGGATCGAACATGTGGGATATATCCCATTACTTGTGCATTTCATATCGCACAGGTGGGATACAAGATATATCATGGGATATATCAGCCAGTATCGTCGATACTTAAAACACTGCTCGTAACAACATATTGAGAACAACACTTTCCAAACACTCCTGAAACTACCTTCTGAGCATACTCCAATTATACCGGAGTCATCGAGTATCACAAATCGTCCTGCCCATTCAAGATTGAAAATGTGGGGCAAGATCAACCATAATTTGCAGAATTCACCTAGACTAAAAATGTAGACACCATTTACGTGTGATCTCAACTGTTTCCTTGCCACATCCTTTGATATGAAATGGAAAATAGAATGAGTTTTCCTATTTTATTTATTTATTTATATTTTAGATTTACCTTCGATTTTTTAAGAAATCAAGAAAAATCTTACGATTTGTGATTTGATACAATTAGACAACGTTGGTTATGCCCACCTCATCCCTTGATGCAAACCACAGGGGGGGCTGGGGTCTTGGCACTAATGACCAGAGAATTGTTAGCCATCAAACTAAAAACCCTTTATTTAAAGACATAACTCGTAGTCCTAAAAATGATATGACAACACATTGAATGCAGTGTTTTAAATAGCAGTAGTGTGTTGCGTAACGTTCAACTCTCTATAGCGTGTAGCCTAAGCTACATGGTACTTCTATTTTTTTAATTTAAATATAGAAAAAATATAACAAATAGTAAGAAAAATGCAAAAACATAAAAATGCCTAAAAGATTTTCAAGTATAAGCATATTCAAATGATCAATTATCATTTATCAAAAGCCAATCGACATATAAAGTCATAAACCAAATCAAATAATTATCACATCAACAACTTTCTAAGCAAACCACTTTAATTTTTTTGAATCAAACCACTTTAATTAATAATGTCTAATTGAAACCACAAGTCATAACTCACAAGTATGAAAAGAAATAAAAATCCCACATGTTAAGAGTGTTAAGTACAATACGGATGTCATCTATACAAAGAGAGGTTTTCAAAAACTCTCTTTTGAAACCCCTTTTCTTTTAAGTTTAGTTTTTAAGTTTTTTAGCGTGTGAGTTTCACAACAACTTTAACAAAGGATCACCCCCATTATAAGTGAGAGTAAACAACGAAAGATTTGGTTTTAATTTTAATTATTAAGTTTTTTTTTTAAATAATATGATTTCTACACTATTTTTACAAACATAACTAAAAAAATATAAAATAAAATAAAAATAAATGTTCTCATCACTCTTCGAAAATAAAAATACACTATAGCATGCACTACAAACGCTACACGCTACGCAATTGTAGTGGACACTACAACTGGAATTACGCTATTTAGCTATGCTACGTAGCGCTACGGCTACACTACGAGCGCTATTTGAATGCATGCCATTCAATATTTCAAAAATTAGATGGTGGTCAACAAATTATTAAGTCACATCACCAGCCCAATAGCAAGCTACAATGCAACCATGTTCTAATGATCGAGCTATTTTTATAAATGTCAACTGTTAAGAATCTAAACGTGTGGCGCGCCAAACCTCATGCTTGAAACATTGGTCCAAAGATAATAGCATATCATTTCTTCATAAGTTGGGAAGAACTGTATACAAATATAGACAAGTAAACATATTGGCATTTTCATGATATGATCATGAGCCTTCAGCCAGCCCTCAATTCCTAAATAGTTTGCAAGGCTTCAAAATCAAACGATTTAATGAAGTAGTCACAAACAATGTTGTCAAATTGCATATGCCATCATATGCGACCAGAATATGTTGTTCACATATGCCATCACATACTGCTTTGGCTTTTTCTTTTTCTTTCTTTTTTTGAAAAAATTAAAAAATGAAAAAGAATCTTTAAAAAATAGGAAAAAAAAATATGCCTAATTACTACAAGTGATTGGATTAGGTTATTGCACCTATTTCATTGTAGTTTTGAGTGCTTGAGACTATTAGACCATCTATAAATTATATATTTAATTACTCATATTATATTTACATAAAATTTAACAAAACAATATGCAATCACATATGGAGTATGCCATTGCATACTTGCATATGCGATCGCATACTTATCGCCAGTGTTTTAAATAGTGGTAGCATGTTGCGTAGAGTATAGCCTCCTATAGCATGAAGCGTAAATAGCGTAGCATATAGCGTAAGCTACACAATACGTCTATTTTTAATTTAAAAGTATGATAAATAGTAGGAAAAAAGTGTGTGTGTGTGTGTGTGTGTGTGTGTCTAAAATATTGTTCATTTTTCAAGTATAAGCATATTCAATTAAGTTATTAATTATCATTTATCAAATGGCAATCCACGTATATGAAGTCATAAACCAAATGAAATAAGTATCACATCAACAACTTTCTAAGCAGACCACTTTAATTAATAATGTCTAATTGAAAACCACAAGTCACAATTCATAAATATGAAAAGAAATAAAAATCCAACAGGTTAAGAGTATGAAGTACAATATAGATGTCATCTACACAAAGAGGACCCTTTTTTTTCTTTTAAGTTTAGCTTTAAAGGTTTTTTAGTGTGCAAGTTTCACAAAAAAAAAACTTCAAAATTTTTTTTTGTAGTGTACACTACAAACGCTACACGCTACGTAGTTGTATTACGCTATTTAGCTACACTGCGTAGCGTACGCTACGAGCACTTTTTGAAACACTGCTTATTGCATAAAACAGTATGCCATCGCATACTATCCTGGATTGCATATGTCACCATGGCATATGCGAACCATTTAGTAATCGCAATACAGAAACTGCCAACAAGAAATGTATATCTAATATTGCTATATAAACATGGAAACCCTAAACAATATGCATGATTCCGACAACAAATGCAGGAATTAAGTGCCCAATGAAGTTCTATTAGCTCTAACTCCAGGGATAGAGAGAGAGAGAGAGAGAGAGAGAGAGAGAGAGAGAGAGAGAGAGAGAGAGGCATAGGTAACAAACTGAAATAGGAGGATACGATATTCAGACAGGAGGTGATTATCCTTTAAGACCTTTCCCCTAAAAATTAGGCGTTGCTGCCCAACCGGAACACCGATTTCCCTTGCTATTTTCTCCTTGAACAAAGAGACTGGCATCTGAAGAAATTAGGCAGCAGAAATATATCAAGATACACAAACTCCACATTAGCTAAATTGTTCTGAAGGAGGAGCTAGCTTAAAATCGAAGGACAAAATTAGTAACATTTATATCATAAGACATCTCATTCCATAGTTATTGCTTCTTTTGAATTCATAGACATGATACCATTGCGGTTTTTTTTTTTTTTTTTGGTGACATATATTACATATGTGCTTTATGCGGATTATATGTTCCTGTTTTGTTGATGCATTAAGGTAATTATGCATTCTAATACGAAATCGGTACAAGATGGACTACTAAGATTTAAACAAAAGAAAGAGAATTCACAAACTAATAACACCTTCATCATCACCTAAGCCTTGCCCCAATTAATTGGGGTTGGCTACATGAATCCTATTCCACCATTCCACTCTATCAAGGGCCAGACCTTCAGTTAGATAATAGTCATCAAGTCTTTTCTTACTACCTCCATCCACATCCTTTTCCCCTTGCCCTTTTAGAGCCTCAACTTGTACCAGCTCACTCCCAAGTGCTGCGGTTCTTGGTCTCTATTGCACATAACCAAGCCAAGTCTACTTTCCCTCATATTATTACCTATTGGTACTACTCCTAATTTCCCTCAAGCATATTCATTTCTAATTATGTCAATTCCTCGTACTACTAATCCATCTCAACATCCTCATTTCAGCTATGCTCATCTTATGAGCATGATGTTCTTTAACTGCCCAACTTCAGTCCCATAAAGGATGCTGGTCTTATAGCTATCCTATAAAATTACCAAGTTTGAGCGGTACATGACAATCACATAAAACTTTGTAGGCACTAGGCACATCTCCATTTCTTCCACCCAGCTTGAATTCTATCGGCAACATTCTTTTCAATAACATAAAGCTCATAAGACCTTCAGTTACAAAAATATATATATATATTTCTGAATTCACACAAAACAAGATTAAGCTCGTGATCACAAGAGGATGCCGCAGGAAATCAAACTATTGAAACATCAACCAAGAAGAAGAAAGAGAAGAAATTGGAATACAGCATTATCGGGAGACATACATGCATGCCGTGTCAAACACAAATACGAAATGGCCAACACAATCTGGACTTTTTCAGGATGAAGGAACATGTCACAGGAAGCCATTCTGACAGAATTAGATAGGATAGCCCTATCTATTTCATCCAAGCAGGAGAAATGAAAGGAATTTGAAATAAGCACCCCTTCAATGCCTTTCCTGCTCCTGTCAGGGAATTTCTGAAAAAAACAGACAGCCTACCTTTTTTAGATTCAAATCATTTCCGATTATAAAGACAAATCCAAAATAAGGATTCAGTCACTCTAGAAAAAAGCCCTTGTTAATAAGGAGAAGTTCTAATTGATCAGCCTGTCATTAAAAAGAAAATCCATGCCAAGTAAATGAAATCAAACAGATGAAGTAGATCTCTACATGCCTGCCAAGTTTAGGACATATCTAGCCAAAAGCAATTTTATTCACCCACAACTTACAGGCCATGCACGATGCACCACAGTTGAAACATAGAATTTATTACTATAAATTTGATGAACAACAAAATAACCAAAACAATGTAACGGCATTGTTACAAACAGAAATAGGATCAAGGTTACCAGAACAACATTACATTTTTGTTCACACGAAAAGTGTAGATCTGAGAATCCAAAGTCTTGACATTGACCTCAACAGTTGATTCTGAACTTTCAGCATTAACATCACTGGAACTTGCACCTTCTGCAGAACTTCCATCAGCCATTTTTTTTTTTTTTTTTTTCCTGAAGAGAATAATACTGAAAATAAGACACTACCAATTAGATAATACTCAAGCACGTAGAGAATAAACAACCAGAAGAGCTGCATATTGAAAATCGAATAGTTGGCAGAAAATAAAGGATGCCAAGGATCAGATTATTCTTTTAAGACTATCACCAACTTGACATCATTCCTGAAACTTTATGCAGAGGAGAGTGGAAAATAAGCATTACCACAATAACATGTCCATTATTTTTCTTTTCCCAGCAAAACTTCGGAAAGAAGCGATATAACAACACCTAATGGATAAGCATGGAGGCGGCTAACTATGCAGGCCACAAATCCACTCGAGCAAGGGAGAAAATCCATTAAATAGAATTCCTATAATATAGCTGAACTGCTAAATGTACACAACTCGAATAAATGAAACTTCTATTCAGTTAAACCAAAAGTTAAGCAAAATATGTTTCTGCCATTCTCTAGGCATAGGATATGGAAATAATGAAGGGAAGATTAAGAAGCGGGTCAAAAGACCCACACTAAGTCTGAAGTCTTCCATAAGGGTCTGTTTAGAACAAAGGAGTAAATGGTATTGAATTGCATTAGGTGGAATTAACACCATTATTACACAATGATTACATGTCTGGAAATACCACGGTATTTCCACAGTCTAATTGATAGGGACATCACGCGCACACGCACACCCTCCCTACGCACGTACGCAAGGAGGAGGAGGGCCCCACCATCGATCTGAATCGATGACGACGTCCAGGGAGGGCCTCCTAGTTAGAGGACTGCGTTTTGGTTCGTTGGAGTGTACCCGATAGTCATGTGAATCCCACCAGGGTTCTCATGATCGTGACCCACTATTCTAATTAATCTAGTACTTTGAGTTTTGCTTATTATTGTTATTAGGAGTATCATGGACAGTTTAGATTGCTTTTATTAGTTGTTATTTTTTATTACTTCATCGCCAAGTAATAGGTTGCGCACATGGCGCGAGTTTTGGAGTATAAAGTTTTATTATAAATAGGTACCCCTTGTAGTCTCTTTTGATTCATTAAAGATTAATAAAATTTCTGCGTTTTTCTGCTCCTCTAAATTTTTAAGTTGTGGAGATTCAATTGGGTGTGAAACCCTCCCTTCCTCGAAGGGCCGACTACCGTGGTGCAAAGCCACGCCTATCCCGATTCGCCCCTACCCTCTTCCATCCATATTTCTCTTCTCTTACAATCATCTACGCTTCAAATCCATCCTCTATTGCAGTTGTTTTTCTCTCTACAGCAAATTTCAGAATCTGGCCCTGCAAGAAGGCTGAAACTTCGGCGGAGCACCACGCACAAACCGTGCATCGGATCGAGCTGATATTTGAGGGTTTTGGAGTCCACCCCTGGCCGACCAGGGCCAAGCTAGCCTTTTTCTGAATAGTGGGCCCCACACTCGTGCGGCCGGGATCACATGCGTCTGGGCCATTACCACTGTCCACACGTGTGGTACTTCTCTAGTTTGTTTCTCTCCTCTCTTTCACTCATCTTTCACCCAAAATCCCTAAACCTAACCCTAAATTATTCAAATCCCCAATTTTATGCCCTTTCTTCAACCTTAGGGTTCCCCAAATTGAAATTTCTGAATCCCTTGGATTGGGGGAATTATTTTTGTGCATGTGTGGATGAATTTACCCTCCTTTGATTCTTGTTTGGTCTATAATTTCGATTGATCCGGCCCTAGCATGTGTAGGCCTGGATCTGCATAAGATTCTCCTTGATTGAGTGTTTGAACTTTTGTGTGGGATGTAGAATTTTGTGTAATTGTTTCTGAACTAGTGTGATCTAAATCCTAAAAATCTTGCACATCATATTTGAATTTCATGTCCTGCATCAAATTTGGTATCAGAGCTTAGGTTTTTCATAGGGGATTGCATTGCATGTTTAGGGTTTAGTCTACTCGCATTTATTTTGCATTAAATTTCATCATATAAGGTTGTTTAGGACCCATCATACACAACATAGACTGTTGAATTTTCTATTGTCAGAAATTCACCAATGTTCATTGCTGAATTTTCTGTTAACAAATTGTTTAGACAGTTATGTTGCTGGAATTTTAGGAGTGTTGCATAGTTTCCCTCATATAAAGTCCTATAGGAGCATTTAGTCTCATTTAGACGCATATAGTTGCATTAGAGGACCTTTGAGTTGAGTGGGTAGTTGTATGCCCACACGTACTGGTCACGGTTTTGGGTTGCACCCTGCACTAAACATGGAGCAGTTACAAGAGTCAATGGACAACATAACCCAGCAGTTTGAGTCTTTGGGTAGGCGCTTGGAAGAACATATTGACCAACGCTGGGATTAGCTTAATGTGCGCGTTACCCAAGTAGAGACCTCTGCCTAGGCAAACTCCACCATTGGGGGAAGATGCCCAATCTCAGGCAGATGGTCAGGAGGATATACCAAGGAATAGAGGTGACCAAGAATCAGTTATGGGCGCGCACCCGTGCACCCACCCCATGAGAGACATCGAGACCACTATGATCCCGATGCGCAACTCCTCAAGGGAGTTAGAGTAGATGCCCCTACATTTAATGGTCACTTGGGCCCTAAAGCTTTTCTAGATTGGTTGGTGGATATGGACTACTATTTTGAGTGGTACGACATGTCGGATGCTCGTCGAGTCCGATTTGCCAAGATAAAGCTTATGGGCCAAGCAAAGAGGTTTTTGAGCTACTGTGGGGCGAAAGAAAGAGGGGTTGAGGGAACCCCGAATAATCCATTAGGGAGAAATGAAAGAAACTCTTAAGGAAAAATATCTCCCTTTCTCTTATCACTTGAAGTTGGTTAAGGAATCAAGGTCCAAGTCTAAGCCTTTCCATATTCTAAATACCAAAGACTTTAAGCGAGAGACTGAGGCAGACTCGAAGGTGTACACCCTTGTGGCTAGGAAAAGTGCACCAAAGGCTAGTGCAGAGTTACCCACTGAGGCCATTTCGGTAGTGGATGAGTTTTGTGATGTCTTTGCCGATGATCTACCGGATGAGCTTCCCCCTATGAGCGATATACAGCACACCATTGATTTAGTCCCTGGGGCGACACTACAAAACCTGTCTGAGGTGGTCAGGAAATTTGCTCAGGTGTTTAGCGGGGGAGCACACTATGACATGGGACACTGCACTACCTATCACCGAGTTTGCATTTAATAATTCTGTCAATAGATCCACAGGTTTAAATCTTTTTGAAGTCGTTATTGGTTATAAACCTAGGAAGCCTATTGATCTTGTCCCTATGTCCCTGTCTCATAGGCCATCAGAGTCTGCAGAGTCCTTTGCACATCACATTCATTCATTGCATCAAGAAATCAGGCGAAAGATCAATACTAGTAATGAACATTACAAAATTTCTGCTGACCAACATAAACAATTCAAGGAATTCAATGTAGGGGACTCTGTGATGGTCTGCATCAGGCCAGAGTGGTACTCTCAAGGAGTCATTCATAAATTACAAGCACGTAGCGCTGGATCATTCAAAATTATAAAACGAAACAGTCTCAATGCGTATGTGGTAGATCTTCCACCCTCCATGGGAATTAGTTCCACATTCAATGTGGAGGATCTAGTTGCATTTCAGGGGGCTACTGATGCATTGTCCAGCCTTTCGCCTAACCATCCTGATTCCCCAGACTTTTCCCTTGATCCATGGCCCTTTCCTGACTCATCTTCCCAGCCTCTACCTCCCATACCTACCCTTTCCTACCCATTGTCCCAGCCTCTTC
The DNA here is from genome assembly GCA_021015155.1 of Magnolia officinalis. Classification (NCBI taxonomy): domain Eukaryota; kingdom Viridiplantae; phylum Streptophyta; class Magnoliopsida; order Magnoliales; family Magnoliaceae; genus Magnolia; species Magnolia officinalis. The sequence continues at coordinate 45,752,189 of JAJHSJ010000004.1, read as the reverse complement.
CTACCATACCTACCATTCCCGACCCATTTTTCCAACCTCTACCTCCTATACTTACCCTTCCCACACCCAGAGAGGAGATAGAGGATATTCTGGACCATCAGATAATATTCACGTCAGACGGCAGCTTTCGGAAGTACTTGGTTAAGTGGTAGTCATGCCCAGCTTCAGACAGTATGTGGCTCACTGAGGAGCTTCAGAGACTTGATCCTGACATCTTGGAGCGGTTCAAGAGTTTTGTTTCGCCGGTGGCGAAATCTTCGCAGCCGAGGAGAGTTTATGGGGACATCACGCGCACCCCCCTACGCACGTACGCAAGGAGGGCCCCACCATCGATTTGGATCGATGACGACATCCAGGGAGGGCCTCATAGTTAGATGACTGCGTTTTGATTCGTTGGAGTGGACCCGATAGTTATGTGAATCCCACCATGGGTTCTCATGATCGTGGCCCACTATTCTAATTAATCTAATACTTTGGGTTTTGCTGATTATTGTTATTAGGAGTATCATGGATGGTTTAGATTGCTTTGATTAGTTGTTATTTTTTATTACTTTGTCGCCAAGTAATAGGTTGTGCACATGGCACGAGTTTTGGGGTACAGGGTTTTATTGTAAATAGTCACCCCTTGTAGTCTCTTTTGATTCATTGAAGATTAATAAAATTTTGGGTTTTCCTGTTCTCTAATTCTCTGAGTTGTGGAAACCTAATTGGGTGCGAAACTCTCCCTTCTTCGAAGGGCTAACTACCATGGTGCGAAGCCACACCCATCCCAAATCGCCCCCATCTCCTACCTTCTATATTCATCATCTCCTACAGCCTTCCCCTCATCAAATCCACCCACGTTTGCAGCTAATCTTTCCCTTATAGCAGATTTCCAAAATCTGGCCCTATAGGATGGCTGAAACTTCAGCGGAGCACCGTGTTCAAACCGATCATCCGTTTGACCTGAAATTTGGAGGGAAGGTGGCCCATCCCTTGCCGACCAAGCCCTAGCTAGCCGATCCCAGATTCGTGGGCCCCACACACGTGTGGGCCACCATCCACCCATGTGCGTCAGGCTGGTTTACTGTCCACTCGTATGGGCCGATCACAGGTGCTCTATCTCCTCTCCTTCACTCCTCTCTCACCTGATTTCCCTAATCCTAACCCTAGATTGTCCTAAATCCCAATTTCTATGCCCTTTTTTAACCCTAGGTTTTCCCAAATTGAAACATGTGAATCCCTTGGATTAGGGAAATAATCCTTTGCATGTGTGGATGAATCTACTTGCCTTTTATCATTGTTTGGTCTATACTTCTAATTGATCCAGCCCTAGCATGCGTAGGCTTGGACCTGCATAGATTCCCCTAGTTGAATGCTTGATTTTTTTTTTTATTTTTTATTTTGTGGGATGTGGAATTTTGTGTGATTGTTTCTGACCTAGTATGATCTAAAGCCTAAACTCTTGCATAACATATCTAAATTTTCATGTCCTGCATCACTAATCCCACATTTGGGATAAAAATCTTCCTTTGAGAGGAATATTGTATGCATTTGGTGGACCATGGAATTGCAATCAACAAACCAGATTTCACAACTAAAGTCAGTCACCTGTATCAGTATGCATATGCAACTCGATTGTCATGTGTAAAGGGTACATATATGGATAAAACGCATGCATCAACATGGGGCCCACAGATGTAGTGATTTCAAAATATACCAGAAATCCCGCCATTTTATCCTGCCAAGACTAGATGATATGATACCTAGATTAATCCAATCATTCCCATCCTTTCCAAACGCAGGATGGAATTTACATTGGACAAATGCAATTCCATACAAGGTATCCCGTATCAGTATCGGTTGGCGTAACGGTGCTCTCCGATACCGATACGAATACGGGGGTGTAACGGCGATACGGGGGCGTAACGGCCCGTAATAGTGCAATTTTTTTTTTTTGCCAAAAAAATATGAAAAAATATGGATTAAAATCCGGAATATTCTAAGCATTCCAAATATGCATTCATTTATAAATTGGAACATGTTTATGGTGGTGTAACGGTCCACTCTTTGGTGAGAAGTTGTATCGGACTGTCTGATTAATTTTTGAACTAGGTAACCTGAATTTGACTACAAAATTCATATATTTAATTTTCTAAATATTTAATTTATATACTTAACAATTTAATATCATTTCTCCCAATAGTTCTTTTTTAAAAAAATGAAATTAAATTCAGGTAGATGGCGTTACCAATTTGGGGCTGACTTGGAGGACCAATCTATGCCCCAAATTAGCCTCCAATTCATGCAATTTATTGCCATTATCCTACTTGTGAATTGGTGAACATTTATTGGATAGTGAATCATGAAAAAAATCAAAAGGCCCTATTTTAAAAAATAAAGAGTCCACAAATTAATAATTAAAACTATTCATACAATTTGATTTTGGCATTGTGAGTTAGCAATTGCAATCCATAATTTAATTGGTAAATTTTAAGTTAATATATGTCTCGTGTACAATTTTTCAAGGGCTCGAATTAGGCGGGACTCGGATTGTGAAGTGTAGCACACGTGTCAAAGTTTTTTGGGCCCCACCTGTGATAAATGTGTTATATCCACACCGTCCATCCATTTTGCCAAATAATTTTAGGGCATGAGCCCAAAAATGAGGCACATCCAAAGCTCATGTGGACTGCACCATAAGAAACAACAATAATTAAACGTTCACCATTAAAAATTTATTGGGGGCTACAAAAGTTTTAGATCAAGCTGACATGTGTCTTTTCCCTTCATCCACGTCAGTGTGACCCAATTAATATGTTAGATTGGAAATAAACATTACAATGGACCCTAAGAAATTTTTAATGGTGAGCATTTTATAACCATTGTTTCCTATGGTGTGGTCCACCTAAGATTTGAATATTCCTAATTTTTTGGATCCTGATATAAAATGACGTGGCAAAATGGAGGGACAACATGGATAAAATATATACATCATGGTGGGGCCCACTCGGGTCTGATCACGAGGTATGTGTTATATCTAAACCGTCCATTTCATTTGACGAGCTCATCTTAAGGCTTGAACAGATTGGATGGAAAATAAACGTTATAGTGGGCCCTACGAATTGTTTAACGGTGAAAATCATTATCTCTGTTGCTATTTTTGGTGTGGTCCAGACGATCTCTGGATATAATTCATTTTTTTGGTAGTGCTCTAAAATGATCTCTGAAAATAGATGAACGGTGTAGATATAATAAATACATCACTGTGGAGCCCACGTAACTTTGATCTCCTTTGAACCGTTCGTACAACTCGGAGCTCGAGGAGTGTCAGCGCTCATCTTAGCATGACACGTACCTCCAGCAACTAGTAGGTGTGTGGTACACCTGCGAATTATTATAAAAAATAAAAAAAAAAAAGGGAGAGGGAAACCGAAAAGAAAAAGAGGGAAAGAAGAGAAGAAAAAAGAGGGAAAGAAGAGAGAGAGAGAGAGAGAGAGAGAGAGAGAGAGAGGAGAAGAAGAAGAAGAAGAAGCAGGCCACCGCAGCTGTAACTGCCCGAGAAGAAGAAGAAGAAAAGAAAACAAGGTAAGTTATTTATTTTATTTTTTTCCTTTTTTTTTTCCCTATATTTCAAGGCCCGTAACGGCCGTTACGGTCACAAAATTGGTGGGGGGGGGGGGGGGGGAACGGTGTCGGCCGTTACCGTTATGTATCGGCCGATACGGCCGTATCGTAACGGATACGGGACACCTTGATTCCATACCACCTAATCCCACATTCCAAACAGAACCTAACTGAGTATACATTCACAGTAGACGTGACACAGCACCAACTCCAATAGGGTAACCGGTTAACAAGCCCACTACCATGCTTTCACAAACACCTCACCCAGAATAGAAAATGTTGGGCGTATATATGGACATCTTCCCCACCATCACCACTCTCCTATAAAAGGATAAGATAACAATAAAGTCTGTTTTATAAGGTTCATGGCTACTTTTTCTTAAAATGCAGTTAATTTGACACCTAGAGAGCGATGAAACGATAATGACTTTGGGCAAACTTGCAAGATTGTGACTTTGAGCCATATGTTATGGTTCCTTGATAATCCATATTAGTCCCTTATTCATAGTTGACCAATTGTTAGTTGACACAGCTGGAACTTGAGATTGATATCGGACTACCAATTGATGTTACATGATAACTGATTACTCCGAGCCCGCACTTCATAATGTAACTTGTATCAGATCAATAGCACCCAATTCAAATATTTATTACGAGGAAATGCTTGACTTTTTATTTATAAGTTGTATGTCATCAACTGAATGATTGATATACCGATCCTCTCGCCCCCGCTTTAATTTGTGGTACTTGCAGAAGCAGTTAGCAGAATGATGGATAAGGAGAACATGGGGGATTTGTGCAGAAGCTTTTAAGTCAATCTAGATGATTTCATGTGGCCCAACTTCAGTTTGAGGATGAGTGGATGACACGCTCTTGTTCTATAAAGCAAAAATTGACAAAGTAGCTAACCTAAGACAGGGTGTTGAGATCGAGGCATGCCGTATCAGTTTTGATGGGCGCATCGATGCCCACCGAAACTGATACACTTATTGGCCTTAACAACTGATACGCCCCCCATAACGGTATTTTTTTCTCAAAAAATTCCAGAAAAAAATGTGGGAAAAATCCCAAATATTTAAAGGATTCCAAATGTGTTTTTTTTAAAAACCATGTTTATGATGGCATAACGGTCCACTCTTTGGTGAGAATGCGTCTCGACCTGTTTGATGATTTTATTAACCTAACAAGCTTTGATTGATCTCAAATTGGTCCACAATTCTTGCAAGTTACAACACTCATCCCACTAATGCATATCCCTAAGCATTTGACATCATTCTCCCAAAGAAATTTTAAGAAAAAAATTGAAATTATAAATGGATGAATAATGTCACTGATTTAATGGGCCATTTGAGTAGTCAACTATGAATAATGCATGGCATTCATCCCACTAATGCATAATCGTAAACATCTGACATCGCTCCTCCCTAGTAATTATAAGAAAAAAAAAAAAAAATTTATTCTATGGAAGTGTCAACGATTTGGTGGGCCACTCAAAAGCTCCCAAATCGGCCCCAAATTCATGCAAGCTATGATACCCATCCATGCATATCCCTAACCATTTGACATCATTTCCCCCTATAAATTTTTTTAAAAAAAATTTGAAATTAAATTCGGATGAATGGTATTGCCAATTTGGGAGATCACTTGATGCCCTAAATTAGCCTCAAATTCATGCAATCTATTAGCTCTCATCCCACTAATGTAATTGACCCCATGTAGGTGGATATTTATTGGATGATAATGAATGAAAAAATCCAATGGCCCTATTTCAAAAAACAAGTGTCCACAAATCAATTGTTAAAATCGTCCAAACAAATTGATTTTGGGATTGGGACTTCGCAACAACGGATCCCATAATTTAATTGGTTAATTATGAGTTAATTTTGAGTTAATATATGCCACGTGTACAATTTTCCAGATGCAAGTGTATCAAGTTTGATGCTCCAACGGAGTATCATATAAGGAAAAAAGAGAGGATCTCAAGTCAAATTGGTTGCACCACAAGGTAGGGTTCACCCAACAAATAACTTCCCACTAATTAAGTGTATGTGAAATCCAACCTTTCAAATAGATTGGCCTAAAATGAGGGCCACAATGAGGGCCACCTAGTGCAAAAACAATTCATATCTACTCATGAGGTGGGCCACACCATAGACAAAAATTTCTATCCATTGATAAATCACAAAAAATACAAGTGTGGTCCACTTGATAAGTGGATAGCCTAAAATTTGCAAAAGGTGATCATCAAGATGGGGCAAATGGATTGGATGGAGTGGATTCTCGCACATAAAAAGTTGGAACTCATCCACTGGTGGACCGCAACTTATGGTCCAACTAGTTGGAGCTTTAATTAAAAAAGAAGGCTTAGACGATATTAAGGCACATTGCATATTTTGAAAGGAAGAGAGAGAAAAGAGAGACACACATGGTTCTACCCCATGCCAACTCAGACCCATATCACGTAATGGCATGGGTCATTAACATTAGGTATCAGCCGTTATAGCCAATAAGTAACCACTTTGGCACACCTTAGTTGAGATGTTTTGAAGTCACTTTAGACAAGAAAATAACATGCAAAAAAGAAATGCTAGCGATTCGGCTGGGGGGAAGCAATGAGTGAGGACGTTAGCAAATATGCTCAGGTGCAAGTTTGGTAACCTTCCTTCAACTTATCTCAGTCTTCCGCTATGGGGGTAAATCAATGAAACGGTTATGAGATGTCATCATCAAAGAGTGGAAAGAAAATTGTGCATGCAGAAGAGCAAATGCGCCTATTAAAGCAGCCTTGTTTTATGCCTACATACTATACGTCTTATTTCAAGTGCTTGGCTAGGGTTTTTCATTGCCTAGAAAGAGTAGAAAAGAGATTTTCTTTGGAGAGGCAAAGACGGATGAAAGGATGAAATTTCACCTTGTGTGGTAGAATGCGGTGTTGTGCGCACTCCAAAAAAAAGGTGGGTGGCGGAATAAAAGTGTTATATAATTATGAAACGAGCATTGCTTCGATGATGGTAATGGAGATTTGGGATGGAGGAAAATAGCTAATGAAAGAGGGTAATTTCTTGAAAAGATGGGATGGAGGGAGGGCGGTGCATGCTAGCATCCTCCTAGTATAGGACCTCAGAGATTTGGAAGGTGCTTGTCGTGTCATCAGCAGATTTTGGCCAGTGGGGCTATAATTAGATTTTGGGATGACAACTGCCATTAGGCCAAGATTTTGTCAGGTTATATAATATATCTCTGTATGTCAGTAGGCTCCAATCTCTCACTGTTTCAGTTTAGGAGGCAATGGGGTGGTCCGAATTGCGTGCTTCCGCAGGAATGTTCAGGATGATGAGAATTGAGAATTTAACTGTGTTGCAAAATCGCATCAGAGAGATATGCCCATCTCTTCTTCACAGAGATAGGTCGTGCTGGAGGCTCAAACCCCATGGAAGTTTTTCAATGAGGTCCTTATATCAGCTTTTTTGTGGGGGTGATTCTAATCCCTCTTTGGTGTTGTCAGCTATTACATGGCAATAACCAGGTCTTCCAGGAGTCGTTATTTTCACATGGATAATGGCAAACCATCAACAACCTGTGAAAAGAAATGTGGCAATTATTTTGTGTTATCTGCCTTGAGTCAATCAATCATCTATACAGTCAAGTTCTGGAGAAGGCTTCTATCCTTGTTTTGCTAATATAAGGTCATGCCCAATCTGATCGGTGAACTAACACGTTTCTCGCATCAGCACATTTGGGGCAAAAGGAAAAAAGCCATATTTGGAAACATTCATTAAGCCATTGTATTGGTCAAGGAAAATCGATATTTGGAAAATTAGATTAAGCCCTTGTGTGGTTGTTGTGGTGTGAGTATAATAAATGCATGTTCAACAATAGAACTGATCCCACAAATGCCATCTTGCACAGGGCCAAGGTTAGATCTATCTCTTGGGTGTTGGACCTTATTTTTGTTCATGGGTATGAAAGGGAAGATCTCTTTTTCTTTTCCTTTTCTTTTTCTTTCTTTTTTTTTTTTTTTTCTAAGAAAAAAAAAAAAGATAAAAAAAAGATAAAAGCAGTGTAAGGGAATTCCAAGAATCAAACTCGGGTGCTCTCACACTCAAAGCCAGAATCATATCACTAAACCAAAATTAGAAATGTATAGCAATTTTGGGATGATTCCTCACCATCCCTTGTATTTTTCTTTTCTTTTGTTTGCTTGTAAGCTCTTTCATTAGGCTCAAACAAAATTTTAATGTTACCATTAGAAAAAGTCATAAACCATAATTGTAATTTGACAAACTTGGAACACACAATCATGAAAGTAGTAAAACTTCCACCAGCAAACATCACTATACTTAATATGTTGTATCATGATCTGATGCATTAAAGATGGTCCAAATTTTTTTTGATCTGGTGCATTAAAAGATGAGAGAATATGAAAAAAAATATAGGGAAAAGTTAGAGAAGATAACAAAATTACCCTATTCAGTATGTCTAGTGATAAATAAAGACAACTCTATCTTTAATATTTTTCCTCTTTTCACATTTTCATAATTTTTCACTTGATGTTGGTCATTATGAGTTTATGACTCAATGCTAAATCTTTTGACAGTTCAGGCTATGGATGAGGCACGCTCATAAGATTGAATCTAAAAACTTAGGTCAAACATGCTTAAAGAATATATCTCATTGTTTTTTTTTTTTTTTTTTTTTTATTTTTTTTTCTTCTTTTGAGGAAAATAACAGAAATCTTATTGTTCTTATTTGACTTTAATTGCATCGAAACCAACACAACAGAAAACAAAAACCCAAGCGGCTTTATTCTTTTTCCACACTTTTTTCTCCAAGATCTGTGAGTTCTGAACTGATCCTTCAACCGAGGATAAGGTCTGAAAATCAACGAACTGCAAGTTCTCCAAATCCTTTTTTCCCCTTGTGATCTCCAATCTTGGTGGCTCCGCATCTCTGGATGCAAATGTGTAGAGAATTCAAGCCCTGCCTAAGAGTTCAAGCTTTCATTTAGATCACTTTGGCCAATAAGATCCGTAATTGTAGTTGATCTTCAGAAGAGGGGGCTGCTGTCAATAGTAGGTGCATCACGTGGACAGAGAATGAAGAATGAAGAATGCACAAATCATCTCTTCCTACAACATACGGTGGCAAGGGCAGTCTGGAGTTTGGAATAATTTCTCCTCTTTGGGGTTCAAGGCTGTCTTAATAGTGCCATTTACGATTTTTTGCAGGTTAGGGAAATGACCCATTCACTCCCCAAGGGAATATTATTATATTATTATCTGGAAGTTGTTGCCAACTGTGATTCCGTGGGGTGTCCAAAGAGAAGATACAGAAGAATTTTTAAGGCAAAGTAATCTCAACTCATAAGCTAAGTTTTATGATTATCTATGACAATTTTTTGGGCTATGCCATGCCAGAGCTTAAGGGCGTGTTTGATTTTACGGTGAAATGGTAAATGCCGGGTAGAAAAGTAATAATTACTTCCCATGCATTTACAATTTACCTGATTTGACCACTTACTTTTTGACACGAATATCAAGAATATTACAAAATATCTGTGGGTCCCACTATGATGCATTTCGCTTATCCACACCATTCATCCATTATTCCAGTTGAATTCATAAAATGAGTAAAAAATTGAGGCATAACCAATACTTAATTGGTCCACGTCATACAAAAAAGGGAATCGAATACTTACCGTTAAAAACTTTGTAGGGCCACTATTTCTTTTGGCATGGGCCAATTGAGTGTTGGATCCGCTTCATTTTTTGTCTCATGCTCCAAAATATTGTAATAAAACAGATGGACGGAATGGATATATCATACACATTACCTTGCAGTTCAAAAATTAAAATTACATCTTTTGAACCAATTTCACAGGCACAAAGTCCTATGAATTTCCAAACGCAGTGAAAGCGTAATAATTACCATTTCCCTTGTATTTCCCATTTCTTTGAAAAACAAACAGGCCCTAAAAGGAATCTCCATCTTTATCTTATGAGGGATTGGAATGCTTTAATTTGCTATATAGTCAAGCTTGTCATCCTTGATGGTTGGTTGTTGTCCATCCATGCTCTTGAGGGAGCTGTCCTTGTTGTCCATCCATGCTCTTGTTCTGAATTTCGGGGCATGAAAGATATCTCTCATCGTCCTTTGTTTAGCTAAGTTCTTGCATTTTTTTATGCTAATAAAGTTAAGTTACCTTTCAACAAAAGTAAAATAAAATAAACCAACAATATTCAAAAAATAAATAAATAAACCAAGCCCCCAGTGAAGATTTCTTATATTCAGAATGATTCTCCCAGAACTCTCTGCTCACTACCCCTACATAGAGCATGGGTGGCCATAAAAAGGAAAAGAAGAAGAATAAACATAAAACTTCTAATGATGAGATGATTCCAACCCAAAATCAAAATTGGTAAAATTGGTTTTTGGAATCGATATCTTACAACCCTCAACAGCCATAATAGTCACTTCCCCTTGGTGTGCATATACAAACCATATTCCGCTTTGGGAATCAATACCATAAAATCCTCATAGACCATAAAATCATTGCAACCAGCAAGTTCTAGGAATCATTTTCATGCCAAATTTTCTCGCTACCAAGTCAGATCCAGCAAGTGCTTTGACTGCATTGGATGATTCCTTCTGTCTGAAACAAAACTCATCTAGAATTTTCTTTTTAATGGTCGCAACACGTAGAATGATGATTAGAAAGTTCTTTCTACAATTTCCTGATGACATTTCAGGAAAATGGTACCTTCTTTTGTATAAATAACAGAATTTCATTAAAACCCAAAATAGCAAACAAATTTACAAAGGGAAGGGTGCTTGGTTGTTCAGTTCCATGGTTACTAGGAACCTGACCCATCACAAATACCAACTTTTCCCACATTTGGTCTTCGAATCCATTTCGTGCATCCTAGTAACTAATGGAAAATTTGTCAGGATTCATGACAAAAGTCGAGTAACTATCGTAACAAATGTTACAAAATTAAACAGTTACTGTGTCCATAATCTGTTTGGCAACAACAGTTAGCACTAACTATTAACTAGTAACTACAAAAGGGTATTCGCCTTTTCACTTAAGAGTCCATGGTTCTGAATATAGGTATTGGCGGACGTATTGGCCCAGCCGAAAAAAAGATATGATACGGGGGCTGCGCATCAATATCAGTCCGTGTCAGCCCACATCGGTCGAAAAAAAATTTTAAGCCAAAGAATTAAGAAAAATATAAGGAAAAAATAATAATAATAATAAGATATTCAAGAATCTATCATTTTTTTTTTTGCTTTTTGGACATGCATATGATGGTGTACTGGACCATTTTTTAATGAGAAGGATGTTTGTCAGATTGACTTGTTGAAGGTCAGCTAAGTGGACCCTAATTGAACACAAATCAAGCATGATTTGGTGAATTAGGGCCCATTACATTGAAATACAACAAAAAGAAGATGAAAATATTAAAAAGAAAGTGAAGGTCTAACCTTCTTTCTAATTTTTCTCATAATAGTTTACTTTGCTTCAATTTGTCGAATCTCATTCAAATCATTTGTTTTTATCCCAAAATAGGTCTAAATCTAGTCTAAAATGAGTTTTCAAGCTTCCTTCATGGTTTAAATGAAGATAAAAGAAGAAGAGTACACAAGTAAAATTTTGGAAAAAAAATCAAAATCAAAATTCAAAATTGGCCTTTATGGGGGTATTGGCCTGCATCGGTGCTGATACGCCCTGTACAGCCGATACGGGTCAATTTTTTTGTATTAGGCCAATACGGCCCCATATCGCGTATCGTCTCATGCTGATATGATACCGATATTCAAATCTATGCTTAGGACTATCAACCACCATTCCTATGACCAAAATACAATCGATGTTAAATGGTTTGTGGAAGCTTTGGAGCTTACAATTCGCTTAAATTGTTCAACTTCGAGGCATTTGTGATGAGGACATCAGAGCACCTTACAGGGTATACCAGGGGAGGAGATCACCTCTAGATTCATTTTGGCTTGGTGACCACTACATGGGCCCAAGTGGGCACATTAAAGACCTCACATGCATGATCCTGCATCTTCGAAGACCCTACACCAGGAAGATGCATGTGCGTTGCTTATTGAGGAGTTTGAACCATTGGATTGCAAGGACATGTTAATCAGATGGCTGGATCTTGAGGATGCTTTGATCGAACGGTTAGACTATTGTGATCTTCACATTAATCGTAGACTTTAGGTTGTTTAGATTTATTCTTTTATTTAGTTTATTATTCTTGTTGGATTTATTTTGATATTTAGTTGAGATTAGGGAATTAAGAACAAGTTTTCTTTCATCGAATGTCTTAATGTGAGGATTTTCATCTGAGAGCGCTTTTTTTATAAAAAGTCATTGAGCGCCTTAATGTGAAGATTTTCATCTAAGAGCGCCTTTTTTGTAAAAAGTCCATTTTGAGACTATAAAAGGCTTGGACGTCTAGCCCTAGCCCATTATTGAATGTTTTGAAATTACTTTTTTTTTTTAAAAAAAAAAAAAAGAAAGAAACTCTCTTGTTTTGAGATAGAAAATCTCTTGTGAATGGAGATTGATGGTGGGAAGCCGAGGTTTGAAGCCTAATCCTTTTTGTTACTCTTTGAAAAGGTATTTTTATCTTGACTTTCTCATCTTCTTCTCAAATCCTTCTTTTCTTCCACTTTTCTACTCAAAACCCTAAATCCCTTTATTATATCCTTCTAAACCTACACCCACTACCCCAAACCCATCACCATCAGCCCTACACATATGGACAGGGCCGTACAACCATACGGTCAGCCCCCTTCTCTCCATTTTCTTCCTTTCTTCAATCCATCTTCCCATCCCATAAACCCTAGCCTAAATAATCCTCAATTCCATATAAAATCATAAATCCCAAAATCCTACCAAAGCCGTAATTCCTTTCAAATCCATAACCCTAGAAAAACTAAATCAACCCCTTTGAATTAGACCTAAGCCTATGCTAAAGGGGAAAGTTTTACCTTCCATTGATCCTTTGAAATTTCATATTTATATGCTTCAGTTTCTTGTGGGATAGTGATTTAGATTGAAATCTAAATTTTATTGTTTATTTGATTTCTTATATTTGTGGTAGGTTAGTATATCTTATGATTTAAATTGTTATTCAATCAGTCTATAATTTCCTTACATCATATCTAGCCTAGATCACGCATCTCCTACATCAAATTGTAAGTAGAGTCTCATCAACTTTAATACAGACTATGCATCACAGCCAGTGTCTAAAACTGCTACATTTCCCTGTGATGGGACACGACATCATTTCACTACTATCCACAATGGAATCATTTTCATATACAAAACAAGCCTAACTTGCTGCTCAAAATTACCATAGCTTTAAGCCATCGTATAGATTAACAGCATGGAATCACATGGAGTATCCAACACTAAGCGGCAGAATTCAAGGGGTGACTTGGCAACCTGGAATTTAAAAGTTACTAAAGAATCTGTTTATAGGAAAGAAAGTCCCTGAGAATTTGATTTTTTAGGTCATGTTTGGCAACTAAGAAGGTAATTCTATGGATCCAGAAACTGGGATACTAGGAAATCCTCCCCTTTGAGAGTTTTATTATATATATATATATATATATATATATATATATATATATATATATATATATATATATATATAAACACACACACACACACACGATTGTCAAGAGAGAACACATTCCCATGGAATTTGCCCACCAGACTCTGGCCAGGAATTCAAGAACAGCTTTTGCTAGAAATGGATTCCAATAAGAATTTATTGATCATATTTTTTTCATGTTGCCAAATGCAAGAATCTGCCCAACTCGGGGGATGTTTAGATTTGGGCAAAGTTGTATCATTGATAAGTAATTAGGAAAAAGTACATCTCCATGTTTGTCAAACCACTTGTGCATAGGAACCTAGGGACTTTTGAACAAGTAGTCCAAAACATATGATCATCAAAGCATAAAATGGTGATCTCTACTTCAGAGGTAGAATTCATTGTTAGCTACACTTTACAGTTTCAATGCCCATTAGGAACGCTCTTATCTATAAACATGCGTGACATGTTCCAATCTGCTATGTCTGTGATTGCCAACCATCTAACTCCAAGAACTCCACATGCGCATGTGCCATCATCAATATTCGAGCATATGAAAATGTAGCACATGTGTCACCATGTGCATGTGTCAAAGTCAACGACTACCATCCACAATCTATCATTCCTCTTCTATGGGCCTGACAAACAAGGAATGGAACAACTAATCACGACATCATGTTCGCAAACCACTAGCCCCAACAATGTCCATAAATAGCCTGTCGCAACACAACTTGACCTGAATCTAGACAGCCCCTTAAGGATTGCAGTTCTAGCAGTGTACTTTTCCAGGTGGCCAAACGACCCCAAAGCAATCAAGATCATTAATCTGAGCTCAACCTAGCATTTTAGGGAAAATAAAAATAAAAAATATATCAGATGAAGAATTTCGGTTTGCCAAAATTCAAGATTGATGGCCTTCACTTTTCAATGGAAGTGGAAGCTTTCTTTGCTGGCCTCTCTATGGTTAATCTGGCTTGAACACAACAACAGCGATTTTTGGAACCTCTCTGTCTGCAGGGATCGTTTTCATTCGGGTGGGGAATTCAGTGTCTGAGTGGTTGTAATTCCGAGCTTGGGGATATGGATTGGAGCTTTTCGGCTCCTTTTGTATTATAGTTTTCCTTTTTCTCTGTTGTTTTGTTTTGTTTTTTCTTCTTCTTTTGGCGCGTCTGCCTAATAAATTTGCATCATCTTTCAATATATATATATATATATATATATATATATATATATATATATATATATATATATATATATATATATATATCAAGATCGACGAAACTATAAAAAGATCTCCTAAAATAATAAAAATTGAAAAGAAAGAGGAAAAATGTCTACAAAAAATTAAACAAAAATGAAAAAATAAAAGAGCGAAAAAAGAAAGGCCTTACATTGATGCTTAGGGTTTCACAACAACGAGAAAAGAAAATTTCTGCATGACAAGCGACGATGGAATCATACCTTTGCTGCAGAGTTTCGGGAATCAAGATAGGAATCGGTGAAGAATCGGTGATTCGGAACGCTGGCAGCTGGAAAAGGAAAAACAGCAGAAAAAATGGGCTTTCAAAAGGGGTTATAGAGCGATGTTTGCGTTTGGACGAAGAAATGTTAGAATCCTCGGGCCCAAGCCCGTCGGGTCTATCGTTTATACGGTTCGCGGCAAGCGGGACACATCATTCCGTGATCCAGCAGTTGATCGTCGTATCGCTGCCCCTTCCGTTGCTGCATGAACCGTGAGTCGGTCAGATGTAACCGTCCAACATCTGACCAACTAAGAAAAATAGAGCGAAGGTTCACATTCAGCAGCAAAGAGAAAAGGCCACGTACTATATACCTAGGGTGATTGAGGATGATGTTTTGGTACGTCCTTGGACGTGACTTGCCTGTGACAACGATTACAAAAGCCCTGTAACCCAAGCTATGTGCGGCCCACCGTGTTGTTTGTGTCATAACCCTTCTGTACATCTGTTTCACCGGCTCATTTTAGGACATGATCCCGAAACACAAGGCCGGCCTAAAGCAAGTGGCGTGCCACTGGAAACATTTGAAAGCTTTGTGAGGGTACACCGTAATGTTTATATGCCACATGATGTTTACATACCATCTTACTCATGCATGAGATGCCATCTAACCCATGCATGAGGTGATTGTCCCTGTGATGAAAGTAAAACAAAAATATGCTTCATTCAAAGCTTCTTTCACTTACAAGAAGGTGCACGGTAATAACAGTTTGCATTATTGAATTGTAGGCCTGGTAGTTAGGGCTGTCAATGGGCCAGATTTTGAACTATTTCGGGCCGGCCGTATTTAAAATTCTGATTTTATAGGCCCAAGCCTGGCCCATTGTTTGGATGGCTGGATTCCACAGTATGTGATGTAAAACTCACATCATTATTCCTTGTATTCTATTGGATAAATCAAGCTGTCAAATCATAATAATCCCTTGGACTTATCATCAACTTCGACAGGAAGGTACGATGAGGTGGCATAGTTTCATAGCCCACCATGATATATGTGGTATATCCACACCCTTCATTTATCTTGCGAGATCTTTTTGTGGAAAGAGATGAAATGAGGCACATCCAAAACAGAAATTAACTACACAAAAAGTAGTTGGGATTAATGCCTGTCATTAAAAACTCCCCGTGGGTCATAGAAGTGTTGGATGAAGCTAATATTTGGGGTCATTTCCTAAAATGATATTGCAAAATGAATGGACGGTGTAGATATAACATGTATTAGGCAAGTTATATCCATATGTATGTAATCATGTGAGTACATTAATGCATATAAGAAAATTGAATCGGCAACAGCAGCAATGTATTACATGCGGCTTTACTTAGGACTATTGTGGTAGTTGGAAATTGAAATTATCTATAAAAGTGCAACCCAGAGCATCCTAGAGATCATTTCCGATGTGGTTCAAAATATAGGTTTTTCATTCTTTTTTGTTGGATATTTTTGCTTACATTTGTATAAATGATAAGATGCTTTAGCATTTATATAATAATGATGAGATACTATAGAAATCAAGCCTAAGCAATCATTATGTGGACTACACAATGAAAATTTTTGACAACTACTAGAAAAGATAATATATGATTTTGTTTTAGTTATGAAATTAATAGGCCCACTTTTGTACAATGAGCTAGATGTAATGATCATCTTATATTGCACATGCATATCATATTTATAATATTTGAGAGCATTTAATGTTGTAAACAATGGTATAAGAAATATTTGAACTAGATAAATCAACAAAAATAAAACCTCACACTTATTAAAATGATTATACTAGTTGTACTTGCGATTGTTGTCAAATATCTTCAATATATTTGCAACTGGGTCTGTCAATGACATCGATAGACCACTTGATCATATCGAGAAGTCGTCTATGCCATCAACAGTTCACAGTTTTTTGGTCCAAATCAATCCGATTGAAGTTGGCTTTGATCCCATCGATGGGTCGTCGATGGCACTCAATCTAATCAAAGCTCTCATCGACCGACTTGCATAATTTTGTGGAATTATGGGTTTTGTTTCCTAATTTGGTTTTAACTTTACTTAAGAGTTTGTAATCGGGGATTAGGGTATTGGAAAGCATGTTTAGGGTTTTTGTGAGCAATTGGAGATCAAAGCTAGGGCTTTTTGTATGGTTTTTCAGAGTTTATTCTCGGATTGGTAAGTACTTTCATCTCTTGTAACATTGATTTTCATAGTGGATTTGTTGTCGCTTTGTGCCGTAGTTTTTTCCCACAATGGTTTTCCTACATAAAACTTGTGTCCTCTGTGTACTTGGTTTATTTGATCTCTTATTGTTTAATTCTTACTATAGGTTGATTCCATATGTCCCCCCAACAAGTAATATCAGAGTGAACATTGGGTTTTTTTTTTTTTTTTAATTTGAAAATATGTCTTGTAAGGGATATAATATTAAGTATGAAATAAAGAAGTTCACCATGAGAAATAACTTTGAACTATGAAAGGTTAAGATGAGAGGCATCCTAGTTTAGCAAGTATTGCAACATCCTCTCCTTGGCAAGGCGAAGCATCTTGCATCAATGACTGATGAAGAGTGGGATGACCTAGACGAGAGGGTTATAACCTCGATACAGTTATGTCTAGCGGACAATGTCATAATAATGTCCTCGATCAAAAGGCCATCGCAGGGGTATGGACAAAACTGGATAGTTTTTACATGAAGAAATTCCTAAGTAGTCGTTTATATCTTAAGAAGCAATTCTATAATCTTAAGATGACAGAGGGGTCTGACATTAATGAACACATGAGCACTTTCAGCGAATTGTTATATAAACCGATGAATGCGGAGGTTAAGATCAAGAAGAAAAATTAAGCCTTATTTCTTTTGAATTTGCTTCCATCATCCTTCAAGAATCTGGTAGACACGCTGATTCATGATAGGGATACCATCGATGTAGAGACTATCATCTCAGCCCTTTATGAGAAGTAGTTGAGAAAGAAAGACAGTGACGAGGGTACCTCTACGGATGTGTTGGTTGTCAATAGAAGGAATACTGAAAGGAAGAAGGGCAATTATCGATCGTGATCTAAATCGAAAGGGAATGGCAAGATGAAGTGCTGGAATTGTGAGATGACAGAGCATATGAAGGACTACATGAACCCTAAGGCTCAAAGGGGAGGAAAATCAGAGAATGCGCCAAAAAAGGCCAACATAGTGCAATCACGCGATGAAGGGGATGGTGGTGATGTCTTGACAGCATGCAAATCTGGTTACCTTAGTACTGACTAGATTTTAGATTCGGGGACCTCATACCACATGACTTCTTATAAGGATTAGTTCACTATATACAACGAGTACAACTTGGATAGGTTTTTATGGGCAATAATATTGCCTGTAAAGTGGAATTAATTCAGAGTGCATAAGAATGTTCAATTGGGTAGAGAATATTCTGATAGATGTTTGATACGTTCCGGACCTCGATAAAAATTTGATATCTCTAGGGGATATTGATGCACTTGGTTGTAAGTTCACTGGTTATAACATGGTCCTTAAAGTTTCGAAATGGGTACTTATTATGATGAAAGCGCAGCGGAGCAGTAATCTATACAAGTTAATCAGAAATACTAAAATGGGTAGAGTTGCAGCGTCTGTAGTAGAATCCACATCGA
Organism: Magnolia officinalis; assembly: GCA_021015155.1. Classification (NCBI taxonomy): domain Eukaryota; kingdom Viridiplantae; phylum Streptophyta; class Magnoliopsida; order Magnoliales; family Magnoliaceae; genus Magnolia; species Magnolia officinalis. Next base: position 45,733,815 of record JAJHSJ010000004.1, on the reverse strand, counting down.
CACAATTGTGCATATGCGCTTAGGCCACATGAATAACTGCGGCATGAAAGTACTTTCCTATCATTGCTTGATTCCCATTTTTAAAAACATTAAACTTAGTATATGCGAGCATTGTATATATGGTAAACAATCAACGCTAACTTTTAAAAGTAGAAAGTATGTTTGTAAATGTGTGCTTAAGTATGTGCATTTAGATGTATGGGGTGCATCGCCCATTGTTTCTGTTAGGGAGTCATCATATTTTATCTCATTCATCAATAACTACTTTAGGAAAGTGTGGGTTTATTTTCTTAAAAATAAATCTGATATTTTCGCCACATTTAAAGTGTGGAAGGCAATGGTTAAAAGACAGACATGACAGAAATTGAAGGTATTAAAGATTGATAATAAAGGTAAATTCACTTTAAATGAATTTTATCGGATTTGCAAAGATGAGGGGATTGTGAGGCATATTCCTAAGTAGAATGAAGTGGTAGAACAGATGAATTAGACTCTCTTAAAGAGAGCCCAAAGCATGTTGAGTAAGGTTGGATTGGGCAAGAAGTTATAGATAGAGGCCATTAACACAACTTGTTACCTGGTGAATATGTCATCATCTATGTTGATAGACCACAAAGACTCCTAAAGAAGTATAAACTGGTCATGAGGTAGAATACTCGCAGTCGCATGTATTTGGTTATGAAGCTTACTCTCATCTACCATTAGTTGAGAGAGATAAGCTAGACCAAATGGCTAATAAGTGTATTTTTATGGGCTATGGTGATGGTGTGAAAGTGTACAGGCTGTACTATTGGGTCACGTGAAAGATCATAATTAGTCAGGATCAGGTTTGATGAAGATTCATTGTTTCGCAAGGACAAATGCAAAAAACCAGAGAAATTTGTGGTCATTGATGTCAAGATTGAAAATGTTGATACACAGGTAGAGCTTAAGCTGCAGGCAGAGGTATAAGAGCAGGTGGAGCAACCACTTCTCAAAAGAAATCCGTCGAGAGATCATAAATTACCAGTCAAATACAAAGATGACTCAAATGTTACATCTACCTTTATTATAGATGAGGGAGATTCGTTAACCTTTTAAGAAGTATTAAATAGTTCTGATGATGAGAAGTAGATGGCGGCAATGCATAACAAAATGGATTCTTTGCATAAGAATGAGACATATGAGTTGGTTGACTTTTTAGTGGGTCGTAAAACGATCGATTGTAAGTGAATTTACAAGAAGAAGCAGAATAATAAATGGAAAATTTGTCGCAAAAGGGTATGCGCAAAGGAGGGTACCAACTTTAGCGAGATTTTTATGCCTGTAGTTAAGCATGTGTCTATCAGATTCGTAATAGCGTTGGTTACTCAATACAACGTGGAATTGGAACAGATGGATGTTTAGGCTGCTTTCCTACACGAGGAGTTGGATGAGTAAATTTACATGAAGCAAAACTACAATGGTCTAAAGTGAAAGGGGTTGAGAATAAAATTTACAAGTTGAGGAGATCTTTATACAGCTTGAAACAATCGCCTAGGTAGTGGTACAAAATGTTTGATACTTTCATGTTGGGTTAATAATTTACCTGAAGTGAATATGATCATTGTGTCTATTACAAAACATCGAATGATGGACGATTTATCGTACTGGTATTGTACGTAGATGACATGCTTATTTTCAGTCATAACATGTCTGAGATCGATACATTGAAGACTCATTTGTTAAGGACATTCGAAATGAAAGATTTGGGGGCTGCAAAGAAGATTCTCGATATAAATATTCACAAAAACAGACAGGGGAGCAAACTATGGTTATAACAGACAAAATATATTGAGAATGTATTGATAAAGTTTGATATGGACAAGGTGAAACTGGTTAGCATGCCTCATGTTGCTCACTTTAGACTTTCTTCTGAACAATGTCCTAATACAGATAAAGAAAAGCAAGTGAGGTCTCGTGTGCCCTATTCGAGCATTATTGGTAGTTTGATGTATGACATGGTCTCTACAAAGCATGATATTTCACATGCAGTAGGTGTTGTGAGCAGATTCATGGCTAACCTCGTCAAGCAACACTGGGAGGCAGTGAAATGGTTACTTCAGTATATTCAAGGTATAATTGTAACACCCGGCCCAATTGGAATAGTGTCCTTAGGCGTCCACGTGTGAATTAACACAGGACCGTACGATCCGATCGCACGTGTGGATTTATTACCAGTAAATTAATTCGAATTAAGCTACTAATGCGATTGAATCCAATTGCGTTCGGGCCAAACACGTGCCATAGAGCCAGACAACCTAATTGTACTTGGCAACTATCCGTACGAGCCGTGCACTGCCCAAGGAAGAACAAAAAATTCTGAAACTTGGGGAGGCCATGTGCCTCACTGGGCTTGTGATCTATCACAGACAACAAACTCGGACTACACCCGAAAATAGATAAATCATGTCGTTCGAACGACACTTGGAAAATGCAAGTCGCCATGCCTAGGGAATAAAAATCTGAAATTTTAAATTAATTGGCCCCGCTACTTGAGTCAGTGAATTTGGGTATTTCAGCCGTTGGAGCTCTTTTAAACTTACACCAAAGGTTGAAGATATTTTTTTGTACTCGCCCACGAAATCTGACCATCGATTGAGAATCCGTGACCGTTGATCGCAAATCGGACCATTGCGGCAAAACCCCAATCCATTTGCCGTCAAACTTCACCCAGTCCTTCATCGGGCCATGGGGCACATGTCCTATGAATTGGATGGTCCAGGGGGCCATCAAGGTCCCCCCAACAACCAGGAATGGCCCCACAAGGCCGTTTGAAGAAATTAATGGAACCCAGGGCCAATTGATTAAATTTCTAGGCATATAAGCTCTTAAGCCTTTCTCTCTCTCATTTTCACTAAAATTTCAACATCTGAGAGAGAGAGAGAGAGGAGAGAGAAGGAGAAGGAGAGTTGTGTAGTGCATGTGGTGCTTGAGGACTGAAATTCCCTGCACCTACACCCCTACATTGCCGAAAACTCCAACCCGATCGTTGTAGGATCAAGCTACGCCTGATCCAAGGTAAGATTTAGACTCCAATCCATCTCTCTCTAGCAACAAGCCACATGCATGCACCTTACCACGATAATGCAGGGCCCCGACACGTCGAGTTTGCGGACCTGACACCGTTAGAGCGACCGCAAGAGCTTCCGGTCGATAATAGGGACCATTACCTTTAGGTGGCCGATTATTGTGCCTAGCATAGATCTTAATGAATTTGTGTGGTGTATTGTTCTTGCATGTTGCTAACTTTTTGAAACTTCTTGATTTGGAACGTGGACATAGGATTGCCTAATTGGGAGAGGGATTTAGGTCTCGAGCACTCCCGGATGTGTGGAATGTCAGTTTGTTTGTCTATTTAGGGAATTAAGCATCCAATTCCCTAAATATTGCTGATTTGTTATCTCGAACCTTGTCGCAAACAAATTGTTAGGCATAGAATGGGTGAATTGTCGCCTAATTGTTGAATTGCTGAATTTACTTGATTCCCGCTACATTGTTGAATTGTATGATTTATGTTGGCACATGCAAATTAAATTATTGAGAAAGGGTGTATGGCTGTCCATCTTTGCCGAATTGCTAGAATGTGTTGACCTTGAGCTCCATTTACTACCGAAATTGAAATGTTAACTCTTTCACATGCGGATGTTTAGGTGGATCGGAGTCTAGTGTGTTGTTGTCCATATGACTGTAATGCTGATATATGCTTATCATTGTGAGATTGACCCTGAAATTGTTGAATATATGTTATATAATTATGCACACGTTCCCCTATGGATCGGCCGATCAACTGAAATCTCTTTGGGCAACCTTTCCGTTGGGTGAGCCAACGGGCAAGTTTGGCTCGACTAGTCAAACCGCGAATTGTCGGCCGTAGTTAGACTACACGAGATGCCGTTGTCAGGCATTAGCAGCACTTAATTTTCCGTATGGTTTAATGTTACTTTATGCTTGGTTTAATTCTCTATTGCCCGCATGATATTTTACATTCATATGCATATGATGCCCATTAGGGCACACGTAACACTCGGGAATTCAGGAGCTGAGTTCCTACTCGGCCCTTGAATTTTGGGGCGCTACAATAATAGACTATGTCTTGACGTTTAAAAAGTTTGAGGACAAGTTTGTAGATTATGTGAATGTCAATTATGTAAGCAAGGTGGATAGCAGGAGGGATCGACTTCCAGCTACTCGTTTGTGTTAGTAGGTGGAGTGATTAATTGGATGTCGAAACTTTAGTCTATGGTGACTCTTTCCACAGCCAAAGCAGAGTGTATGGTAGTGATAAAAGCATTCAAAGGTGTTTGGTTGAGAAGAATGATAAATTAGATTAGGCTTCAGTAAGAAACCATGTTATTAAATTATGACAACAAGAGCACGATCACTTTGGCAACGAATTTGGTTTACCATTCTCGTATTAAACACATTGATGTCCGTCATCATTTTATCTGACAAGTGCTTGAGGAAGGTGGAGTGACTCTTAAGAAGTTCCATACAAGCGCGAATCCGACGGACATACTTATAAAGGTGATTCCTACAGAGAAGTTCAAGTTTTATGCGACTTCTTTAGGTTTGACGAAGGCTTGATGAAGACAGAGTGTGCACAAGGAGCGATGACGATAATGGAGCTTGGAGCTGTGGTTCCTGATAATTGTAGACATGATGGAGATTGTTGTTAAATGTCTTTAATCTGTCTGTAACTGGGTTTGTCAATGGTATCGATAGACTACTCGATCCCATTGATAAAATCCTCATATTTTGGCCTTTGCTTGCTAGACATTTTTTTAGTCCAAATTGATTCGATCAAAGATGGATTTGATTCCATCAATGGGTCGTCAATGACACTTGACTTGATCGAAGCTCCAATCGATCGACTTGTGCAATTTTACCGAATTATGAGTTTCTAATTTGGTTTTAACTCTACTTAAGGGTTTGTAATGGGGAATTTAGGTATTTAAAAATGTGTTTAAGATTTTTGTGAGTAAAGGGAGATTAAAGTTAAGGTTTTTTTGTATGTTTTTTCAGAGTTTATTCTCAAATCGATAAATTCTTTCATCTCTTGTAACATTGATTATTATAGTGGATCATTGTCGCTTTGTGCCAAGGTTTTTTCTTGTGATGATTTTTCCACGTAAAACCTTATGTTCTCTGTGTGCTTAGTTTATTTAATCTCTTATTGTTTGATTCTAAATCGAGGTTGCTTTCGCGTGTCCCCCAACAACGATTGATATACAAGCCATCTTCTGGTTTGAAAATGTGTGGACTAGGTCACTCTCTTTGAGATAGTTCACGTCCCTAAAATATTTTGTGTATAAGATTTGAAACATGTTATCCCTAACACACTACTACACCACATATACACGCCATGCATGGGAACATGAAAATAAAAAGTGAGCCACATTCAATCATTTCTGAGCTAGTTTTCCCATTGGACCAACCTCGAGTGCGTGCATGGGCCAGATCATAGTAATGCACCAAGTTAAAACACTGAGATGAGGAAAACTTTATAAACCCTTTAAAAAACTTCTCCCAATCCGATATAGGAGTAAAGCTTGCGCAAAAGTGAAAGATTGCTTTTCTAAGACTCTTTCTTATAAATTAATCACACTCATCATCCTATGAATATACCACAAATTTATTCTAGGAATTCAAGAGTTAAATTTCAAGCTCATAAACACAATTTTCAAGATCCAATATTTTGAAAAATCATGTTGTTAAACATAACTAAAAATCTAAGATTTGAAATCTAGAATTCAATTCCATGCTTCCAAACAAACCCTTAAACAGAGCACACATTTCATGGGTTACCATGCAAACATTTCACATACCTGACAAATTTTAACTGTTTGCTCAATTGTCAATATTACAAATCGTCAGGATCACTTACTCAAAGCAAGTCCAATTATCAACTTCATCTATCAGTTATTGAATGTCATGGCTTCCTTTATATAAGAAAGAAACACTTTTTTCAACACAATTGTAACCATCTCATCCATAAAACATATGACCTTAGAAAACAAGGACAAACCAAGGATGCATTGGATCATCTAATTAGTAAGATTTTTGCATGATAGCCCATGAATGTATTTTGGACTTAATAGACAATTCGTACCAATTGATTAGGTATTCAAGTGAACTGATGCAACTAGGAGTGCTATGACCTATGGTGTTCGGAGTGTGTTGGAATATTTCTCTTCAATAATAAATCTCTTTTTATAGAGAATGTTTCAAATCTAATATGTTGGAACATAATTATGCTTCACCGAACTAGTAACTTCCAACTTTCATTGTTTATGCATAATCTAACCTTCTAATAGGTTGGTCCCACCACAAGGATCACCTTGTGCAAAAATTAGCTCCAACCACTTATTATGTGGACAACACCATAAAAACAATGTTTAGCTATTAAAAACCAACAAAAACACAAGTATGATCCACTTTTGTGAGTGAATGTGACTAATTTTTACACAACGTAATCCTAGTAATTAGATTAAATTATTTTCTACATGGACCATAAATTATGGTCTAACCGGTTGGACTTGGGGTGACCTCCTCTTTAAATATGTTTGCGGGACATAGGTTTGCTATATCTGCACGTAGCACATGTGCCCACTTATCAAGCACATGTCACATCCGAACTATGCATAAGGTGACCATACTATGAAGTTGATGTTGGATATGGGTCCATGGGGTCCACATGGGCAACCACTAATGGGTGGGCCCCACATGAGTTTCCTTCCATAACCCTCTTTTTACTTTATATTTGGGAATTATCTTTCAAGATTAAGAAAATCAAAGTTAAATTTGATGTTTAATTCCGTTCGATGCGGAAGAGATATTGGATAAGATGAACATACCCTTCTCTTATCCAAACTCCTCAATCCCTTACTTATAAAAGGATGAGGGATCCCTTATACCATTCAATCTCATCAAAATGATTCTTAGAGAGAAAAGAGGAAAGAGAGTTTTATATATCTGTTGTCCAACTAGCCCATACCTTATATAATCTAGCCTACTCTCGTACTGGTTAGGCAAACCACCAGATGTGCACCATTCATCTTCAGCTTTTGCGAATGTCCTAAGATTACTTAGACCGTTGGATCCTACGGGCCCATCCATACAGGCCATCATTTAGTGATATCAGATCCATTCAACAATGGATCTCCAATTTAGCGTGGATAAATCACATTAAGAGGCAAGTGGCCCTTTCTGGTACCATTCCAAAATTTTATTTAAATGTCCTTTTATTTTAATTATACATTATTGATTATAATGTTCATATTTCTTTTTAGCTTCCTTTTTATCCTTCTGTATTATCTATGTTAATGAAATTAGTATCTTTATTTTAGAGAGGAAAGTGAAATTAATAAAAAAGAGACTAATATTAGAAAATATGCGTCATAGTCATCTAGTTAAAGAGAGATTAAGGGTTTAAATTATAAAGAGTTGGGGGGACTGAAATTTGGATTAACATCCTAATGATAAGAGAGAAAAATTGAGATTAAATAGTTAGGGAGATTAATGTAAAATTGGGTTTTGTTGAAACCCTAAGAAATGGAGAAATTTAAATTTTTAAAAAAAGGACAAAAAAATGAATGTTGTCGGTAGCCATGGTAGCATCCAACAACGCCTGTCGAGCGACAACAGTAGCAACGACAACCACCATGGTAGCGCTTGTTATCATGCCTCTCCCTCTACCCTTTACCCTCTCTTTCATCTCTTTGCTTTTCTCTCTCTCTCTCTCTCTCTCTCTCTCTCTCTCTCTCTCTCCTCCCTGTGCTACTGCCTCCTTAGCCACTGCTGTCCATGGTAGTTGTGGCAGTGGCAACCCTCATGGCCACATCTCTCTCTCTCTCTCTCTCTCTCTCTCTCTCTCTCTCTCTCTCTCTCTCTCTCTCTCTCCCTCCTCCCTCCCTCCCTCACGATCTCTTTGGATCTCTCTTCTCCATTTCTCTCCTCCCTCTTTATGGTTATCGATAGCCACATCTAGCGCGATGACAACTATGACCGCCGCCGCCTGGAGCAATCGTTGTAGTGACATTTATTGTCATTATCGCCCGAATGACTCCTTATAAATAAAAAACAGAGAAAAAAGAAGAAGATGTTGAATAAAAATCAATGTCTAATGGGTTTTATTGAAACCCCGAGAAAGAGAGAAACTAGAAAGAAGAAAGAGACTAGAAGAAGAAAATGGGGAGTGAGCCTTCATTTTAGGCCTGATTGTTACGCTACATGGCTTGGTTGCTTTGGGTTTGTAGAAGTGGGCTTCTAGCCCATTATAAAGCCTAATCGGATTCAAAATAATCGGCCTAATAATTAAGAGGAATAAAAAAGAAAGTAAAGAAGTGATCTTTTAAGATGGGCCTAATTGTAGGGCTTTGTGGGCCTTACCCTTTTTGGGTTTATAGGAGTGGTTTTTGGGCCTATCTTGTGGCCTAAATTGATAGAATTCCTTAGCCAAATAATGAGAAATCTATGGACAATAATAAGTTGTTGATTATTGTTGTCCATAGTCTCTCAAATTGACTAGGACCATCCTGCACTGTCTGTAACACCCCGAATTTTCGCTATTTTGGATTGCCAAAAATCCTTTATATATATATATATATATATATATATATATATATATATATATATATATATATATATTATATATATATATATATATATATATATATATATATATATATATATATAAACTAGCCATGTCGTCACTTACTGACCCTTGATGCTCGAGGTGAGCTTATACGCGACTGATACTGATAAAGAACCGTACAAATAAGATTGATCAACCGTAGAAAACTAATGAATCCAAACGATCACTTAAACATCGAGTTTAGCCCCATGATTTATTCACATAGGGCCCAAATCTAACCGACCTACCACTGACTAACTAAATTAAAGATCTACCCAAACTCAGGCCAGCTATTGGTCGGACCTTAATTAATAAACCAAATCAACTCAGTTACTCTTTTAGCTTAAAACCGATGGTTTATAGTGATCATGACTGAATCACCATTTCACTAATTTCAAATAGGCCACATTGTGAACTTAGTAAATCTAGACCTTAACAAATGTGCCCAAGAAATCTCCCTACCCAATTTATTCCAGAAATACCTCGATTATCCGAACAAGCTCTAAACGCTCATTAGTGGGCCACTAGTTCCGAAATTATAGAGTAATCTCCATCTCACTGGGCTTGTGGTCCATCACGTACAATGGACTCAAACGATGCCTTGAAATGGACAGTTTGCACCTTCAAGCCGGTACTTGTGAGACGCGACTCTCCAAGTCAATAGCCTAAAAATCTGAAATTTAAAACAATTAGCTCCGCCACTTAGGATAACAAATTATGACATTCCAACCGTTAGATTTTATCCAAACTCACACCATATATTTGAGATATTTTCCTGCCCTCGTCCATCGAATCAGACCCTTGATCGAAAGATAGTGACAGTTAATCGTAAATTGGACCCTTACAATCAATTTTCGCATCTGTTTGCCACCAAATTTTAGGTAGCCCCTCATCAGATCATGAGACACCTATCCCATGGAACGGATGGGCCAGGGGGCCATTGGGACTGCCTCAAAGACCGTAAATGAGCCCCATAAGGTCATATGTAATAAGAGTTGCCACCCCAGGGCCATTGGAGCAAAAATGTAGGTTATATAAACCTTAAACCCTCTCTCCCTCACTCCCATACAAAACTTCCAGCAAGAGAGAGAGAGAGAGAGAGAGAGAGAGAGAGAGGAGAGAGTGGAAGGGGAGTTAGATTTTGAGAGATCTCCCTCTCCTACCACGATCGCTCACTGAAAATCGCAGCTCCACCGCCATAGAAGTGGATTTGACAATTGGCTTTTTATTGAACCATAACTCATAGGCTGTTTTATCTCTTGATTTTCTAACATACACACGGCTTATAATGTAACATGCAGTATTAACAGCTTCAATCCATAAGTTTTTTGGTAAATTCATGATATTTAGCACTCTATTCTTTCTTTCAACAACCCCATTCTGTTGAGGTGTTTTAGGAGCAAAGAACGCATGTGATATACCATGATCTGTACAGTACTTCTCAAAATTGCTATTTTCAAACTCAATACCGTAATCACTTCTGATCTTGATTGCATTTACTTCTTTTTCAGTCTGAATTCATCTCAGAATTCTTTTGACTTCATCAAGAGTCTCAGATTTCTCTCTCAAGAAAGCTACCCAAGTATATCTGGTAAAATCATCAACAATAACCAGAAAATACTTATTTCCACCTCTACTCTTCATTCTTGTTGGTCCAACCAAATCCATATGGAGAAGTTCAAGAGGTTTGGTTGTGACTAAGGAGTTCACTTTCTTGTGACTACTTCTAGTTTGCTTGCCAATTTGGCATGCGCCACATATATTTTCTATCTTTTTTAATTTGGGTAGGCTGCGAATCTAATCTCTTTTACTCAATCTATAAAGATTTCGGTAGTTAACATGTCCAAGACGTTTATGCCATAGTTCTATTTCGTCTGTTTGGACCATGTAACATGAAAAGTTATAAGAGCATGACTCATTGATGATAAGCAATTTTTAGAAGTCCTACGACCATTTAATATCACACAACCTTTCTCATTTGTAAACTAGCATCCATGATTAGTAAAATTTACGCTGTGTTTGCTATCGCAGATTTGAGAAATACTTAGGAGATTGTGTTTAAGTCCTTCAACATACAAAAAATTCTCAAAAGGAGGAAGATTAGAGAGTTGAACAGTACCTTGGACTATAATTTTGCAGTTGCTTCCATCACCAAAAGTAACCAAACCGTCATTCATTTCTTTGAAGTTGGTAAATATTTCTTTGTCACCTGTCATATGTCTTGAACATACACTATCTAGGTACCATTTTGAATGGCTAGAAGCTTTGAAGGCTATGTGGGCAACAAGACATGTAACTTTTGCAACCTAATTCATTATGGTTCTGGGTTTAGGAGTTCCATTGGTTTTTCTCTGTTTTTGGAAGTTGAAATTTCTCCACTGTCTGTTAACTCCGATTTTATTTGAGTTAGATTTAAGAAGCTCTTTGAGTAAGTCCACTATTTTTTCAGCTAAAAGATGTTTATTATATCTTTGATTTCTATAGCTGATGGCATTGGAATTAATCTTAGAAGCTTGAAAAGATTTTGGATTTTTGAAATCATTTTGGCTATAATTTTTCAAATTCTTTCCTTTTGAGTTTGAGGATTCACCTTTTACAAATATAGGAGTTGCATTTTTTACTTTTCAGTGAACTATCTTTGATATAGTCCAGACTCAATTTATCGCTACATTTTCTGGATGTGGTTAATAGTTTTTCCAGCTTAAGTTCTCCTTTGGCATATCTCCAAGTATCCTTTGAAAGTGCCCTGGTTTGTCAATTAGCGTGAGTATTGAATCAGCTAGTCTGCAGAGCCTTATAGGAAGATCGATCAAAGCGGCTGCCTCAACCGGATGTGTGCACGAACTCACCACAGGTAAATCTAAGCCTCACATCCCATGTCCCAAAAACACCAAGTAAATAAAACCCTTAAAATTGGTTAGAACATCATAGGATTTTTGGGTTAGAAAACTTTTTTACAAAATCAGAAAACCTCTAAGTTTTCTAGCTTTGTCGATTTTATCGAAACACATCTCGATATGATCGACCTGCCCTGTCCATGTCCTCGATGACAAATTGATTTCAATGGAATGAAGACAAAAGTATCCAACAACCACATATATCTCTGGACGGATTTATCGATGTATCGATATACCTATCGATATCATCGATATTTGAATCTCAAGTCTATCGACGGTGACTCGATAAGATCGACAGACAGATTTCCCGTGCCCTTGTTTTTACTTAAGAATATCATATATGCATCGATATATCGAAAGCCCCCTCGATACTATCGAAGTTCAAATCTCGATGATATTGAAAGGCTCTTGATGATATCGGTCTTGGACACGAAGTTTTCTAGCAAAATATTTCAGGATTATTTATCTATGATCGAGGGTCACTTGATAAAATCGATATTCAAATATCGATGATATCGGTATGGTATCGATGGCTTCAATCATGGACACAAACTATCTAGCAAGCTTAATGAGAAATCTGTTGGATTTATCGATGCATCGACATAGGTATCGATATCATCGACATTTAAATTCTGAAGATCTCAAAGGTCCCTCGATCATTCTTGTATACCTAAAATATTTCATAGCAAGTCTCTCTCATTTTCAAATGTCGAGGAATCGAACCTCGCAACGATGAAATCGGAGTTCGAAATTCTATGACATCGACACGTGTTTCGATTCCCTCGACCAGCTGGTAAAAGGTTTCAAAAGCTTATGACATTTGAGTTTATGTCATCGAGCAGCCCATCGATACAATCGAGAGTATACACTCGATGATATCGAACCCGCTCGATGATTTCGAACTCTATCATAAATGTGACCATTTTATATCCATTGAAACCTTTTGCCTATATAAAGAGGACTTGTCTATTATTGCTGGTAGAGAAAGAAGAGAGTGCTTTTGAGTGTTTAACCTTGGATCTTATACCTAAAGCCCTTTCTCTCATGGGAGTTCATCTTCCAATCCATCCTCATCATTGATATTCAATAGAGTAGATTGGGGAATGAACTTCCGTATTTAAGGATCCTCCAGTTACTATCTTAATGGCAAATCATTAAACTGGGATGCCTTGAATGCATAGATGATTAGAATCACTATCTCCTTTATAGGAAAATATTTTGAGAGTAGGATTCCATCATAACCTTGACCCAACCCGTCGCCATGCATTAGTATATTTTCTGAGTTGCGGTACAAGGAAGCAGAAGATTCTTCATCAACAAAGGAGGAGATCTTCAACAACGAGCTAAACGGGACTCATCTTCTTATCTGTAAGTTATCAAAATCCAGAGGACCCTTGTGATCATTCCTTTTTAGGATTGGGTCTAAGGTGTTTCTCACCCTATCAAGCCCTCGTAAGAGGCCTCCGGTGGGAGTGTACGTGGTGGGTGCGTTGTGTTGACCCTTGCTCTGTGGAGAGCATAAATAGTTAGGTTCCTTATGTAGATCCTTGGCCATTGTGTTTAAAATCGGGTGCTATGTGTTGACCCTTGCTCAAGGAGCATAAACAGTTAGCCTAGGTGTAGGTTGTAAAGGTTGAAGGTGAACCTGATTTAAAACTTAGGTTTAAGGTGAACCGTTGTGAAACCTCCTTAGTGAAATCTGGTACACTTAAGGGTTGAGTGCAGTTACTAGGAGTGGAGTAGACAAGTAGTCGAACCGCTATAAAAATGACTTTGTTTGAGATTGTTATTCATTTATTTGTGTGATTTCTTTCCATATTTTCTTATTTGATTATCTGAGATCACACCTCACACACACAGTCATATCCATCATAAACTAGTTTACATATTATTCATCTCTCAAATAGTTTGTGATTGGATCCTCTACCGGGCTTGGAAGCCAGTAGAGTTACGTTTGAGTAATCATAAGCTATGCTTGTTATTAGGATTAGTGTGATAGGATTTTAATTTGGTATAAAATTATTAAAAAGTCCTATTCACCCCCCTCTAGGACATATTAGTATATTCCTACTTCAAGTAAAGCGGTCTTCACCGCTATTTCATTCTTAGAACTCAAAAGAGAAGAAACTTCGAGTTTTAGATTCTCATTTTCAATTCCAAGTTTTTCTAACTTTTAGGTTTTGAAATTTAAATCAAGTTTTGTTTTTTTCAAAACAATTAGAAAGATGAGATTTTTCCAAAATATTTTTCAAATTCTTCTTTTAGTTTAAGATATTTTTCCTTTTGAATTTTTAGTTTGACAGCAATTTTGCAACTTTCCCTATATAGGGCATTGTAAGCGTCTTGAAGATCATCTTCATTCTCATTTTCAGGGTCACTCATGAGATTATCATAATCAGATAAGTTACAACTATCTGAGGAGGTGACTCTGGCTATAGTCATATGGGCTTTTACTTCATTTGAGTTTTCTTGTTCTGATTCGTCTGACTCAGAAGAACTTTCAGAGCCGAATGATTCATCCCAAGTAGCTATCATGCCCTTTATTTTTTATCTATACCTTTTAGGACACTTATTCGCCAAATTCTCATATTCATGGCAATTGAAACATTGACTGTCTTTTATAGATTTTCAAGATTTAGATTTTCCTTTTCTTTTCTCAGATGGTTTTTTAAAATCAATTCTTTTCTTATTTTTGAAAATTCTATAAAATTTCTTAGCAAGTAAAGCCATATCATCTTCTGTATCTTCAACATCGAAATTATCATAGTTATCTTTTGAAACATATTTAGATGATTTAAGAGCAATGGATTTACCTTTAGGAGCTTTGAAATTTAACTCATACATTTGGATAGAACCAACTAACTCTTCAACCTTCATTTGATTAGCATTTCTTAATTCTTGAATGACAGTTAATTTGGAATTGAATCTCTCAGGAAAAGATCGCAGTATTTTAGCATAAACCTTGCTTTCCGGGATTCCATCTCCTAGACCTCAAATGGAATTTACTATATCATTTAATTTTGTATAGAAGTCCATGAATGTTTCATTTTCTTTCATACGTATTTCCTTAAATTTTGTAGTGAGGATTTGAACTTTAAATTTATTGACTATAGTAGTTCCTTCATGTGTCATTTTAAGAATATCCCAGGCTTGTTTAGCTGTATCACATGAAATGATTCTTTTAAATTCATCAGGTGATAGAGCACAAGTTATGACATTTAAGGCCTTAGTATTTGCACTGCTTTCACTTTTCTGAGGTGTAGCCCATAAATAAAATGGAGTTTCTTTCAAAGATTTGGTTTCATCGCTGCCTAGAACTTCAGACATAGGTGGTTTCCATTTGGTTACCGTGGCTTGACACATGTTTTCATCTAAGGATTTTAAGAAAATACTCATTCTGTCTTTCCAGTATGCATAGTTAGAGTCATCAAACAGTGATAGCCTGGTAATAGACAAGCTATCGAAATTTGACATAATGAAAGCTCTAGATATTTAAACTCAAGGAACTTAATCCAAAAATATGAGCAACTTAGCTCTGATACCACTTGAAAAAGGCAAGCTAACAGTCCTAGAGGGGGGGGGGGGGGGGGGGGGGGGGTGTGAATAAGACTATGCCAAATAAAAACTTAAATTACTGAAATAATAAATAAATCAGAAAAAATCAGAAATCTCAATAGCATTATTAGTATTGAAAAATTGATTCTTACTTAGTTCGTATGACAACCTTACACCAAAAATAAAATTTTAAGTAGGACAACCTGATTTCACGAATGTTTATAAGGATTAAGATCTCAAACCAAGCAAGAAACAAGAGAGTTACCAATATAAGCATTCACCACATTTGCATAAATAAATTACAATCATTCACCACATATGCAAAACTAAACATCCACCACAAACACCAGGAGTTATAATGGTTCGGTGTGTACACCAACTGTTCTCAAATAGCCACACCTACTCCACTCCCAATAATCACAACCTACGTGATATTGGCGTTCACCAAAAAATAAGGTTTTCACATGTTCACCTTAAAACCTTACACAGTTGTGATTTTAGAAGGGCTATCACAAACAGAAACCCAATGCTGAGATTTTCTGGATATCTCAGTTAAAACCAAAACATGAGATTTTTTGGCTATCTCAAAGAAACCAAAAATACATAATATAGAAATGTACTTATCTTCTTCTCAAAGATGAATCTCTTGAAGTAGTTTGTAGAACCACTTTGCTTGAAGTAGAACATTCAATGTCCAGTAACACAAATAAAGGTTTTAGGTTCTAGATTGGTTTTAAATTAATTCAAACCAAGGGCTACTTGTTTGAATTCCTTAAGATCTCAAAATGACTGATTACTCTCTTTTTAAAAAGTAAGATTCATAAAAAGAGATCAAGGAATCAAAACAAAAACTATATAAATAAATATTAAATACCGTGTAATAGCTTGAAGATAATGAGGAATTCTCTCTTTCTTAGTGGAGGCTTTTCTTAGCTTGGATGAGTAATTTCAGATTGAGATAAGGCCTCTATTTACAGGCTGAAAAGTAGTTGCTTCAACTCGTCTAAGGTCTCCTTTGACTCGTCTAAGATTTAACAAAATTTTAAATTTTGGACGCAATCAGATAAAACAGTTCTTCGACTGGTCAAGGGCCCTCTTCAACTAGTCAAGCATGGGTTTCGACTGGTTGAGGGTGCAAAAAAATAGTTGTCGGACTTCGAGTCGAGCAACCCTCGACTGGTCGAAGGTGCCTCTTCGACTGGTCGAAAAATTACCAGAAATATCCATTTTTTGGATTTCAAACTTGGACTGGTCGAGCCACAACTTAGACTAGTCGAACCAAGGCTTAGACTAGTCGAACTAAACTCTAACGAAAGTATAAAAACCCCTATAAGTTTATCATTTGAAAGCACATAAGTCTAAGGTCTTTTTAGGGTCAATTATACCTAAGAAAACTGGACATTGAAGTGTAAAGCTTGAATCTTTAATAATGCATAGTTGATCTTTTACTTGAAGTGCAGTCGTGGGCGGAGCTTGATCTTCTACTAGTAGTGTAGTAGAACTTGAATTCATTTTAACTTGAGCTTTCCAACTTCATGACTTGTGCTTATGCTTACACTTTCCAACTTCATGACTAGTACTTGAAGCTTGGTTTCCATAGAACATAATGAACTTGAGACTTGAAACTTGAACTTTCCATCTTGATTTACTTGAAGGTGAACTCTTCATCTCATTATGTGAATCATATTATAAGTTGTTTTGTCTCATCGAAATTTGACAAACAAGAGTATGCTTTATACATTATAACACCTACAACTATCTTATCAATTCCCAAGGGAACTTAAATTTGGGTATGTATATTCTCAAACTTTCCTTAAGTCTACGGGAGATTTAAATATGTTCAAATATCTCATTTCAACATCCTAACTTAAGACATTTAAGCTTTGTATAAGTTTGTTTTCCAAAGGCAAGGTTTTTCTAAACTCTCTCTGATACTATCTTGTAACACCCTGGTTCCTAGAACCCGAGTACGCTACTCGTTTTCCAAAAACCCGAGTGTTAACCTTTAATCGTGGCTCAAATTTCACGTACATTTTCTTTCTTTATCAGAGTGAGTAATTTAGCAGAATAAAGACAAGTCAAGTATAAGAGGGAGTCCAAATATATATAACCAAAATTTCAAGTGGTTACCCAAAAACTTATACAAATTAATGTCTTAAGTTTTTATACTACATAACAGTACAAATTAAATACAAATGAAATCAGGAATAGAGAATCGCAAGGTCGTCTGACTCCTATTCCACATGAACACCAACATGCGCATCCTTTGCATCTCCTTCACCCTGATTATGGTTTGATGGCGTCAATGGCTATCCCAGTGAGGTATAACCCCCGAGATTTATCGTATCATCAGGATAGTTAAGCATAATTATCAGGAATAGTGTATAATAAATATTTCACAATGATTATCATAGAAATCAGATAAGGTTTATCAGATGCGTATTTATTAAATAAATTTCACAAAGATAATTTGTTTATATGCATGGATGCATGCACATGCTCACAGACCTGGGGATGCACATCCAGTTGGTAAAAAGTCACCTAAGATGAACTAGCTCCCGAAAAAGTACTCAAAGGTACGCTATAAGGAGAACTAGTCACCCAAAAAAGACTATGGAACGAGCACACCCAAGGTGACCTAGCTTCCTGGAAGAGCCCATGCGAAAAGGACGGCCCATGGTAGTCGAATGCATGCAACAAAAACTTAGGATCACCAGGTAAAATACTATACGGTATAGTATATAGTGACCTAAGAAAACTCTGTGTCTTGTATCGACCACCGGTAAAGTCCGTATGCAATGAAGATGCATGATTAGCCTGACCATTATTATTCCAATTTCAAACAACCATTTTATAGAGGCTCAGAGGTCACTATGGGGGGTTTGTCACCCAGCATAGGCTGACAGCTCAGACAAAGTGTCTCATTCCACCATCCCTGGCTCATGAGACTAACAAATATGATGTTTAAAGGTAACCTACTCAACTAGTCGCCAATTATAGTTCTACAAGTGGAACTTATCATCACAAGGTTATATAAAAATAATCCATCAAAGCCATATAAGGTAATTATTCCATAAAAGCCGCAAGGGCCAAATGTTCCAATCAATGATGCGACAAGAAGGGATTTTTCCCAAAAGCCAGATAGGCCCAAATGATCAACAAGATGGTAAATTCACATCAACTATTTCATTTAATCTGTTAGACGAAATGGCCACTAGTTTGAGGACCTCCAAGCATTCCATCGAGTAATCATAAATGATAATGCTACGTATAATGTTGATAATACATGCATAGCTAAAGTGTTCATCTTAAGACAGGATAGAGGTAATTGAAATTAATCACATATTCAAATATTTGACTTTAAACTCAATTCATCAATTATTTATAAAACTCAAATTCAATATAAGCAACCAACCATATTAAGCAATCGATAAGATACATGAATGAAAACAAATAAACAAGCCAACTATCTAGGTGTAGAAAAGCTTGAAGGGTAATCCTCAACTTTGGTGTGGTCGTACTTCTCGCTAATACTCGATCTTGAATTCAAGACACTTGGATCTAATCCAAGCCAAGTTGATTTTAATTGATTCCTCACAAAAGGTCTATAGCTAAAAGATTTAGATTCCACACTTAAAAAATGAATTTGAGGTTTAACCAAAGCGAAATTAAAATTACGTAATAAACTCAGTGAACTTACCTAACCTATCTGAGTTGACTAATCTAGTTTGACATGCTTCGACTCGATTCAATTTTAGTGCGGTAATGGAACTAAAACTTAGCCGAAACAAGGCCGACTTAGCGAGATGACTCAATGAGCCGCCAAGTTTATTAAAGAAATAATAGAATTCTAATTTTCTTATAATCATACTTGCGTGAAATACTGTAATTGGAAAAAGTTGCTGACCTGACTAAGCTTGACCCGGCTTACTGAGGATCAGCGAGTCGACTCAGTAGACTAGAAATCCATTCTTCTTCACTCTTCTCTTCTCTTCTCTTTCTTTCTTTCTTTCTCTCTCTTCTCTCTTTCCATTTTCAGCTTGGATAGGTCTGGATGTGGCCCAGATGCGGCCCAGACTCAGCCCAAACTCGGACCGTGACTCAACCGAGTCGAGGTAGCTTGACTCAGCAATAGTCCAACCCGACTTGACTTTTGTCCTCTCCATTGCCTTCTCCTTCATCCTTCATTTTTCTTCCTTTCTTTCTTGCTCCTAGCTAGAGCACGTCCAGTGGAGGTCACCAAGCCTGACCTGACTCGGTCTAGACTCAGCTCGATTTGAGCTGTGGCGGTAACACATGCTCTTCCTCTCTCCATTCTCTTCTTGCACTCTTTTTTCTTCTTTTTCTCCTTTATTCCCTTCCTACTCCCGCTTCTCTGCTGTTCTCGTGCAACATCTGGACTCGGCTGGACTTACAAACTCGGAGGAAAGCTAGGCTAGATCCAAGTTATCTGGTGCGGTAGCTCGGTGCGACACGAATGCAAGCAGCCCTTCTCCCTCTCTCTCTTGTGTTTCTATCCTTCCTCTTCTGTTTATCTTATTCTCCTCCCTCCTGCTGGAAGATGTCCAACAGCAGCCTCCCCGAGTCGACCCGACTTAGTTCCAGTCGAATTGAGTCGACCCAGTGCAACATGAACGGACGACGCTCTTTTCTCCCTCTCTCTCGCTAACTTTTAGGGCTTCGTTGACAGGTTTCCTGAATTGGAAAGGGAACTTTTATAGCTACCCTAAGTAGCTTCCAGAATTTTTGAGCGTAACTAATCACAAAATTAGTTACAAGCGCCCGACTTAATCAAGAGTGTTACAGACAACAGCTTAAGATCTGGCCTGTATGGCCAATATCTGATGATATGGATGATCTTCTGATTGCATGGCCCATCAAAATGACGTATCTGATAAAAAATAACAGCCCACCCCGTGATGATGGGTTCTTCGGTCGGTTGGAGAAGAAGGTGAGACCGATCATGGCAAGATCACATTGGAGGGTTGATCTCAAGATCTGACACATATGGAGGGTTCGGATTGGTCACAAGGACCTTATCGGACCCACCATTTGCACTGTTATTAGTGTTTGCCTAATGGGTGTGGGATTAGCATGCGGCGGCGTCTCTCCTATTGCGATGGGAACCCTAAAGCCAGCTTGGATTGTATGGCGAAGATGTGTTAAGGTGGATGGCTTAGATGGAAAGGAAAGAGAAACGAATCTCCAGCCTGGCAGAAACGGAGTTTTCGTTTTAGTGAAATACCATGTGCGACTCCTCTTTGTCTCAGAATTCGTTCGTGTGCACTCGCATTTCGACGTGCGATATGAATTGGATTTTGTTCGGCCCACTACTCTGATCATGATGGACAACTCATATCATTGAGATGGATAGTTATGGTGGCCCATGGGTGACTCAAATTTTGTTTTAGGAAGCATTACACATACATCTAATTGGTGCTGAAGGTTGAACAGCTACGCACGTGATTCGACGTGAAAAAGTGATTAGGGTCTAGTCAAAATTGACCATTCTTCACTATGGACGGTTTGGATTTTCCAACCGTAAGCAATTGGTGGGCTACCGATCATCAACACGGAAATCATTTGTTCGGACTTGGTTCAATCGAGAAATACGGAGGGATTTCTCCCTTTTCAAATTTTTGTCGGGTCAACAACTTGTTGACCCGAATTGTAATCTGTTGCACTTCGAGTGCATGGCTTGCATGTGTACAAGCATATCAAAAGTGGGGTCCACTATGATGATTTGCAAAATCTACTCCGTCTGTCTATCTTGGCCAGTTATTCTAAGTTCTTGGACTGAAGATGGGGTAGATTAAAAACTCAGGTGGCCCTCGTCTATCAATTTATGTGTCTAATTGATCATTTTGGTCGATTTGGCGGTCGGATTGATTCGAGTATAGACTTCAACGGTCTTGGATATTGTTCGGATTGATCGGACCGCTCATTCTATGAACTTTCAATTCTAATGTCTTTATTATAGCATTATCCATGATATAAGTTATTATTATTATTATTATTATTATTATTATTATTATTATTATCTAAAATTTAAAATTGTAGGGTCTGCCTCTAAACAGAGCCACCCTTGTAGTAGATCATCATGTATGAGTTGTGAACTTAATTCTTAAAGTATTTTAACAATTAGGTGTACCACACCACACGAACGTCGAATTACCAACTCCTGGCATCCTGACCACTCCAATCATCCAACGGTTGGATTAACTTGTATTTAGTCATCGATAATCCTAAAGATCCTAAGTATGTTTAGGTGTGATATGCGAGTTGGATATGAAGACCATATAATTCATTATGTTTTTTCAAAGAGTGGACCGTACAACAGAACGTTGTAACCTTGATGAACGGTCGATCTAATGATTTGATGATTCATCTCGAGAGTCAATGGATAGATGGCTTGACCTATATATGGAGATTACTTACAATGGTTAGATTTAGTCAAAATGAAGATGAGCGGTTCCATAAGTTAGGCTATCGGGTAACACCCAAGTACCGAAAAGTACAGGGTGTTACAGTTCTTAACCCATCAAAGATTAACTTTCACGATGTTAATTGTACATAATATAGATTCAAGATTTCTTAAGGAATTTTGCTCTTCTAGATTAGATGGGTGGTCAGCCAAAAAATCAGGCTATCAAACTCGGACAAAGCTAATACTCATTTGACAATTCAACCATTCAAAATAAGGTAAATATTCAACATGTATTTCACTAGCTAAATCGGTCACTGCTATTACATATCTCGGTATCACCCAAGCATGCCCATTGTAAATTACATATCCGACTTTATTAATGAGTTCATCTCTTCATCTATTACCTTGTTATCACAACACTAGCTAGGCAACATATACGGAATTTACAATACACACTAGATCTAAATTTGCAACTAAGAAACTGCGAATGAGCTCGAAGCGCCGGTGAAGTATTGATTAGGAGGCAGCAGAAATTTCATGGATGATCCGAAGTGCCTTAGCCGATAAACCCCGGAAACCGCTTCTTTGGGCACTTCCCATTCAATGGTGGCCAAGCTATATGAGCTACTATTGTCCATACTCCATTTAAAAAACAAGGAAAAATCATCGTCGTCGTAGGTCGGTATCCACCGTTTTTTGTAGAGCATTTCTACAACGGCAAAAGTTCCTTCGGTCAAGAGATCATTCCTGGGGCTGGCACTCCAAAATGTGGCACTAACCTTGTCTCCCTTCCCAAATGATCCTTTAGTTGGTATGACGACGTCATGTTGTATGTCGCCGTATTTCTTTCCCTTAGGGCTTGAATCACCGAATGGTGGTGGTAAGAGGCTTATTAGGGCGTCCGAAAGATCGGGCGGTGATAGTCCGGTGTGGCTCGGCTTCTCTCCTTTGGCCATGGATATTGCTAGTTTCTTGAATTCTTGGATGTATGCTGACAATGTATGAGGTCCGTACAATGTGGAAGCTGCCTGCACATTTCATTGGTATATATGTAATTCTTTAGTACAAGTCAAGGAGGTAACTGGGTGTAATTCTTTATTGGTATATGTTATATACCAATAACATATGAGCTCGTTTGAAAATTAAGCTAGCCCACTCATTATGTGTCCATTCATCATAAACATACACGTGTCACTTATATGATAGATGAACCAGCCTGATTTTTGGCCTTGGACGTGTTCATGGCTGGCCTCACCCAATGAATGGCCTCGATCAGATGAAGCACGCTTGCATATAGGGATACACGAATTACTTAGCACCTACCTCGTATCGCTGCTGCTTGTATTCTTCGAACGTCGCAACGTACTGAGAATAGGTGTTGGTAAGGCCAGCAATCACGATATGGGTGTTGTCATCAAATTCCCCGGTGCTGTTGCTTATCAACGTCTCTTTAACGGCCTCCCTCAGTCTCCTCCCAGCCATGGTCGTGAACTCTGTTAATGTGAAATTATTATGTATTAGAAATTAAAATCTATAATACATAATTACTATTAACTAAAATGATAAATGAACTCATTTTTAAGTGATATCGTTCACCATCTAATTTTCTTATATAGATATAAGTAATAATATATATATATATATATATATATATATATATATATATATATATATATATATATATATATTTTAAAATTAATAGCTCATAGTTTTAAGGCATTCTGGCAGAGAGTAGAGCCTAATCGAGTTGAGGTTGGCCCAGCTTGGCTCGGCCAACCGACTACCCAGCTTGAACTGGGTTCAGTAATTGGTCAGCTTGGCTCGGCTCACTCAACAGCTCAGGGTATCTCGAGCCAAGCTTGAGCTCGATCTTTCAAGCCGAGATATATTATATATTATATAATATATAATTTATTTAAATATATAAATATTTACAAATTATTTATATTAAGTGAACCCGATTCAAGTTTAATCGATTTGAACCAAGTCAAGTTCGAGTCAAGTTCCGAGCTGAGTCGAATTGAACTCAGTGTAACTCGATCTTAGCTCAAAATTTTTTCAAGCTAAAAAAATCAACTCAACCCGGCTCAAACCCAGTTACAAGCCAAGTTGATTGAGCTTTTCCGAGTCGAATCAAGTGAGTTAACCAAGCTAACTCGGTTTGTGTACAACTCTAGTTGAGATCCTTGCTTTTTAGAGGTTTGTGGTTAAACCTCTCTCACACTCGTTCGAGCAAGTCGGAATGAGTCAATACTGAGTCAGGAGAGTCGAGGGCGAGTCAACAATGAGCCTGGTACAATCTGAGTTTATGAGACAACTCAGTCTAGAAATTAGCCGAGTCAGCCAACTGCTAGTCGAGTCACTGAGTTTTGGATCTATGCTCAGTCTCAACCTGTCAAGTGACTCAGCATGATTCTCCCCTTCATCATTGCTTTTCTTCACTATATTAACATAATGCATTACTATTAATTTTCATTATCTCTATAACTTTTATTATTACTTAATTTTTGAATATCAGGTCAAGTCTAATAAATGCTTTTAAGACTATGATTATTCTTAACATTTATCATCACCATAAATATTATTAATTTAATTATTAAATAGAAGTCGAGTCAAGTAATGACCTGGTCGAGTTGACCCAATCCAGCTAAAAACATTGAGTCGAGTAAGTAATGACTTGGTCGAGTTTTTGAGTTTTTAAACTTTGATAAGGCAAGTGGGCCCATGGTTCAGTTGTCCAAACCGTTGATTTTATGGCCTCAAAATGGAGGGCCTATTTACCAAAGTTATCCTAGATGGCGCCTAGAACTTCAATTGGTGGCTAACAAATAGACAGATGAGAAAGAAACAAATAAAAATAGGCTGAATATCAATGGCCAGGATCTTCCAATGTGGAGGGTGTTCACTGCATGGGTTATGTACGGTGAGGTCCACCATATCAATGGTTTGGATCCTTGAACCATGTCAAACCCCACTTGCACTACACAAACTTTCTGCCTGAGCATTGGATAATACCCGAAAAGGAATTGGATCCACTACAATGGAAATATCATTCACGGCCACGCACGACAATGTGGAGACATTCCTCACTGTTTATCTATCCTGGCCCAAAAATCTTCTTGCAACCAAGTGGGCCTCATTGGCATGTGCGGTTGTGAGTAGAGTTGTGCAGACAGTTGTAGGCTAGCTGTAGGGATCTCTCTTTGAAAGTAAACGTTAACGGTCTACAACCGATGCAACCGTTTTAAGTGTACGGCTAGAAACGGGTCATGCTGGTCCGGGCATGGCCCACCCAGACCCCACCTAGTAACGAGTTGGAAAGCTCACCTCCAGGAACTGAAAGTATGACCAGTTTACCAATCCTCAACATCTGTATAGGGAGAATTGCAGGCTGCAATACAAACAACACAGAAATAAAAGCTAAGGTGAAGAATCATGGTTTATGTGCTTTGTAACCATTCATATAGATGATCATCTGTGTCATTTTCTTTTTCTACATTCGGGATACATGGTTCAATAATCCAGACCATTGGTTTGTTCCAAGCCACCTTGGATGGACCATGCTTTGAAAACTACCGATAAGTGGACCATTGAAACCACTCAATTTGCAGCTTAAAATTGATGGTTAAGAAGAGAAATGTGGGGGTGGTCCACTTTCAAATGATGAAAGGCCAATCAATGGCGGGCCTTAACATATCAATGGCTAGGATCACAGAAACATTGCTTAATCTCTCTCCCTTTCTCTAATGAAAGTAAGAGGTAATGATATAGTTACCGTCCATGGCCAAGGGTCAAACATCTCTCCGGCATCAAGCAAAACGGGCTTAGGCTTTTGACACTCCTCCTGTTCTTTACTTGGCTCTTTCAGCATATTTCTCACAAATTTCCAGAATTCATTTACCTGCAAAATGAAAAATAGTAAAAAATGATTTTCTTTCTTTCTAAGAGGTTGTGACTAGCACGTGTCATTTAATGGGGATTTCTTCTCATGGCTCCATCGGTCGAGAGTTTCACTCGATCGGTCGATGATGCTGGTCGACCAGTCGAAGATTGGCTCGACTCAAAATCCAGCGAGTTTGGTTTGATTTTTTCCGAGGTGCTCGACCGGTCGAGGACTTTGCTCGACCAGTCGAGGTTACGCAGATTTGAGTCCAGATTTTGTGCGGACTACGAAAATTTGAGGCAGTTTCACAAGAGGTGCGAAAGGGAGTTGCTTAAATTATAAAGATGATGCTGGTCGACCAGTCGAAGATTGGCTCGACTCAAAATCCAGCGAGTTTGGTTTGATTTTTTCCGAGGTGCTCGACCGGTCGAGGACTCTGCTCGACCAGTCGAGGTTACGCAGATTTGAGTCCAGATTTTGTGCGGACTACGAAAATTTGAGGCAGTTTCACAAGAGGTGCGAAAGGGAGTTGCTTAAATTATAAAGAGGGTTTCCTGAAGCTTTGCAAGGGTTTGCTAAAGGGTTTAGGACTATCAAAGGTGTGTGTGTGTGTGTGTGAGAGAGAGAGAGAGAGAGGAAGCTTGTGGAATGAAGGTTTTGCTCGTAGAGGTGATCTACTGTGCACTCGATATCTTAACACTTCTACGTCCTCGTGATCGGTAAGATCTCTCCATTTTTTTTTATTCTCTTATTGTTTATCCACTCCTGCGTGAGTGAAAAATGTTTGATCTAAGCAGTGTATGCTTGTGATCGGTTGTAACATTTTACTTCATAGTGGATTGTTGCTTTGTACTAGGTCACGTGGTTTTTACCTCTTTGAGAGTTTTTTACGTAAAAATCTCGTATAGTATAATTTATGCTTTGATTTATTTTATTGCTTTATTATCCCATAATTCTGGTGTTTTTGAAAGGCTAAATATATTGTGACGGCTCCCAACATCATTGAAATACCAATACGTGAGAATGAGTTTGTTATAACCGCTGAAACGCTCGACCACAGGGAACTTCCACAGCTATTATTTGCTAATTGCTCATAAAACAAAAGGCAAGGGTGTTATCGTCATTACCTCCTCGTCGCCTTGTTGAAACCCAAATTTTCCAGGGCCATCGGTGGTCCCGGCAGCGAAACCAGGACCGAGGGCAGCCGGACAGGTCTTCACCACCTTGTTCGATCCCAAATTTACCTCGAGATTCGTGAAATTCAGATACACGTGGCGGTAATCTATCTTCCCGGTCAGTTTCTCTTGAGCGGTCTTAAAGAGGTCTACAGCCTTTTGGAACTGTCTCTGGCCGATGATCTTTGTACTTAGTATCTCATCTGGGTATCTGGCCCACAAAATTAAAACTCAATGTCAAATGATGCTTTAATACATTTTTACCACAAAAATCGACGGTGGTTATACAATATCTTTCTTGCACATACTCATTGATATCTTCCGTCCAATCGATGGGCAGTCCTAGATTGAGGCTGATGAAATGACAGATGGACATTGCAGGTGTAGGGACCCGGACTGCATACTGACTCCGTGGGGCCCACCATGACGATGGACGTGTTTTATTTATCCACGCTGTCCATCCATCTTGTCCGGATCATTTTAGGTTATGAGCCCATAAAACAAGGAAGATTTAGATCTCAGGTGGACCACAGAGGTGATTGAACGTCTACCATTAAAAACTTTTTGAGAACCACGGATCTTCAAATTCATGTTTCCCTTCATTTATATCTGTGTGAGCTTATAAATAATAGATGGATGACAAATAAACATTACAACGGGCCTTAGGAAGTTTTTAACGGTAATCTCAGCGTTCAATCACCACTGTTTTTTGTGGTGTAGTCCATCTGAGATTTGGATCTACTTCATTTTTGGGTTCATACTATGAAATAATGAACCAAAATGAATGGATTGTGTATGCATACATCACAGTGGGGCCCACAGAGCACTGTCTATGCAATCCACGTTCATTGATGCGATGATTAGGAAAATTCAATCAGTCCCATTTTTAGGCCATGCCACATCGGTGAGGTGATAATCAATTTGGATGGTCCACATAAATGGGACTGTTTTCCACATTGATTAGACAACAAATATTTTACAAATCTGAGGCTTCGTGTATTAGGATGAATTCTAGAGTCTTCACCTCTACAAACTTTCAATTCGCTCGGGGCCTATGATTCTGCATATTTGGGACCATGGTTTGGTGATCCAAACCTATGATTGCAGCACCCAAATGTGGAAGATCCTAACCATTGGATCAGTGACCCAAAATTAGATTGATATACAGCAAATATCCACATTTGGTAAAAGATTAGGCCAAAGATTGAAGAGTTAGGATCCCACTAACATTATCAGGCCAATCAGATAGAAAATTACTGTTACCTTATGTTGAATGTATTGACAAAATGTGGGAATATGAAAAATACCCAGGTCCTCGGCCCACACAGAGTAGGGTATTGCCATTGCATGATGAATGGTTGAAATCGCATGGTAAGCCAGTATCGGTGCAGAATGCTCCAAGGACGTTCGGGCTCACATCCCCAACGTTGGATTGGCAAAATGCTGCAACGAACTGGGACCCACCAGTCTTCCTTACTTTGAATTTTCTACTTGTGGTTTCATCACATGTTTCTCCTCCAGTGGCTTTGATTCTACTTGCTATTTCCACCAATCTACTCGCATCTTTTTCACAAGAAAATTTCAAATTAATTGGAGTAAGTGGTTAACAATAACACTCTGGCAGAGTGTAGTCCTCTGTATACCAGCGCGCAGTTACTGTCTTCGGGCTTATGCTCTTTTATTCAATAGCTAACTCTTTGAAATATTACTACAAAAGTATATCCACACCGCTGAAATGGATGGACGGTGTGGATATAACACATACATCATGGTGGGGCCCACCGAGGTTTGTCATGTCAACACAGTACAAACCTCGTTTCTTTGTTATTGCACGCGCGTGTGCGCTTTCCAAAGCTCGAAATTCACATAAAAGGACATCAAGCTTTCTTTTTTTTTTTTTTTTTCCTCCCCATATGTAGGAAAATCCTAACCGTTCAAATGGATGATTTGTTTTAAAGTACCCATCAATGAAACTTTGGTTGGCCATCCACTCACCTTCCTCCAACGTCCAAACGAACGGTTAGGATCGACCAATCCATGTGACTTTTGAGCTCTAGTCCATCTACGTTGGAGCCCATTTGGTGATCTTCTTGGATCTTGTACATGTGCCACGTGTACAAAATTCTGTGCCCGATAAATAACATGTATATGTGCGTATGTGTCAGTCCATCCAAAATCTAGTGTGCCGTATTTTAGAGGTTTACCGATCTGGGGTACATGTATACACCAATTACTCAGTGTATATGCTCTTTCATTGCCACTTGCCCAACAACACAACTACTTCGATGGGCCCACCTATCATCACCATCATATTGATCAAACGGTGGATAAAAGGCACATACACCGAAGCTATACACCCACCGGTTCCCTTGTAAGATTACCTTGTAAACTAGTAGAATTTTGTGAAGCTGTTTTAGCCATTTGAGGGGGCGCTTTGAAAGATAATCTAAACCAGTCCTCGAAGAACCTCGCTGCAGCCCCTTTGTTATCGCCGCTGATGAGCTTGTTGTTCTTACTCATCGACGTCCCATGGGTTGCGAACCAATTGAAGGCTCCGATGTTCTTTCCGGTGGCCCCATCCACGAATTTCAGGAGGCTCATTTCGGGATCGACGTCTTGGGGGTAACGGGCTCTCTCCTCGGGTGGATTGAAGAGATAAGCACTTGGGCTTCTGTTTACTCCAGCATTTATCACGTTTCCTACTCAAGAAAGCAAGAATTATCAACATCAATAAAAGTATTATTTAGAAAGGATCATCAACTGCAGCTCTCATACACCGCAGTTATGGTGTAAGTGATCTTTGAATCCATTGTTCTGAAACTCACTGATTCGACTCGAAACTTGGATGAGTCAACTCGACTCGACGAGATTTCGAGCCGAATCACTGAGAAACTCGGGACTGTGACGCAGGGGAGGACGTGAGGTCGAGCACCGTCTTCCTCAAGAGGATAACTATTCCGAATCCACGGAATCTCTCTGGACTCCTCACAGAGACTTTCTCGAATCCACGAGAAAAGATAGCAGAAAATAAAAATAAATTCTAATAAATTTGAAATAGATTAATGAATAATTGATAATTCTCTAATGCGTCTCCTTACACCATTAATAAAGAAAAAATAAACTAAAATTCATAATTACCAAAAATAGCAAAATTCTAACTCTAATAAAAATCTTAATTCTAATAAAACTCTTCTAAGGTCTAATTTATAAAAATAAAAATTGTAAATAAACTTTGTCTAGAAGAGTCCTAGTATAACTAAAAGTTATTTCTAAAAGGAAAGAAAATCTAAAACTCTAAAAATATTTTAAAAATTCGGAATAACTAAAAATAGTAAAATTTTCCTAAAAATTCATTTTTGAGCTGAAAGCGCGCGTTTTCTGACGAAACGGACAGATATGACCCACGTTGTGGGTCAGTTCACCTCGGATGGCCCGTTTCAGTAAAGATTGATAAGTTGTGCGCCCTGTAACGATACCCGGATAAAAAGTTATGGTTAATTTACGGTCCATCTTCTTTTGGCCCAACCATACTAGGAACGTATCTGTGACACGTTCTACATCAGACTGGGACTGGGCCTGATGACTCTTTTCTGACTCAGGAATACTCGTGTTGACACGCAGTGACTCGAACCCTAAACCGAGTCACGTGGGGAATCAAGGTGGAAGCATTAATAGAATGAAATGGGAGTGAATCGACAACCTCCATTTCTCTTTCTAATTTTCTGATTTATAAATTACTAAAATATCGAGTCAACTCGGGTTGAGTTTTCGAGTCAACCTGATCTGGTTGAACATGGAATCTGAGTTAAGTTTTCAAGTATTAATTTGTACGGTGCATGGAACTGATCATCTGTGGGCCCCATGATGTAGAGTGGGTCGCACACAATTTCATGGCCAAGATGGACCAGAAAAAGCCCGATCGGAGGCAAAAGTGATCCGGACCATCAGAACTTAAAACGGGTATCTCACAAACTGGAATGAGTTATCCGACATGCCATATATATATATATATATATATATATATATATTACACATGCACACACCCCCACACACTTACGCCGTAGTGAGATTTCACCACCTATAGGTACTCAAACCTTTGACCACGTGTTGAAACTCTTGAGAGTCTACCACTGGAGCAGGAGTAAGGACCTGATATGTCATATATAACTTTGGGGTAGGACTAGCTACTTTAGCCATGCAACCCACACGTTGAATTTGTGAGATTCTATCATATCGACAGTTGAATATCAATTTTATTTTTATTTTTGTTATTTATAGTATGTTTTAGTTTGATTATAACTTTTCATCCGTTAGGCTTTAGGAGTTTCGTGCAACATGAAAAGTTCTTAGAATAATTAGGAGAATAGCATGATTCTGCCAAATAGGAAACTTACTATTTTTGGCCGAAAATCATGGGGTCTAGTGGAAATCACGATCGTCGATAAATAGTAAGTCACGATTTTTAGGAGTTTTATTTATAGTATGATTCCCAAACTTCTTCCTAGGTTTATGTTATTATTTAAGAGATTGTAAGCTCATTTTTCATCACCAACTAATTTATTATGAATTTTTAGAAATTATTATTTATTTTTTTTAAAATTTTTTCATGGTGGATTCGAGGTATCTTTATGAGGAGTCTAGATAAGCTCCATGCATTCGGAGTACTTATCACATGAGGAAGACGGTGCTCGACCTCAACACGTCCTTCCCCTGCGTCTGCCCACCAGTCAACCATTGCACTTGAACACATGGGATGAGAAGATCAATATGTACATTAGGCGGGTCCCGGATGGTAGAATCTAGCTGGTGATTGTAGAACAGAGGCA
Source organism: Magnolia officinalis (assembly GCA_021015155.1). Taxonomy (NCBI): domain Eukaryota; kingdom Viridiplantae; phylum Streptophyta; class Magnoliopsida; order Magnoliales; family Magnoliaceae; genus Magnolia; species Magnolia officinalis. Next base: position 45,702,399 of record JAJHSJ010000004.1, on the reverse strand, counting down.
AATATTTTAAAACCATATTTTGTTTCTGTGACGCGCGTTCCACCTGATGGCTTGATCGGTCTGATTTTCCAGCCAGGTCATCTCCATAGTCCGGCCCACCCAACAGAAGGATCAGATGTCCCATAGATGGGCTATATAACATTATTCTCTACCTCTTACCTTTGTTGATGAAAATGGAACCGGGCTTAAGATTGGTGTGGGCTTGGACAATGACCTGCTCGATGGCAGTGACAATGGCGTCAAAGGATTGTTGAACGAAGCCAAGGGAGGTGACGGAGTAGAGCACGTATTGCAAGTACCCGCCTGGCCCAGCATGGGTGTGGGTCCCACTAATCGCTAGGTTCTCTTCAGTGTACAGTTTTCCGTACCTGAGGAGATAGACGGCCACGATGATACAAAAAAAATAAAATACATAAATAAAAAATCAACTGTTTTCTACGTTAGACAATGTGCACTCATGCATGCAGATATGACTTGCGATGGGCGGGTGTGGGTCAACCCAGCCCGACCCAATTGTGAATCGACCCAAGCCCAGCCCTTTAAGTAATCAGGCCTAAAATACGATGGTCCACTCGTTAAGTGGGTCAATTTGACCAATGGTCTACATCCAATGCACACGTGTCACACCTGATAAGTAGACCGACCTGATTCTTGGGCTCACCTAATGGATGGCTCAAATCTAAAACGCGTGTAGACTGGGATTATCAAAATCTCTAAGTTTGATTACCTTGATTTAAGTTTCTCGAGTACCTTAATTGTAACCAACTGAGAAGCCATACCGGCATCAAGGTTCACAAATGCGAACCTTGGGCCTTTGGACCCTTCGGCTACAATGAAGCCTCGCGCTCGTAGCCGGAAGTGAATACCGGCGGTGCTTTGTTTCATGTTGGCATAGCCCATCATGTTCACATCCGACGCTGGGCCTGTCATATCATAGCTGCCCAGCCCGATCAAAAACTCACCGTTGGTGACGCTAATCGTGTCAAAAACAACGGTGGCCAGCGTGATGATGAGCAAAACAAACGGCGGAGATGAATGTATTGATGCCCTCATCATCTTCATTTCTACTAATGAATGATTAGAGGTGGGTTTAAATAGGTTGATTGATGGGGATGTTATACAGCTATAAGGGATGTTTTTTTAGTGAGGAGGTCTTAAGTCCAACCGGTTGGACTATAAAGTTCCTGTCCACCCAGTGGATAATTACCGACCTTTTATGTACGTATGACAATCCAAACCGTCCAATAGGTTGTCCCAATCATTTCAGTTTCCTGATGAAAAAATCTCCTATATCCACGCATTGAGTACATCACACTTGCATCAATGGATACAAATGTTTTTTAATGGTGTGGCTCACCTGATGATTAGATAGAGATGAATTTTGCATTATGTATTCCCCATGGTGTGCTCAAACTATTGGAGAGATTGGATTTTACATGCACTTAATAAGTTAGAAATCATCCGTTGGGTGGACTGTAGGTTGTGCTCCAATCAGTTGGACGTGAGATCTTTTCTTTCTTAGTTAGGAGTGACAATATTGAAGGGGTGGTTTTGTTGGGTTGCATTGGGTTTGGGTGGCACAATAGTATCTCTTGTTGGGGTGCTCGGCGGTGGGCCCGGACTTGTCGATTAGTGTAAGATCATGGGCCCCCCTCACGCTTGAGTTTGTCACACCGTGTTAACGGTAATGAGTAGTCCACTCCACACATGTGGCACACGTGTGCGCCAACTCTGCCTGTCTAACTTATGGGCCCCACTATGGATTGAGTGTAACCCAAAACTCATATTGATTGGATGATCTTAATCATTTGATTTGGGTATGAAGAATAGATGGTTAAAAAAGGAAGTTTTCAATGGGTAAATTTGAATAGACGAAATCAGACGGTTAAGATTTTCTGATCAGTGTCATATTCGGGTTATGATCTATCGACTAAGAGGCCCACAATTCGGACAGTTTGGATTAGCATGAATATGTGCCACTTAAGGGTCGATGACACGAATACTGAAGCTGCTTTCTAGGGTGAGGGTTGGATCGATGGGTTTGTCAATCTGTCCATGTCGAGCAACGGATCTCGTTCGGTCCGGAGTCAAGTCCTAATGGATGAAGCTGGACAACTCGGTTGAGTCGGGCAGAGTCACCCTTTTATTTTCAATTCTAACAGATAAGGCCCAAGGTACAGTAATCTAGACCATTGGTATATTGGTTTCCATCTTGACCACGTAAAAAAGAAAAGAAATGAAAATCCAGATTGGAAAAATCATGTGACCTATATCAGGACCATTTTCAGTTGAACACGTAGTTTTGCTATTTCTCTCTTTTTAGCTGTCAATATGTAGGTCACGGCTTACTAACGGTCTGATTGCCCAACATGGCCCTACTTGCCATATTGAAAACACACATATTCTCGGCCAGATAAGTCACTCGGGCTGCAAGCTTGCCAGATTAAGCCATATTACTCGAGTTTGTAATAACTCGCCCAACTCGGCATGAGCCACTCGAGGTATATCATCCATGTTGAGTTCAACTAGGTCCAAGTTGACTCGCGTTGTTTCAGACTGGTTCGGGACTTAAAACCATAAACCATGTTTTGCTTTCGTATAATTTAAATCCGCTAGGGTCGTGGCAATTTATGATTAACTTCAGTCACGGGCAATCGTGGTGTTTCTATTGGGATTTGTGCCGTGGAATCACACAAATATGGATCTAGGATAGCAATCCAATGGCAATAAGCAAACACAAGAGAACACAAAGATTTAACGTGGAAAATCCTTTCAGGAAAAAATCACGGCACAAAGCGACAGAATTCCACTATGAAAATAGAAATTACAAAGAGAAAGGACTTACCCGATTCGAACAACCTTAAATTTCACCATTGTTACACCATTTAGAAACCCTAAAACCTTTTTAGGAACCCTTGGAACCCCTTTAGAAAGCCTTACATTTCTTAGAAAAGCCATAAAGACCCCTATTTATAGTTTAGGAAACTCCACTTACGACCTCTCTGAAACCGTCTCAAATTTACGCAGTCCGCGCACCATATGCATAACCTTCGACTGGTCGACCCTGTCCCTCGACTGGTTGAAGACCTCGGAATTTTGAAACCAGATTTAAGACATCTATTTTCAACAATCTCCACCATGTCTTCAATCTTCAAATGTGTAGCTTCTTGACCTCTTCTCTTATCTCTGCATCACATCATAGCTTCTCGTGCACACTTCGTCCTCCTTTTACGCCATTGCCAAGCCCAGAGAAGTTGCACAGAACTTGAACTTCTCTGCAGGAACGATCTAGGTGAGCATGTATGCTGGATCTAAATCCACATGCCCAACCACCTTTGCTCCTGTCTTTCCAAAAGTAAAGACGTAGACTTCTTACCATCTCACCACTGCCCAATATTGCTTGCCGAGATATTTGCTCACAACACCGATATCCTGTGAAATAACCAGTCTAATACAGATGATGTCATGCACTGCCAACCGTATTCGAATAAGGCTCATGAGATATATCCTACTTTTCCTCATCTGTTTTGGGACATGTCCTGAGGAAAACTTGAGGAGAGACGCATAGGGAACGCTCTCCGGCTTTGCCTGGTCCATCACATACTTGATCAATACCTACCCAAGGTATTCTGTATAAGATAACCAAAGCCTACTCCTCTTTTAGTCTCAATGAATATCACTGCCGAGAACCTTCTTTGTAGCCCCCGATCCTTCATCCTTAATGTCTTACTTAACCGAGTCTTTAGTACATTGATTTCAGACATGTCATAATTGACGATCTACATGTCATCAACATACAATACCTGACCAACCATAAAGGAATCAAATCATTGCCTAGGCGATAGGTCGTACCACGACCTCCTGCAAACTTTTTTCTCAGCCCCTTTAACTTCAAACCGCTCTGGTTGCTTCATATAGATCTGCTCTTTCAATTTTTCGTGTAGAAGTGTAGACTCCACATCCATCCTTTCTAGCTCAAGATCACATTGGCCAGCCAGTGCCAATCACAAATCTAATAGACACTTGCTATACCGTCAGCGTGAATATGTCTGAGAAGCCGATCTCTTCTCTCTGATCATAACCCTTCGTTACCAACCTTGCTTTGTATCTATGTTCTATCCTCCTAAAGATCCACCTGCATCCAACCGCTTTTCGGCCCATTGGAAGCTCCAACAGCTCCCATGTGTCGATTTGGTACAACGAGTCCATCACATCGCCCATAGTCACCTTCCACTTTTCAGCACCAGGCTCACCTAGAGCCATTTGAATAGAAGACGGATCCCCTACGATATTGGAGTCGTCCATTTACCTCGCCGATATCCTGCGATTATGTTGTATGATTCTTCTCACAGGTGGCTGCTCCACTTGTTCTGTATCCTTGTCCGCGCGTCTCAGCCTTCCTGCCCTGCCTGCTCATGTGGCCATGCCCAACATGCTACATACGTGCAGAGGTGGAATCCGCTACAGCCACCGCAGCTCCACCTGTTGAAGTGCTCCCGATCAACCTGTAAACATTATCGAGTCGTTGCGCTTTCATGATTACTCGTGCCTCCTTAGATACTTTAAGGACACCATCAATACTTGTGAACCTGCACCCTATAGCCTCGAGCGCACTGAGAGAAATCAGGCTCTTTTTCATGTCAGGAACGTGCCTCACCCCAGTCAGGGTACGCTTTGTTCCATCAAACATCTTGATACACACTGTACCAACAGCCACAACATTACAAGCACTGTCATTACCCATAAATACATGTCCACCATCGCACTCCCTGTAGCTGGTGAACCAACTCCGATGAGGAGTCATGTGAATGGATGCCCCTGTGTCTAGAATCCACTCGCCTTTACGATCATCGTATGGGTGTTTGATCGTAGACACAGACAAAACATCACAATCACATCCACTCGATCCATCTGACGTGACAGCATTGGCCTCCTTGTACGAAGCCTCAGATTCTTCTCTCTTAGATTTAAGATTGGGACCATCCTTCTTCACATGTCCTTCCATCACACAGTTCCAACACTTTACCTTTCTTTTGCCCTTGCCCTTGGATTTGGATCTAGAACCTAAAGAACCTGTACCTTGTTCAAAATTCCTACCCCTTGTAAGAAGTGCATCAGAAAATATCCCCATGTCGATGTTAAGCTTTCTTATAGCCTTCCCTTGAAGGGATGAGATAACGGTGTCAACACTGAGGGTTTTATTCGTGGTGCACATTATGTCCTTGAATGACTCATACGATGCCGGAAGAGAATTTAGTAACATACATGCTTGTTCCTTATCTTACATCACTTCCTCCATATCCAGCAATTTGCAAACTAATTTATTGAAGTTGTTGATGTGAGCCCCCAGATCTCCACCCTCTGCCATCTTGAAGTTATACCATTGCTGCTTCAAGTGTAGGCGATTTTCAGAGGATTTTTTCGCATAGACATCATCTAACTTTGCCCATAACTTAGCCGCATTCCCCCCCAATGACATTATAGAGAACCTCATCCGTGAGACATAAATGGATCGATGATTAGGCCTTTTTATCAAGAGTATTTCAATCATCATCAGTCATAGTAGACTTTCACTCCTCAAGAGCACCATCTTCGCCTTGCTTGATTATGGAACTGATCATCTTAATCTTCCATAACTCAAAGTTATCTTTCCCTGAGTACTTCTCAATCTCATACTTAGTGCTTCCCATTGATGTTAATCCCTCAGATTTAGATCTGTGCCCCAACGATTGCTCTGATACCACTTGTTGGAATTTGTGCTGTGGAATCACACAGATATGGATCTAGTATGGCAATCCAATGGCACCAAGCAAACACAAGAGAACATAGATTTAACGTAGAAAACCCTTTCGGAAAAAAACCATGGCACAAAGTGACAGAATTCCACTATGAAAATAGAAATTACAAAGAGAAAGGACTTACCCGATTAGAACAACCTCGAATCTTACCCTTGCTACACCCTTTAGAAACCCTAAAGCCCTTTTAGGAACCCTTAGAACCCCTTTAAAAAGCCTTAACATTTCTTATAAAAGCCTTAGAGACCCCTATTTATAGTTTAGGAAACTCCACTTATGCACCTCTCTGAAACCATCTCAAATTTACGCAGTCCGTGCACCATCTGCGTAACCTTCTACTGGTCGAGCCTGTCCCTTGACTGGTCGAAGACCTTGGGATTTTCAGAAACACCGTTGCTGGACTTCGAGTCGAGCAGGCTTCGACTGGTCGAGCCAGCCCCTCGACTGGTCGAGCAGCGCGGTGAAACTAGATTTAAGACATCTGTTTTCAACAGTTTCCTCAGATTAGTACTGCAAGATTCTCTCAACAATTTAAATGAGTATCTTTACACATCATCTGTTAATAGTTTGTGTCCATGGATGCTTGTGTACACACAAATATGGGCAACAAGGCCTCACATTATGCTGTTTATGGATTGTTGGGCCACGAGTTATCTAGATTGTTAATCAGATATAGTTTGATATGTGCATATATGAGATCATGGATCATTTTTATGACTTTACCATTGAGTGGTTGATTAAGTAAAAAAAGGCATCCATGTCTATATAGCTTTATAAGTATTTTAGTGGGCTATGAAGTTTAGAATACATGTTATGTAATTGAGTAGTTGAGTTGCTGTGGATAATATAGTTAGTTAATTACGTGTTAATCAGTGAAGACAAATTATCCGTTCTTCTTTCTTTTATAAAAGAAATTTTTACAAAGAATTACCTAATTAATATGGGAATTATATTCCGGTACTCTTTAAAAATTATATATTCAAACAACTTCCTCATTAATTAGTATTATTATTATCCTACTACATTTCATTACATTTTTTAACAACTGATTTGGTGTGCGTGTGAGCAAATGGGCTAGCTGCTTAGGTGGGTCCCACTGTAATATTTATGTAAAATCCATCTTGACCACCAAGTGTGTCACCTCATGTTAGACCAGGGTGCGAACACTGATTTTTCTCTCACTCACACCCTTTTCTCCTTCTTTGCACATGTGTGTTGACTCATATATATGATACAGTTGATTTGGGGTCAACACTAGCCAATTAGATCAAAATTCCGCAATCGGTTAGACCCTGTAGAACCTTATGAATGCTAGAGATTTCGGAGAATCTCTTGCCTTGAAATAACTCATGATCTACGACCTGAGATTTTGAGTAAGGGACTTCAGTTATAGAGAGGTAAGGTGTTAGGCATCCTCTATGCCCATACGAGCATGCAATCTCTACTTCATGTGGTTATTTGATTTTTAAGAGACTTGATGATTCTATGCAAAAATATTAAAAAATAGGACTAGGCGTCCTTGGATTTATGATGTGACTAATTCTGGAGTTCCGACAAGGCATAGAGTATATGCCCAAAGAGTGTCTAGAGAAGCAAGGAGGTTGAGAGAAGATGGGATGATGCTAGGATGATATGTAGAGGGATTAGGCAACCACAAGTTTCTGATGTAATAGGATCTGATGATTTGTACTCATAGGATACACCTAGAAGAAAAATGCCAAATCTTCTAGACAACCATAACGTAGGTAAAATCCAAAAATGAAGGAAGTGGTTAGAACCAAGGTCCTTAAGCTATTAGTTGTGAGTATCATCTACCTTATTTCAGGTAGCCAATGGGTAAGTCCAACCCAGGTGGTGCCTAAGAAATATAGAATTACCATAGTTACTAATGCCAACAATGAATTAATATCAACTAGAGTCACTGCTGGTCGGACAATGTGCATTGACTATAGGAAATTGAACACAGTTACTAAGAATGACCACTTTCCCTTACCATTCATTGATCAAATCCTAGAAAGGTTAGTTGGTCACTTCTATTATTGTTTCCTAGATGGATACTCCAGATACAAACAAATAGAAATTATCCCAGAAAACCAAGAGAAAAATATATTCACTTATCCTTTTGGCACCTTTACATATAAAACAATGCCTTTTGGTCTTTGTAATGCTCCTGCTACTTTTCAGAAATGCATGCTCAGTATTTTTTCTAATATGATTGGACATTTATTGGAAGTTTTTGTGGATGATTTCTCTGTGTTTGGTTATTCTTTGATAAATGTTTGAATCATTTACAATTGGTCTTAGCACGGTGTGAAGAAAAGAACCTGGTTCTAAATTGTGAGAAATGTCACTTTATGGTTTAGAAGGAGATTATTCTTGGACACATCATTTTGTTTAATGAAATTGTAGTGAATAATGCAAAAATTGACTTAATTACGAATTTATCGGCCCCCTAAAGCACATGAGATATCCGATCCTTTTTAAGTCATGTCGGATTTTATAGCAGATTCAAAAAGCATTTTAGTCATATTTCTCGTCCATTATGTAATTTCTTTCAAAAGAATACTCCTTTCATGTGGAGCAATGATTTCTAAGAAGCTTTTGTTGGAGCATAAAATAATGAAGAAAGATTGAAGGGGTAGAAGATCAAAAGGGAGTTGGAAGAATGAGGAAGAAAGAAAAAGATCAAACACCTTGTTTAGTAGTTGTGTGGGTCGCGTAACCAGTAATTGGTTGCGTGACCAACCTAGTTTGTTAAATGGACCGCGTAACGGATTTCCTCCATTGCGCGGATCACGCAACTAATTTCCTCATTGCGCGAGTCGTGCAACAAAGATCAGAAGTGGATTGTTATGAACGATCAGATCTGATGCAAGGTGGGTCCCATGGCTTAAAGATCGAGGGTTCGTACGTGTGAGGGCCTATAAATTCCCCACTCCCCCTCTCATTTGAGGAGGAGAAGAATTTTGAAAGAGGAGCAGAGCTCTGAAGGAAGACTGAAGGTGAGAAGGAGAAGTTAGAGATTGGTTCACGGGTCGAGCAACCAACAACTTGTTGCATGGGTCGTGCAACCAGGACATCATATGGTCAATTATAAAAAGGGTCAAAATGCTGTCGAAATCGTCCAATTCAAACTTCATTGCTCCAAGCTCTCCTTTTACGCAAGGGATAAGGTCAAAATAGGAAAAGTTGAATGATCAAATCAGCACAACATTCCTCCTAAGGAGATGACCGAAGCAATTGTCGAAATGATGCTGAATTTGAGATTCGACATTCGAACTTTGTTAATTTCAATTTATGTATTTTAGATGATCTATCTTAGAATCAAGGGATACTAAAGGATGTAAATGAACTCAGTATTAATAATATAATGATTGTTCTTCATATACTCTCTTTGTTATGTTTGAATAAGATAATTTTTTTCAAATCGAATGCATTTGTTTCTTGTTCGAAACAAAATGGCGACTCTGCTGGGGAATCATTATTCAATATTAACATTAAGAGCATTATAGAATTCTCATTGTAGTTTGGCGTATTTTGACTACAAAATGGCGACTCTTAGTGGGAACATCTTCCCCTTCATCTCTAAGATAGATTATTTGATTATTCAAATACTAACTATAACTTAATTCTATGTTTTATAGAAGGGACTAAACTGCAAATTACAACCAATGACAATCTCTGCAAGGAAAGTGAGCTTCTATTTCATTGCGACCGGATTCATGGTAGAATATGCGCCGAATCGACCTCCGGAACACAGGGCTCAACTTTCTACCAGCAAAAACAACTCAACCCTAGCAATAGTTGCGGTTGTATCTGCTTCGCTTCAAGCACCAGAAGGTGATAAGGACCAAACTGTTGTAATGTCTCGTAGGACGAGAGCACAGAACACAGGAAGCCATAGAATGAATCCGCCTTCGTCAAGAGTTAGCGGACTGATAACACGTAATGCTGCTAGGAGGAATCTTGAACTCGCCCCTCCTGTGATATATCTCAAGTGAACAGTTTTGCAGCTAATGTCACGCGATTTCCCAGCTTTGGTGGCCCCTAGAGCCAGATGGACAAAAGAGCAAAAGGGCAAAGCACTGCCAGTAAGTTCACCGGTGTCTGTTTCGCCCCAATCAATTAATGGTAACGGGGGCATAGAGAAGTCGAATGAAACCCCATCTTCCCCTCTTTTCGTAAGTTCTATTCGTCGACGTATTCCTATCCCACTCCGACTACAGCTTCATCGAAGAGCGGAGAAGCCACAGTACATATGACCGGAACAAACCCAGAAAATATGCCAACTACAGAGGACCATATGAATGAAATGACAGAAGCATATAGAGCACTAATGGAAGAATGCAGAAATCTCAGAGAAGCCTTAGCGACTCTCGCACACAATCTAGCCCAGATAGCGGCTCCCCTGATGATGGGCACAATGAATGGGCAAGAAAACCAACTTGAAGGCTTTCAACCACCGGGGGCAGGATCACTGGGATTTGTCCCAATAGCGAGAACCATGACACAAGACGAGGTGAGACAAGTCATCGAAGAAGCTGTCAGAATAGAGAAGGAACGTGAGAATACTGGCCGTTTCAGATACCGAACACCGTATCCAAGATATGTAGAAGACATCCCGTTCCCAGCTAACTTCAAATATCCAGATTTTCAGAAGTTTAATGGAGAAGGGTCACCAAAGGAGCACTTAATGCACTTTATTACTAGCATGGGGAATTTTTCTACAATACCGCAGTATTGTTTGTGATTGTTTGGATCATCTTTGACAAACAAAGCATTCCGATGGTATTCCAGCCTGGCCCCAGGGTCGATACGTACTTGGGAAGAAATGTAGGACGCCTTCATGTCAAACTTCTTCTCTTCAGAGCGTGATGTTAGTATTACAAAATTGGCTTCCGTGCGGCAGAGAGAGGGGGAACCGGTAGAGAAATTTATAAATAGATGGAAGACATTGGGAGCCTCGTGTAGGCAACTGATGGAAGAAAAGGAACAGGTCAAGATGTGTCTAAATTCTATGGAAACAGAAATTGCATTCGGGCTCACAAGCGCTAACATAAAAACTTTTTGAGAATTGGCAACAAAAGCGTATGCTTTGGAATTGATGCCCTGGAAGATGCTAGTATTTCAAAATAGAGCGGACCAAAGAGGATCGAATAGATTGTTAGTAAATTCTATTTCTCAAGAGAGAAAGAAAAGTACTTTCTATAACAAACAAGAGACTAGAAAAAGAGAAGATTCCAATCGGTATAAAGATCGAATGAATGATAAGCAAACTTAATCTAATGATTATCATGAATATGATTTTGAAAAGAAGTTGCCGTACCAATAATGGAACAGCTGCTAGCCGCTAGGACCAATCAATTACCTCAGCCCAAACGCCCAAAAGAAGTAGAAATGACCAAAGATAAGAGATATTGTCATTATCATCGTTATATTGGGCATCTATAGAAAATTATTTTCCGTTAAAAGATATGTTGCAGAGAATGATAAAACAAGGTGAAATCGTAATGAAAAAAGACGAGAAACGAGATAAGAAAGCGACTGTGAATACCGCATTTGTAGGGAACCCATTGAAGATTAAAAAAGATAAAAGGAAAGTTATTACAATAAGATAATGGCCGACAACAGTGGGTTCACTCAGAAATTCTCATTATGATTCACGATCTGTTGAATTATCTTCTAAAGAAGTCACTCATGGTTTAACTTCTATTCGCTAAAAAGAGGATGAACCTACCGGAGAATTCATTAATCGATGGAGAATCTTGGGGGCATCACGCATATAATTGTTGAAAGAAGAGAAGGAGAAAGTTAAGTTATGCTTGGAATGTATAAAGCCAAGTATTGCGGTAAGTCTTGAGGGTTTAAATTTACAGACATTTCACGACCTGATTGAAGAGGCTTGTAGTTCAAAAAGGATCATTGCAAAGGTGACTGATTTTTATATAAGCCAGTTGGTTCCGGGCCTCGAAAGAAATCCGACTGATATGATTCAAGAAGAAGGAAAGATGAAGAATCAACAAAAGGAATAGGGAGGTTCAGGTACAAGAAATGTGAATGAACATATGACCAAGAAAATGAAGAAGGAATTTGCGCGGCCTAAGGCTTATAAGAAATATTCATTTGAAGAAGATGACATGCTCTCTATGTTGAACAAATTACTAGCAGCCGAAAAGATCAAATTGCCATGGCCGAAACGTCCAAAGGAAATGAAGAAAATAAGTAAAGGTGATTATTGTTATTACCATCGTATCCTCGGACATCGAACAGAGAATTATTTTAACTTGAAGAAAAAGTTACAGAAGATGATTGATGAAGGCAAAATCGTTATAAGAAAAGTGTATGAAATAAAAGAAGAGATAATAGTACACAAGCCTGATTAATTCAAAACTGAGAGCAAACAGTGTGAGATGATGTAGTGATTTTGATTATGAAGATTTCTAGAGCAATGCTTCTTAATCAAAAGGGGGCATGACAAGTAGAAGGGCGAAGGGCTGCGAAAGACAAAGTCATGTACTCCCTCATGTGAATGAATAATAAAGCACAAATTTTCAAGTAAAGCTTCTCAAACGTATCAGAAACATTGACGATTACTGCCAAAACATTGATGATTGCTACCAAAGCATTGATGATTGCTACCAAGCACTGAAGATTGCTACCAAACATTGATGATTGCTACTGACATTGATGATTAGCGCCAAAATTAGCAACTATCGTTGTCATCATTAATCGCTCAAACAAGTTCATTTAATCAAAATTGCTATCATTGCCGAGATGCTACACTATTTTAAACGTAATATGAATGTTCTCAGAACATTATCAGCAACGGAAAAATATCAGTTATTAATTCACTAATTTGGCAGTGGAACGAACTATACAACTAACCACATATAAAGTTAATGACAGTGATGACAGTTTACCATCGTCATCACTGTCATTAAGGCAGCCTAGCCAAGCCCTATAGGGCCAACTATGCATAAGGCCTATCACCATCGTCATTCGGGCAGCAGTGAGAAGCCAGTGGCCCTAAAAAGCCCGTGAAGGCCATCATATGCATACCCATGCGGGCAGCGGACGGAGCCAGCGACTAAAAGCCCTAAAAGGTCAAAAAGTTCTCAACGGCCAGTCACGCATGAAACCAATGCCGTCTGTATTGCTTTCCAACAGTGTCATGGGGAACAGATGAAAATGTCCTCCCTTAAATGAGTCCGACCTTGCAGGCGAAAAAAATGTGGGCTGTAGTGTGAGCTCTTTGGCCATGTCCATAGATAGGCCAACCATGCATAAGACCCCCAGATCTCTGGCTTGATTTTAGTATTAACTCATGAGGAAGGGCCTAACCTACTCATTGATGGATTGACGACCCTAGATTTGGTACCCCAAAGGTCACCTTGGGAGCCCCGTGAACTTTAAAGAGTTACTCGGGCCAACCCCGTGCGTAAATCCAACCGAGTTCACGGCCCCTCTGATGGATCGTGGTTTGTGAACTCACCAGGCTGTGAGAAGTCTAATGAACTCCTAAGAGTTATAAAGACCATCACGTGAGACCCGACTCCACTACTCAAGAGTCTGAAAAACTATGTGGCTCTACTACTCAAGAGGGTACATTGTGTGTGATTATCTGACTAAACTAAAACTTAGCACCACCAATTAAGATGAGAATCATATAGGAAATCCCTTACTAACAAGTCATAAGAGAATATTAAAAAAAAAGGAAGAGGCATAACACATCAATCAAAACATCGCATAAACGAGACAAGAGCATCATTATCGAAAATATCATGAGATACTTGTATAACTTACAATTCTAAAAGTACTTGTAGTGACCAAAAAATTATATATCAAAGTTTTACATCTCATAGTTCTCTTGTAATGCCTAATGCTGCTAAGTACTGTTGCAAATTTTCTTGAAGATTAGCTTGAGAAGCTGCATGTTCCAGTTTGGCATTTGAAATAATTCTGGTAGGATCCGGGATACCAGCCAACTTTTCTTCCAAAGAGGCAATTAGTCCTCATTCTTAGTCAATTCAAATCTTTCAGCGTCCAGGGAATGAAGGCTGCATTGTATCTTTTCTTGTACTCTTTTAATGTTCAGATCTTCTTCCAGACTTTGCTTCTCCAACTGAGCGATTTCTTGCTTCAAAAGAGTAATACGGTTCTAAATAGTCATCTTGTTATCAGCAAAAGTCTTCAGTTGCTCTCGCAAAGATAGTTGTTCTTGGTCGTGAAGAGAGACAATGGGAGCAATCTGAGAAACTTTCTCCTTAGAGTATGCAAGCTGCTTCCTATACTCCAAAATTTCGGGTAGGACGATCGCAGTTTCAGCTGATGATAGTACATTGATTGAATTATGGAATCTTAGAAGAGCATCACGTATAGAAGAAACATTGACTTTAGTCATCCGTGAAGCACCATCCAAAACATCTAAAGCAACAGCCAGATCTGACCATTGATCAGGATCTTTGAACATCTCGACAATAGCTAATATGGAATTCCTGATCAACGCCAATTTATACGCAAAGATCTTCTCAATGGATAACACATTTGATGAAGTCCCATGTAACGCCCTGAAAATCGGGGGCCGAGCATAAACTCCACTCCCGAGTTCCAACGCATCACTTATGCAACATAATGAATGATGATTGAATGTTGTCTTTATTAATGCATTGAACATGAGTGAGATTAAGCCAAAACAACATATCATACTCCAGAGACAAGTGAGATTGCAAGCGGAAGACTGTGATAGATATATAAAATATATAAACTGTGGTGAGTCTCCAGAGTGTGATAACGTTACCAGGTTAATGAATTACAAGTATAATTTCAAAATATACCAAGTTGTATAAGGTCATCTAGTCGGCATCCCTGTAACCCTGTCGATCAAGATACGGCTCACTTGAAGCCGTCAGAATACAGCATATACGAACAAGCATCATCGTTATCACGAAGGTCTGACTTTGCCTCAGGAGTGGCGCCGCCATCTGCAATCAGACAAAGTCTGGTGGATGTCCGGAACACCGTCCCGTAATATGGGAGTGAGTGATCAACTCAGTGGAACAATAAAGCATAGGTTAACATGTTATCAATTCAGTCAAGCAGTAATGATAAAGCAGTACAATCAAACACTCCTAAATACTCTTATTAATGCAAGTATGAATTCAGTCATGATGCATGCCCTCACCAACATACTCCCTCATGCGACACCATCTTACGTCCGCGGCATGCGTTCATCCCTCAGTGCTCCACATCTTCCAGGCACATGCAGTGCAATGATGAGCATGATTACCAAGTTGTTATTAGTTCTTTTCATACAGCAGTATTGGAAAACTAAGGTACCTTCCTTATATCATTCTCAAACAATGATCCATTCTAGGGTCATCAATCCTAGATAATCTCATACGATAGTGTGGTTCTAGGTCGCTGCAAGGGCTGTTACCGGGAATCGTTGCACCAGTCCCCCATCACCTTATCAATACAGGCCTAGTTTATACTCTGTTTACTCGGGAAGGCTCGTCGCCTCACCGCAGATTCAGAGTATGCTCGAGGTCACTACACCGGGTACTGTCAGGGCTGTTACACGGAATCGTTACACCACTCCCCCATCACCCATCAAAGCAGTGTAGGCCGACAGCTCGAATACAGTGTCCCATACCACCGTATTCGGTTCACGAGTCTGGGTTGCTCACTGGTCACTACGGAGAGGCTCGTGGCCCCGGTGTAGGCTGACAGCTCGACCACGGTGTCCCATACCACCATGCCCTGCTCATAAATCTTAGCGGATCGAGGTACCAAGGTTAACGGGGTTGCACTGGTAAGTTCGGTACCTTAGGTTCAAGCAGTAGCGTCCAAACATGGTGAACATACATTAGACAGATCGGGTTACTTGACGAGCTCGGCTAGCTCGAGTGCACGACAAGTTGAACGACATGAAGTGCATAAGCACTTCGCGTGACCAACCACTATCGCCAACCGAAGTACGACTCGGGTTCGTCGAATACATCTCACGTGGTGAAGGAATCTCAGCCACGAATTCACTCCCGTTACCGATTGCTGGACTATAGAATAGCCCCAATCACATTCAATTACAACATTATCCTATGAAGTCTTAAAGCAGTAATAGATCATGTTGCAAATCATACAATCAAAGGTCCGTTACAATCCGCTTTAGGGCTACCAGGGCTATTGCACGGAATCGTTACACCACTCCTCCATCACCCTTCACGGCCTTTATGGAATACAACTGAAACATGAATTTAAACATATGCATTACATAAATAAAATCGTACAATCAGTTGAGCATGTTATGAAGTACAACATAAGCATGAGTTTGTACATATTCAATTCCTAATCACATAGATATCTAAAGAAATCATACATATAGTTAAAGGAGTTGAGAATCATATCTCAACACCCTTATACATTACAATTTACTAACTACTACTCATTCAGACATTTCAACAAACACTTTAGACTACATACATCAACATACATGACATATGTTGATCACATAGGTATTAGGCCAAATCTTTTCACTAGGGAGTTGCCCCAATTATAACATGCGCACACCCATGACGGATAGCCATGGCAAGCATGAATCCACGTTCCATATTCATTCATTCATTTTCACAAATACTTGGGCTACACACTTTAACACACATAGCGTGCATTGGTCGTGGCGTGATTTAGGGCAAATCCTTTCGCTAAGGGGTTGTCTAGTACACCTCAATCATGTTCTTACATTCAATACACATGGCAGAACAAATCATGAATCTATATTCATTCAGGCATTTCAACAAACACTTAGGCTACACAATATAACATACTCAACGTATGTTGATAAAACATGTATTAGGCTGATCCGTTCACCCAGAAGTTGATACACATATATCCAGCATACATAGACAACAATTAATCATGGCAAGCACAAATCCGTATTTCATACATATACGGTATTTTCTACAAATACGAAGAATACAGTATATTCAACATAGTTAACTTATAACCGAAAAATGAAACGGACAACACTTTGTACATGTGCAATAGCATCCAGATATGAATTTATCATTATCTGACATTGAAAGTTTTGAAAACCATAACCTATACGTTTAAAGTCCACACCTTACGCCGTAGAAGCGTAATGAACTTGATAGATTTGCTAAGCTTCTGTCTACGGTGATGTGGCAACCTATAACATGCTTTAGGTTAGTTATTTCATAACTTACAACTATTAAAACCCCAAAACAGATTAGGGTTAGGGTTTCTTACCTAGAAACGAAGTCGAAATCGTCGGGAAAGCGATTAGAACAGGATGGTTAAGCTTAGATAGCGGCAGGGTAGAGTATCAGGGAGATCCTCCCACTTCTCTCACACTTTCTCTCTCTTTTCTCTCTTCTCTCTCCTAGATTTTCTCAAATTCGTATGGGAGGAATGAGAGAGGGTTTAAGGTCCTTATATAGGTTCAGAACTCACGGAAATAGACTCGGGGTCAAGGTATACTTAGGTTATAGCCAAAGTGGGTCTGTTCCGTCTCAACGGAGCACTTCTGGCGGCCCCCCTTGAGCCAAAGGTCGGACTTAAGTTCATTAACACTGGATCTAGGTTCAGTTGAGGTTTCGTTCCAGTCGAGTTTCTAGATCACACGTGGCAGACCAGTTTCAGTTCAACCGTCACTGAGACTCCATCAGGGCCACAAGTACACTGCTATGTGTATGAAATTTCCCCTGATCCGAGGGTGTATTTGGGTCAAATTTTGATGGTCTGATTTCTTATATTTGGTCCGCAAGTGACAAGTCTCAGATTACTTAAATTTAGATATTTAGTTCTAAAATATCTACATTTCTCACACACTTCACTCCGGCCTCAAGCGAATAGCCCCCGGACACTGTCTGGATTTGATTTTCGAGATGGTTGTTAAGCCCAGCAAGGCGGTCCTAAATGCTTAATCTCGTGGTCATCGGACTTTCGATGTGCGGTCCAGATCTGATACGGAGTTTTAATGTGCTCCCGAGCGTAGCCAAGTAATGAGATTGATCCTAAATTTTAGGGTAACGTAACGTCGATGATTCTACAAGTTTTGGGTCTTGCAGATCATATTTAAAATGATTCAAACTGATTTCGTAGCTAATCTAGTTTAGCACTAGCTAATTCTCGTCTAATTTCTGAAGGATTTTGGTCCTGAGTGATTTCTGCCTGAGGTGATACTCGGGTCTTTGTACGGATTTCTAAAGTATTGTTCTTCATCACCTAAACTTTAGGATTCCTGCCTAATATGAAAGTACTTAAAAACATTTAAAGAACAAGGTGATGAAAGGTGAAATGGGAGATTTTGAAGAAAACGGTTTGAAAAGGGATTTGAGACTTTTGAATTGAGTGTTTGAGAAGTTAATCAGGTGTTAGGATCGACCCATCGCCTAAGGACGTCTAATTCCAGGTTGGCAAAAATTCGGGATGTTACATCCCAATAGAACCAGAACTTGCCATGACACTTTGAGGTAAATTTCCTATTAAGAAATAAGAAATATAAAGTTATAACAAAACTGTACGTACAGATAATACGGAAAGTGTGAATGAGGATAAGGATATACCTTCTGCTAGTACTGGAACAACGAGAGATTGCGTCTCTTTAACAAGAGGGGGGGGGGGGGGGGTTAGGTTCCACTATCTCAGCAAAAGATGGAGCCCTAGCTTCAGCACTTGAATCAATAGTGGTGGGGGTTGGTAGATCAGTTGATTCCACCAGAAAAGCAATTTCACGTGCCACTGCCCGTGGAGGCATCAAGAATCTTGGTGAAGCCGCTGGTACGACAGGAGGTAAATCTATGGGGGAAGTACTATCTACCTCCGTATTGACAACATGATCACTTGAAATAAAATATGTAAGACAGGAAAGGAGAAAAGAATAAAAGTAAAAAAAAAAAAAAATAGCAAGATTTTCTTACATGGTGAATAACCATATTCCCCGTAGTCTAGGGGATCGTCTTCTTCTTCCCCTGCAATGGGTGAAGTCTTTGTAGGAACAGCTTCGGAGGTCGGGATGATATGTCCTTCATCGGCAGGAACATCTTCTGCAATGATATCCTCCTCGCCGCTAATATCAACTTCCCCTTCCTTATAGTCCTTGTCTTGATTCTCTCCTTCCGCCTCGTATTCATTAGAAATAGTATTTCCAGACGAAGAAGTTGAACCTTCACCGTCCGAATCTCCTTCGCTAGATTCTTCAATAACAACGTATTTCCCTTTAGAAAGAAGAGACTGGTTGCTTTCCGGTTGAGGATTTGCACTGGCTAAGACCGGAGAAGCAGAGGCACTGGTCCCTTCTTGGGGAGAAGCTTGAGCACGCATTCGAGATCGTGTCATTGGTGAAGAAGGACTAGGATGGACAGTCCTGGGGGCAGGGGGAGAGGTCGACTGATGTTGTGGATGAGTAGAAGAGGTTGACCGGTCTTGAAGAATGGCAACGTTCTCTGACGGAGGGGAAGCAGCTTCTGTGATTTCTTCTCTTCTTGAACGGTGGAGAGGAACTTTTTCAAACTCATAAATAACACCATAAGCTATCCACCCTTCAAGAGTATTGTTAGGATTCTTCTCACGGATAGGTTCATCTACGGATATTTTGACACAATGATGGCTAACAAAAGGAGCATGACTGGTATCCGCTATGAAGCCTACTCCTTCTTCAATTATGCGACCCTTAAGCCTGGGAGGTGGAAGCCATATGGGCTTAGCTACTGGCAGACCTTTCCTTACCAGATATGATTGGTGAACCCGCCATCTCATGTGGTTATATGAAGCTCGAGGATTATGGTCGCAGCCCTGGATGATGAAAGAAGAATTAGCTAGGCCTAACAGTTACTTTCAGACCATCGCCCAATTAAATGGGCTAGTGCCATAACTCCGCATTCTTCGAGTTACAAGTTCGCAGTCTTCAGGAACTGCCTGATCGAAGCCGAATTGACGAGTAAAATAGCTGGGATAGTATGGTTCTCTCCAGAATTCTGTCCCCTCACTCAATGGGAGACTGTACGATCTAATCGATAGAAAGAATGTCCTTTCTCCTGTAGTGAGTGATTTCGTGTCCGACTTGTCTGTGTCCGTTGTGTAATGAGGCAGACAGAAATGAAAATAATTAATCTTGGCGTCGGAGGAGATGGCATCTTTTGCCCAGTCATAGGACCTCTTCGCCATGACTCTCTTTTGGAAAAAACCAGAGAGGAATATGAGAAGGATGGACGTAAGCTTTCTCTGACACTTCAAAGGTCCAAGGGAAATAAACATCAAGCCAACCGAGGAAGTAATGCCATGGCATATAGGTAGAAGCAGAGCCGACGGATGGACTTTTTATGTGAGAAGTGATCTCTCTGAAACCACTGTAAATTGAGCATAGAGCAGGAGTAAGGGAATATTTGATTCCCTCAGCCATGGCACTGGTTACTGCAAACAGTGAAGGACGGATGGCGTCTGCTCAGTTAGAGCTGGGAAAAACCACTATGCTCAGCTAGTAAGCAATAAATGCTGCAAGCTCCCCATAAACAGAGTACTCAGCGCGATCTTTCATGCCCCTACGAAGATATTCCAGCTCTCGTGAGTGGTTACCATTAAACCTGGGAGAAAAAGGAGAAGCAAGTGAAATCAAGATTATGTATCAGGACACAATAAAAACGTTAATTTGAAAAGAAGGAAAATTACCGAAGAGCTCTATCGAAATGGACTAGCCATTGCATAGGGTGAATCTTGTGGATGTTCGGAAACTTGGACATCTCCTTAGGGCCTATATAAACCTTCCTAAAGGGTTGGATTGGGGGAAGGAGTCGTGTTCTACAAGACGCCATTAATGGCATCTCATCTTCTCCACCGCTCAAAAACTGGGTTAGCTCAGTTGTGATGCCATTTTTCGGGCTCTCGCCATCTGGTGATGGTGCTGGGAGAGAAGAGTGAAAAAAAGAAAGAAATAGAGAGAGAATGAGTGTGCGTGGGTGCAACTATTGCACTCGGGCCTAGCCTAAGTCAGGCCGGGTTAACAGTTTTTGCTGGGTGTTTCCAACAACAGGAAGGGAGAAGAAAGGAGAAGAAAAACATGAAGGAAAGAGAAGAAAAAGAAGGAGAAAAGAGAGGGAGAGAAAGAAGAAGAGCAAGGTGTTGTCGAGTTCAGGGACGAGTCCACCGTCCAGAGCAGGTGTTTCCAGCTTCTTGTATATTTGAATGAATCGCCTTCTAGTGTCACTAAGTACTTGCACCCTTAGAATTGTATCCTACCACAAATTACAAACTTGTACAATTAGATACAGGTTCTGCACAATACCTAGGTTTAAGATCATCGCCTAGGGTTTAACTAAATGCTTGGATTCTAGGATCTGAATCCTAAATTAGCGTTACTATTATTATTATTATTAGTGTTGCTCAATGGATTGAATAATATTTACATAAGGAATATGTAACATCCTGAATTTTTGCCAACCTGGAATTAGACGTCCTTAGGCAATGGGTCGATCCTAACACCTTATTAACTTGTTAGAACTCAATCCCAAAGTCTAAGATCGCTTTTGAACCCATTTCCTTCACAAATCCCACCCTTCACCACCTTGTTCTTTCAATTTTTCTAAGCACTTTCGCCCTAGACACTATCTTAAACTAGCTAAGTAGTATAACTTGGATCACTTTATATACAAACTACAAAGGCCCACGTACCACCTCAGACAGAAATTACTCAGGACTAAATCCTTTAGAAATTAGGCGAGAATTAGCCAGTGTTAAACTAGAGTACCTGTGAAATTATCACCAATCACTTTAAATACGATCTGCAAGACCCAAAACTTGTAGAATCATTGACGCTACATTACTCTAAAATCTAGGATCAATCTCATTACTCGACTGCTCTCGGGAGCATCTCGAAACTTCGTATCAGATCTGGACCGTACATTGGAAGTCCGAATAATACCAAGTTAAGGAATTAGGACCGCCTTGCTGGGCTTGACAACCATCTTGGAAATCAAATCCAGATAGTGTCCCAGCACTATTCGCTTGGGCTCGGAGCGGGGAGTGTAAGAAATGTGAAAATAATTCTAAATTAAATTCAAAATAAATAAATCTGGCACATGTCGCTTGCGGATCAGTATTAAGCAACCAGACCGTCAGAATTATGCCAAATTACACCCTCGGATCAGGGATATTTCCACAAACATATCCATGTACTCGGAATCTCCGATCGAGATCCACTGACCGTTGAACTGAAACTGGTCCGCCATTTGTGATCTGAGAATCTGACTGGAATGAAAACTTAGCCATACCTAGATCCAATGTCAGTGAGCTTAAGTCCGACCTTTGGCTCAAGGGGGCCCGCCAAAAGTCCTCCGTTGAGCTGAAACGGACCTGCTTTGGTTATAACCTAAGTATACCTTGACCTGAAGTCTATTTTGGTGACTTTTTAGGCTATATAAGGACCTTTAAACCCTCTCTCATTTAGCCATACGAATTTGAGAAAAACCCTAGGAGAGAAGAGAGAAAAGAGAGAGAAAGTGTGAGAGAAGTGGGAGCATCTCCCTGTCATGCTTCCCTGCTGCTATATGTGTTTAACCACCTCGTTCAAATCGTTTTCCTGGCGATTCCGACTCGTTTCTAGGTAAGAAACCCTAACCCTAAACTGATTTGGGGTTTTGGCAGTTGTATGTTATGAAATAAGTAACCTAAAGCACGCTATAGGTTACCAAACTGCCGTATACTAAAGCTTAGCGAATCTATCGACTCCGTTTCGATTCTACGACAAAAGGTGCGGACTTTAGGTGTATAGGTTATGGTTTTCAAAGCTTTCAATGTCAAATAATGATAGATTCATGATCTACATGTAATTGCACATGTACAAAGTGTTGTCTATTTTTCGTTTCGATTACATACGAAGAATATGAAATTTTGTGTATTCTAGGTATTTGTAGAAAGTACCGTATATGTATAAATTTTGGAAATGTGTTTGCCATGATTATTTATTGTATGAACATATTATATATGTGTATAACACTTACTTGGCGAGAGGGTTCGCCCTAATACATGTTGTTGCCAATATACACTATGTATGTAAAAAGGGTGTATGCTAAGTGTTTGTGAAAATGACCGAATGAATATAGAATTTGCATTCATGCTCGCTATGACTAATTGTCATGGATACATGATTGTTGTATAGGCGACACCCCTTTGACGAAAGGATTTGCCCTAAATCACGCCACGGCCAATATACACTATATATGCTAAACGTGTAGCCCAAGTGTTTGTAGAAATGACTGAATGAACATGGAACTTGGATTCCTGCTTGCCATGACTATCTGTCGTGGGTGCACGCGTGTTATAATTGGGGCAACTCCCTAGTGAAAGGATTTGGCCTTATAGTTATGTGATCAACATACGTCATGTATGTTGATATATGTAGTTTAAAGTGTTTGTTGAAATGACTAAATAAATATGGATTTATGATTTATGTCTGCCAAATGTATTGAATGTAAGAACATGATTGATGTGTATGCAACAACTCCTTACTATAAGGATTTGTCCTATTCTATGTTGAAATCAACATACGTCATGTATGTTGGAGTGGTGTAGTTTAAGTGTTTGCTAAAATGCCTGTGTGAGAAATTGTGTGACGAACTAAGTTTAATAGTGGTGTTGAGATAGGATTCTCAACTACCTTAGAAACGTATATGATTTCCTCCATGATGGTTGTTCAATTTAATCACTTACTATGAAATACATGTGTTTGTATTCCTTGTTTACATAGTGCTTTGTAACATACTTTATGACTTGTTTGTTAACATGCTTGAATTACTTTGTTTATTCTACTTTACTCTACATGCTTTTGGTCATGGATTGATTGTGTTTGGGGCTATGATTATAGTCCAGGCAATCGGTAGTGGGATTGAATTCGTGACTGAGATTCATTTGCCACGTGAGATGTGTTCGACAAACCCGAGTCATACTTCGGTTGGTGATAGTGGTTGGTCACACGAAGTGCTTATGCGCTTCATATCGTTCAACTTGTTGTGCGCTCGAGCTAGTCAGGCTCGTCAAGTAACCCGATATGTCTAATGTATGTTCACCATGTTTGGACGCTACTGCTTGAACCTAGGGTACCAAACTTACCAGTGAAATCCCGTTAACCATGGTACCTCGATCCGCTAAGACTCATGAGCCGGGCATGGTGGTATGGGACACCGTGGTCAAGCTGTCGGCCTACGCTGGGGCCACGTGCCTCCCCGTAGTGACCAGTGAGTAACCAGACTTGTGAGCCGATTATGGTGGTATGGGACACTATATTCGAGCTGTCGGCCTACATTGATTGGTGACGAGCCCTTTGTAGTGACCTCGAGCATACTTTGAATTTGCGGTGAGGCGACAAGTTTTGCCGCGGTGTATAGAGTATGAACTAGGCCTGTATCAATTTAGTGATGAACCGTTAAAAAGGTGATGGGGGAGTGGTGTAACGAATGCGTGTAACAGCCCTGACAGCCTTTGCAGCGCCTTAGAACCACACTATCGTATGAGATTAACTAGGACTGACGACCCTAGAATGGATCATGTTTGGGAACGATACAAGGGAGGCACCTTTGTTTTCCAATACTGTTATTTGAAATGGACTAATAAAAACTCGATAATCATGCTCATCATCGCATTGCATGTGCCTGGAAGATATGGAGCACTGAGGAATGCAAGCATGCCTCGAACGTAAGATGGTGTCGCACGAGGGATGTGTGGTGAGGACATGCATCATGACAGCATTTCATACTTGCATTAACAAGAGTACTTAGGATTGTTGATTGTACTGCTTTATCATTACTACTTGACTGTATTGATAACATGTTAACCTATGCTTTATTGTTCCACTGAGTTGATCACTCACTCCCACGTTACGGGATAGTGTTGTACACACCAACCAGACTTGTTCGAGTTTCAGATGATGGCGACGCTGCAAAGTGGAGCCGGACTTTTATGAAGATGAGGAGGATTCCTCCTTTATGCAGTTTCAGGCGGCTTCATGTGAGTCGTGTCTTGATCGACGGGGTTACAGGGATGTTGACTAGAGGACCTTACACATTTGGTATATTTTAGAATTGTACTTGTAATTATTTAACCTGGTAATGTTATCACACTCTGGAGACTCACCACAGTTTATATATTTTATTTATCTATCACAGTCTTCAGCTTGCTAATTCACTTGTCTCTGGAGTTTGATATGCTGTTTTGGCTTAATCTCACTCATGTTCACTACATTAATGCAGGCAACATTCAATCATCATTCATTTTGTTGCATAAGTGATGCGTTGGAACTCGGGAGTTGAGTTTATGCTCGACCCCCGATTTTCAGGGTGTTACAGAATACTAATTCCATCACTATTATTAATGATAGTTCCTAAGTTCCTATTTAAAGGTACCGACATTATCTAATATCCTTATGACTATTAAAAATCTTTTAAATAATACAAGTAATGATGATGGAATCTTTCCTAATGATTACGTAACAGGGACTAATGCTAATAATCATGCTAATAGGCATTATACTAGTTCCATAAGGAAAATGATAACTATTTTCTAGGGTTAATAGTTGCAAGTATCAATAGTGAATCTAGTCATGATACTATATTCCATGACAAATGTTCTATTTTAGAACATGGATTCCTTAGTTTTATTGTAGTTGTTGGATAAATGGTTCTACACTTCATGGTGTTCTAGGAAGTCCAATTTGAGCCAGTCCACCATTTTCTAATTCAATTTAGGGGGCTCATTAACTAAATTTCATGGGCTCACTAAGGTTTAAGGTGAGGCCCACCTGCATATATGCAGCGTGCGACCCACAGGGGTATGTGATGTGGCCCATAACATTCTAAGGTAAGGCCCACCGTGATTTAAGTTGAGGCCCACTTCGTCAAGCAGAGTGTGGCCCACTGAGTTTCATCTAAGTAGAGGCCCGTTTGCAGCAATTTGTAAAACCTAGGCCCAACAGGTTCTGGCCCACTTCTGGGTTGGTTTTTAGCTCAGATGGTGTGGCTAATTTCAGCCCAAAGTTGGGTCGATTCCGTCCTAGTTCTGGGCCAGCTTGCAGCCCAGCTTTACTATCTATTGCAAGGCTGATTTCGTCCCTGTTAGAAAGGTTGTACGTGGCCGACTGCACGATCCAACACCCAGCTCGCTCTCTGCCCAGTTTTGAGACCGAAATCAGTTCAAATCATAGCTCAGTTGGAGACCATCTTTGTTGCAGATAGAGGTCCATTTGGAGGCATGTTTCAGCTCGGGTAAAGGCCTGATTTCGATAATGGTCTAGCATCTTTACCTGGATGAAGAAGGAAGGATATGGGAATAGGATATTACCTGGGTTTGACTCGATTGGAATGAGTCAAGACTCGTCCAGATCAGGCCGACTCGGCCTGGGATTTTAGTGGGCTGGCCAAACTGGTTTGCTGATCCAGCACTTACACCAGCAACTCCATCAATCCCTTCAACGGTTCTAGCTGGGGAGTCTGGATGGTGGAGTCGTCCCTGAACTCGACAACACCTTGCTCTTCTTCTTTCTCTCCCTCTCTTTTCTCCTTCTTTTTCTTCTCTTTCTTTCATGTTTTTCTTCTCCTTTCTTCTCCCTTCCTGTTGCTGAAAACACCCAGCAAAAACTGTTAACCCGGCCTGACTTAGGCTCGGCCCGAGTGCATCAGTTGCACCCACGCACACTCATTCTCTCTCTATTTCTTTCTTTTTTTCACTCTTCTCTCCCAGCACCATCACCGGATGGTGAGAGCCCGAAAAATGGCATCACAACTGAGTTAACCCGGTTTTTGAGCAGTGGAGAAGATGAGATGCCATTAATGGCGTCTTGTAGAACACGACTCCTTCCCCCAATCCAACCCTTTAGGAAGGTTTATATAGGCCCTAGGAAGCTTTTAGGCAAGGATTCTCGAAGCTTGGGAGAGATTTGGGTGATGGGTGCTAATGGAGAAGGGAAATGGCTGATTACGAGCTGCGGAAAGGGCGTGGGAGAGAGACCCATTGCAACACCATATTCTCGTCTTAAATCAAGCCCTAAGATCTTTCAGGGCCGTTGGATGAGGACTGGATGGTACAGATTGAATACTGCCATGCGGTTTTTTCAAAACTGTAGGAGGGAACCAAAACCATCCCTAGTTTTGCAAGGAACGTCCTAAGCAAAAGGAACGGCCGAGATCTTTTTGGAATGGACGTCCGAGATAAGAGGATTTTCTCCTCACTCGGATCGTTGAGATGGCAGCCGCGGAGGCAGTTTCCTTATTTGGAAACGTGGTTTTTCATAGCCCCTATGCGACTGGATTTGTGTCCATTCGTGCATGCAGCTATGTGCAAAAATCCCTAGGGTTTGGTCAGAATCATCATCTAGCCATGATGAAGGGGTTCAGATCCTTCATGGGGCCTATGATGGTGGGCCTAATCGCATCAAAATGGATGTCGTGCGTTTAAAACGCCTGGAGGTGGGAAGAAAAAAAGAAGAAGAATTCTTTCTTCTTTCGGTTACTGTTGGGTCAACCCGCTTGACCGGGTTTCCCGGTCTGGTGTGGTGCGGGCGCACCTAGCCTACATGTACATCCGCTTGCATGTGGGGTCCATGATGAGGTGATTAATAGATCCACCCCGTCCACGATGTTCCATGGCTCAACTAGGCCATCTTGACCGAAGACATAGCAGATCCAATGCTCAGGTGGGTCCCACAACTCGATTTAGATCATACTTGTGGGTTTGCCTTGATCTGATGGTTGGATTTCAGCTAGATTCATCATCAACGGTATAAAGGGCCTATGGAATCATTTGTACATTTAAGTGTACCACCATATGTCACTAATAATTCTATTAATTGTTAATTACCTTATTATAAATCACCTTATGTTCACGTTTCATGTGTTTACAGTGATAAATTTCAAAACATGAACTTAAATAAACAAATCAATTATTTCAATTAATCTAAGACATGTATTTAAGAGAGCTAGTTAGGTGATCTAACCGCTTCTAAGACACAAACTCGAGCAAGCTAACCAATGACTAAATCACTTATAAGATATGTACCCAAGTAAGCTATTGAATGGTCAACCATTTAAGGGTCATCATTCGTAGTTACAATAAAACCATCCTTAGTCTATTAGTGAATCGGGATCCTTAAAATAACTATCTCTGATGGTATGGTGATCCATCTTGGAGGTTAACGGATGGATAGCTTAATGCATGGAAGGGGATTGTTTTCTTTCAAGGGTTGGATTTAAACTGAAATGCATGTGGCCGTTTGCTTAGGCTAGACTTGCATTTATTATCATTATTACTATTTTTTTTTATCTTTAATTTGGATATACGGTAACACCTGAGTACTAGAAAGTACGGGGTGTTACAAGCAGTTCTGTCAGATCAAACTCAGTTGCCACTATATCATATGCACTTTTATTGGAGAAGATTCATCCTTACAAGCTTGTTTTGATCAAAGGCGCCTTATCAACCACTGCTTGTATGTTCAAAGACCCGGAGCAGTGGCCTATTCTAAACACTGCTTTGGGAGTTTTGGATAATACTTCAAGAATGGCGAACATCAACCTTTCACCTTTGCGTAACTCCTTGGCTCATTTTTGCGCTTCTCTTCATCAGTTGGAATCAATTCGCAATATAGTCATTGCTCCGGAGATTTTGGTTTGCCAAAAGGAATTGTCGTTTCTCAAGGATAAAGCTTCCAGAGCTGTAACGATGATTTTCGGCTATAATAAAGAGCATAGCTCTCTCTAGGAGTAGTTAAAGACTTCTGAGCATAACATAACAACCATTGAAAGAGAGATAGCCAAGATTAAGGAGCAGATAGCCACTCTTGGGATCCAGAGGCATGAGGAAGAATTGAAGGTGAACAAGATCATAACTGATATGGAAGACAATGCTCATATTGCTGATATTGAGAAGTTGAAACTTTCAAGAGATGAAGTGTAACACCCTGAAAATCGGGGGTCGAGTAGTAACTCAACTCTCGAGTTCCAGAACATCACTTATGCAACATAGATAATGATGATTAAATGTTGTCTGCATTAATGTAGTGAACATGAGTGAGATTAAGCCAAACAGCATATCATACTCCAGAGACAGTTAAATTGTAAGCGGAAGACTATGATAGATATATAAAATATATAAAAACTGTAGTGAGTCTTCAGAGTGTGATAACATTACCAGGTTAAATAATTACAAGTATAGTTCCAAAATATACCAAATGAGTAAGTGTAATGGCTTCTATCCCAAGTACCATAGCCCCGTCAATACAATATCAGGCCTTCATAAACCTGACAGAGAACTACATATAGGAGAACTCCTCCTCCACATCACAATAGTCCGGCTCTGCTTCATAAGCATCGCCATCACCTGAAACTCAACAAATCTGGTTGGTGTGTACAACACCGTCCCGTAACGTGGGAGTGAGTGATCAACTCAGTGGAACAATAAAGCATAGGTTAACATGTTATCAACTCAGTCAAGCAGTAATGATAAAGCAGTACAATCAAACAATTCTAACTACTCTTATTTAATGCAAGTATGAAATGACATGATGTATGCCCTTACCAAACCACCCTCATGCGACACCATCTTACGTTCGCGAATGCGTTCATCCCTCAGTGCTCCACATCTACCAGGCACATGCAGTGCGATGATGAGCATGATTTTCGAGTAATGCAAGTATGAAATGCTGTCATGATGCATGCCCTCACCACACACTCCCTCGTGTGACACCATCTTACGTTCGCGACATGCTTGCATTCCTCAGTGCTCCACATCTTCCAGGCACATACAATGCGATGATGAGCATGATTACCGAGTTTTTATTAGTTCATTTCAAACAGCAGTATTGGGAAACTAAGGTACCTCCCTTGTATCATTCCCAAACATGATCCATTCTAGGATCGTCAGTCCTAGTTAATCTCATACGATATTATGGTTTGAGAGGCATAGCGAAGGCATCACAAAGGGCTCGTCACCCGTCAGCACGGATACAGATCTCACCGTATGCGGCTCAATTGCTGGCCGTCAGCTCGAATACAGGTCTCACCGTACTCGGCTCAATCGCTGGCCGTCAGCTCGAATACAGGTCTCACCGTACTCGGCTCAACTCATGCTCTAGTTACTGTGAAGGGCTCGTCGCCAATCACAGACCTTAGAGTATACTCGAAGATACTACGGAGGGCTCGTCACCCGTCAGCACGATTACAGGTCTCACCATACTCGGCTCTCGCTGTAGGCATCGACAGCTCGAATATAGTGTCCCATACCACCATAATCGGCTCATGAGTCTGGCTGCTCACTGGTCACTACGGGGAGGCACGTGGCCCCAACGTAGGCCGACAGCTCTACCACGGTATCCCATACCACCATGCCCAGCTCATGAGTCTTAGCGGATCCAGGTACCATGGTTAAAAGGGATTTCACTGGTAAGTTTGGTACCATAGGTTCAAAAAGAGGCGTCCAAACATGGTGAACATACATAAGACAGATCGGGTTACTTGACGAGCTCGGCTAGCTCGAGCGTACAATAAGTTGAACGAAATGAAGCGCATAAGCACTTCGTGTGGCCAACCACTATCGCCAACTGAAGTACGACTCGGGTTCGTCGAACACATCTCACGTGGCAAATGAAACTCAGCCACACATTCATTTTCGTTACCGATTGTCTGGACTATAATCATAGCCCCAATCACATTCAATTGCAGATAATTAAAGCAATAATGAATCAAGATTCAAATCATGCAACCAAAATCTGATATTATCCGTTTAGGGCTGTCAAGGCTGTTGCATGCACTCGTTGCTCCACTCCCCCATCACCCATGACGGATCATACAACATAAATATGAATTTAAACATATGCATTACATAGATAAAATCATAAAAACAGTTGAGCATGTTATGAAGCACAACACAAGCATGAGTTTGTACATATTCAATTCCTAATCACATAGCTATCCAAAGAAATCATACACATAGTTAAAGGAGTTGAGAATCATATCTCAACACCCTTATACATTATAATTTGCTAACTACTACTCATTCAAATATTTCAATAAACACTTTAAAATACATACATCAACATACATGACATATGTTGATCACATAGGCATTAGGCCAAATCCTTTCACTAGGGAGTTGCCCCAATCATAACACGCGTACACCTACGACGAATAGTCATGGAAAGTAGGAATCCAAGTTCCATATTCATTTGAACATTTTCACAAACACTTGGGCTACACATTTCAACATATATAGTGTATAGTGGCCGTGGCGTGATTCAGGGCAAATCCTTTCGTCAAAGGGGGTATCGCCAATACAACAATCATATATCCATGACAATTAGTCATGGCGAACACGAATGAGAATTCTATACTCATTCAATCATTTTCACAAACACTTAGAATACACTATTACAACATATATGGTGTATGTTAGCAAAACATGTATTAGGGCTATCCTTTCACCAAGCAAGTATTTTATCCATGTATAATATATTCATACAGCAAATAATCATGGCAAATACATCTCCAAAATTTATACGTATACAGTACTTTCTAGAATACATAATTTCAACATACATAGTGTATATAAGCAAAACATGTATAGGGCGAGTCCTTTTGCCAAACAAGTAATTTATCCACATATAATATATTCATACAACAATTAATCATGTCAAACACATTGCCAAAATTTGTATGTATACAGTACTTTCTACAAATACCTAGAGTATATAGAATTCCATATTTTTTTATCTTTAATCGAAACGAAAAACAGACAACACTTTGTACATGTGCAATTGCATGCAGATCATAAATCTATCATTATCTGACATTGAAAGCGTTGAAAACTATAACCTATACACCTAAAGTTCGCACCTTTTGTCGTAGAATCATAACGAAGTCGATAGGTTTGTTAAGCTTCCACATACGGCAATTTAGTAACCTATAGAACGAAATAGGTTAGCTATTTCATAACCTACAACTATCAAAACCCCAAATCAGATTAGGGTTAGGGTTTCTTACCTAGAAACCACGCCGGAATCACCGAGAAAGCGATAAGAATGGAGCGGTTAAGCATGGATAGCAGCGGGGAAGTAAGGCAGGGCGATTCTCCCACACTTTCTCTCTCTTTTCTCTCTTCTCTCTCTAGGGTTTCTCTCAAATTCGTATGGCTGCAATGAGAGGGGGTTTAAGGTCCTTATATAGTCTAAAAACTCACCGAAATAGACTCCAGGTCAAAGTATACTTAGGTTATAACCAAATCGGGTCAGTTTCAGCTCAACGGAGGACTTCTGGCGGGCCTCCTTGAGCCAAAGGTCGGACTTAAGCTCACAAACTATGGATCTAGGTTCTATTAAGTTTTCGTTCCAGTAGGGTCCTCAGATCATGCGTGGCGGACCAGTTTCAGTTCAACGGTCAGCGGATCTCGATCGGAGATTCCGAGTACATGGATATGTGTATGAAATTTCTCCTGATCCAAGGGTGTAATTTGGTCTGATTCTGAAGGTCTGGTTGCTTAAAACTGATCCGCAAGCGAGAGGTGCCAGATTACTATTTGAGATATTTTATTTTGAATTAATTTCACATTTCTCACACTCTTCACTCCGAGCTCAAGCGAATAGCGCTGGGGCACTATCTGGATTTGATTTCCGAGATGGTTGTCAAGCCCAGCAAGGCGGTCTTAATTTCTTAACTTCGTGTTAATCGGACTTCCGACATGCGGTCCAGATCTGATACGGAGTTTCGAGATGCTCCCGAGAGCAGCCGGGTAATGAGATTGATCCTAGATTTTAGGGTAACCTAGCGTCAATGATTCTACAAGTTTTGGGTCTTGCAGATCATATTTAAAGTGATTGGTGTTAATTTCACAGGTACTCTAGTTTAACACTGGCTAATTTTCGCCTAATTTCTAAAGGATTTAGTCCCGGGTGATTTCGGTCTGAGGTGGTACTTAGTCCTTTGTAGCAATGTATATAATGTGATCCAAGTTATACTACTTAGCTAGTTTAAGATAGTGTCTAGGGTGAAAGTACTTAGAAAATTTAAAGAACAAGGTGGTGAAGGGTGGGATTTATGAAGGAAATGGGTTCAGAAGCGATTTTAGACTGTGGGGTTCAGTTCTAACGAGTTAATAAGGTGTTAGGAGCGACCCATTGCCTAAGGACGTCTAATCCCAGGTTGGCAAAGATCCGGGCTGTTACATGAAGCTGCGATAGTTTCCTTAGAGCAAGAGTTAGTCGGTGCCCCTGATCAGGCCAGACTTATTGTTGATGCTGAATTGGATACTGCAGCTGCCTAAGTGCAATTTAAACAAGATTTACAGGAATACATGACCGCCTTGGGTGTTTTAGAGGAGTTGTAATGTTTTCATAATTGATATGTATCGTTATTTTCTCATATATGAAATTTCAGCATCATTTTCAGAGTAATTTCTAAACATAAATGTCTCATGATAGCAGATGTTCATATTTCATCCACATACTTTTATAATTGGAAAGCATAATACGATGAACGTATGCATGTATGTCAAAATTTTCATGCATCAATTCAGGGCTTTGATTGCATACTTTAGCATAATGTACAACTTGAAAATATAATGCACTATCTTTTTTTTTTTGGTTAGCTTGTTAGTACACCCACTATCAGTTCACACTTCACTGTTATCCACCCCCACTAGGGATCAATACTAAGACCTCAGTGTTGAAACGAGGTATCTAGCATGTTCTTTTGTTAATATTCCCTATATGGTTCTTATTTTCAATGAGTGGAACTAGAACTATTTTAAAGTTCAGTTAGCATTTAAGGCGCCACACATAATTTCAGCTTTTGAGTAGTTGGAGCACACATAGTTTTCTAGGCTCTTGAGTAGTTGAAGTAAACTCAGTTTTTTAGGCTATTGAGTAGTTGGAGCAAATAGGACTTATGCAAATAGCCTCTGTAACTCTTAGGAGTTCGCTGAACCACCACAACCAGGGAAGTCCGCAAACTGCAGTCCATCAGAGCGGCCCAACGAAGCTACCAGGGTAGTGAACTCAGCAGGATTTATGCACATGGTTGGCCTCAATAACTCTCTAGATTTTGTGGGGCTCGCAAGGCTACATGTTTGGGTACCAAATCCAAGGCTGTCAGTCCATCGATGAGGGGGAGCTCATTTAAAGGTCGACCGTTCCCCATGAGTTTCTATTAAAATTAAGCAAGGAACCTGGGGGCCCTTACGTATGGTTGGCCAATCTATGGATGAATCAAAGAGCTCACACTATGGCCAGCTTTTTCTTCTCCTTCATAACCCGGACCTATTCATGAGGGGGCACTTCTCTAACCCATCCCTATGACGCTGTGATACAGGCGGCACAAGTCTCATGCGTGGTTAGCCTTCATGGGCTTTTGGCTGCTTGGGCTTTTAGCCACTGGCTCTCTCCCATGCCCACATGGGTTTAAGTATGTGATTGCCTTTGCAGACTTTTTAGGGCAACTGGCGTTTCACTACTGCTCGTATAATATATATGGCGAATTGGCAACATGGTAGGTCTTATTTATCGTTGGCCTTCATGGGCATTTGGCCGCTTGGAATTTTTAGCCATTGACTCTCATCGCTACTGTAAATGATAAATCATCATTGCTAATAACATAAGAGTTACACGTGGTTGGCCTTCGTGGGCGCCCACCGTTGCCATAAATGATAAATCGTCACCGTTGATAACATAGGAATTACGCGTGGTTAGCCTTCGTGGGCGCTCACTACTGCCGTAAATGATAAATCACCATCACTAATAACATAGGGCTTACGCATGGTTGGTCTTCGTGGGCGCTCACCGCTGCCATAAATGATAAATCAATAATATAATCAATCCAGTGCAGTCAGCGATGATCAATATTCGGTGATATCATTAATGCAGTGATGATATCAATATGGAGATGACTGACGGTGATATCAGCTTGGTGATAGCCGTCAATAATATCATTTCGGCAGCAATATCAGTGATAATTTGTAATAATAGTATTTTGTAATGCGACAATGTCTCAGTGATCAACGATGCTTTATAATAATATTCCATAATCAGTGATAACTGACAATGATGGCAATAATCAATGATATCTCAATAATCGATGATTCTTTATAATGCGAATAAGGTGGTTATTCTTCGGTAGTTTGTAAATCGCCTAATAACTGTTAATATTTATATTGTCATTATTATCGCAGATTCTTTTATTGTCGTTTTATCATCAATTGTTGACTCAACAGGCTCTTATGTAACGTTGGGTGTAATAATAAGTTTGTGAACCTGTTTTTTATTTTGAGTAATATACGAAGAATACACGTGCTTTACAGAGAGCTTCTCGTAGTCATAGAACTATACTTGTCCTGCCCCCTTTTGATTAGGATAGATTCTCTTTATAATCTTTCTTAAACAAAATTTTACTCATCTTTCAAGGATGATATTTTCTGATAAATCACGTATTGGTAAATATTGTGATGCGTTATCTGTTTTGATTTGTAATCCACTAGGCCTTCTTATAGTAAATACCTGTTATGATATGTAATATGTCTTATTTAGAATTGGAATTGTCCCAGGTGCTGTGGATAACCATAATGGGCCTTTGATCATATCTTGCATATATCTCATTGAAGGACATAATTGGTCATTTCATTTTCTTTCATTTGGGAGGAGGGGGTCCCCCAATCCACGAAACTTTTTCCGTTTTCTTTCATTTACACCGATCGGGACTTGAATACCTCTGCCATTACCTAGCCCTGTCAACTCATCACAGTCGAACCCCATATTTAGTACAATCTTTCTGTTGATTACACTGTATCTTTTTAGATTCTTTGATGAGAGTTTATCATACGTCATTATTTCACTCATCCTTTCTTCTATTTCCTCTTTTGACGGAGTGTAAAATTTGATTGGCTCTGAAATGCTTAAGTGAGGATGTTCATAAAATCTTTTTGGCATAGTTGGGAATGGTTTACTTCTCTTAGCTCGGGGTATCGGTACTGTAAAATTCAACTGTAATGTTTCCACCTGTTCTGGTGACAGCAACGTCAGAGGGTGTTGGCCGGGTTGTCTTAGATATTTTGGTACAAAATAAAATTTCTTCTTCTTGTCTGTCTTTTTGTTCAATTTCATTTTCAAGACTTCCTTTTCCATTTCTGACATCCTATCACTTTTTAACATTATGTTTCTTTTATTTTCTTCTTTATTCTCTTCTGTTGCAAATTCGTCATAATAACTTGTATCTGGAAATAAAGATTTTGCCTCTGTATATGATTTTGTGTCGGCCACTACTTTATATTGGAGCCCATTCTTACAATATTTGAAACACTAATGCAAGGTAGATGGCATAATACCACACTGATGTATCCACGGTAGTCCTAGGAGAAGATTATACATTGTTACTACATCGATTACGTGACACATAATGTTCGTGATTAAATCTACTATCTCCAACGTTAATGTAATTTTCCCCAATGTTCACTAGCCATCTTGAATGAAACCCTGAATCATCATCCCACTGGAACGCAGATGAGAATAGCGATATCCTAGCTTATTGAGCATATTTAGCGGTAATAAGTTCATTGCAGAGCTATTATCCAACATTATCCACTTAACTTGTTTCTCACGGATATGACCAATGACCATTAATGGTCTATCATGTTCCTTGTCATCCGTTAAATCGTTGTTGGAGAAGGTAATAACAGACATGCGGTTGCATACTTCTGCCACTTCGGGTGTATCAACATGTGGAAGGTGATTTTCTTTTCTCGATTCTGTATTTTCCATTTCAACAACCAACGCTTTTCTAATACCATCATCTAATAAGGCTTGAACCAAAGTTTGGTGAAAGTCTTTTGACAATCATAATGGATCGTATATACCAACCGAGCAGGGATGCCTTTTAAATGACTTACGACGTCATAAGTTACTTTCTCTATCAATGATGCCTCCTTATTCGACAATCTGTTTATCTCATCCTTTTCACTATTTCATGACGTCTCTGGTGCTTTATTTTGTATTACTGTAAATTCTTACTTTTGGGGCAGACTTACTATCTTCTTTCCTGAACACAATGTAAATACTGCCACTTTATGTGTAGTTATAGGAGGTGACCCAGTCAGTTTGTCAGACAATTTAATAACAATCACATTACAGTTTTCATTCTTCTGTTCATTGCATTGGTGTTGTTTTTGCTCAGTCCTTTCATATTATGTTTCTCGTATGAGGTATCCTGAATAGACATCATGTTCGCGGTCGATTTTATATTTCTTTCCTTTTCTTTCTCCATCGTGATTTCGCCGCTTTTTACCATTCTTTGTAATATGTTTTTCAATGTAAAACAATTTTCTATTGGATGGCCTATTAGGCGATGATAATAGCCGTAGTTCTTTTCTTTTATCATCTTGATTTCTTCCGGATGCTTAGACTGGGGTAATTCGATTGTTCCGGCAGTCCACAGTTGATTCATCATGGGTAGAACGTCTTCTTTCTCAAACGTGTACCCTTCATGAGAATCGTACGATCTAGGTCGCTTATCATTCATCTGGCCTCGGTAATGATCTATATCCTCTCTTCTCTATTTTATGTCGATTACGAGGGTCCTCTCTTTTCTTCTTTTGATCGGTGACATTCGTTACAAGTTGAATCGGCCCTCATCACACTATTTCATTTTAGAAGGCCAGTATTTTCTTAGTCATAATTTCTAGTGCAGGAGCTTTCGTGGTGAGGTCGCAGAAAGTCCGTATATCGGTGCTTGTTAGGCCGAATGCAATTCCTATCTCCATCGAGTTCAGACACATCTTCACTTGCTCTTTCTCTCTGGGGAGTTATCTGCACAATGCTCCCAGAGTCTTTTATCTGCCAATAAATTTTTCTACTGTTTTGCTTTCCCTTTGCCATATGGAAGCCAATTCAGTAATGCTAACGTCCCGATCAAATGAGAAGAAGTTGGCCATGAAAGTATCTTGCATCTGATCCACCTGAAGGCTTTCCCGGTTAGTGATAAACCAAACAGGCATAGGTAATATTGTGGGACTATCGAGAAGTTGCCCATAGTAGTGATGAAGTGCATGAGATGTTCTTTCGAATATCCATCTCCGTTAGATTTTTGGAAGTCTAGATATTTGACTTCACATGGGTATGACATTCTAAAATGGAATCTCCCAGGGTGTTCTCATTCCCTTTATGTTCTGATGGTTTCTAACACCACCTGTCGTATGTCATCTTGTGTTATCGAACGAATTGCTAAACCTGATCCGTGCGATCCTGCTCTTGGCGGTTGTGAACGTTCTGGCTGTTGTTCTTAGCCATTTACTGTAGACAAGGTAGGAGGAGTAATGACTCGACCCACATTGTGGGCCAGCATAACTAACACCTTTCTTAGAATTATGCATTGTTCCATTAAGATTGTTTCTGCTCGGGCCATCTCAGCTAGTTGATTGCCTTACTATTGAAGGAGAGGAAGGATACGTTGTCACGGGTGAGTTTAGAGAAAAAGCACCTTCATCAGACCTATTGACGCTCTGACGAGACCCTGACGATTTAGGCGAAGATATGTGTCATGCCCCAAACTCGAAAACCGGGCTCACGAAATTCTCGATTGCCGAATCCGGCGCCGACAGCCTCCCTAGTGCCCCATTCTCAGCTCCTAGTGCCCATACATTAGATTCTGATCCTAAGATCCTACAAGGAGGATTTTAAACATGAATTTATTTCATAATAAGCATAACCATAGCATAACCCACGAACAATAACAACAAGAACACCATCACAAAACCCACTATGATCAAAAACTTTGAAATACAATGCACATAAAGGGAAATACAATGGTGATAATAACCAAAAACTCCTAAAGCTCTGCGGCATGCTCCTGCTCCTGCTCAGCTATGATTGCGTCCTCACGTCACCTGCACGCATCTATCATGCATAAGCTTATAAAAAGCTTAGAGGGTGGTGAAAGTGTGTGCGCAATATAAGTGTGCTCAGAATGCAATATCAAAGTAATGCGAAATATGCTGATGAATCCATGAATGCTAATAGGCGTACCAAGGCTATGCGATGCAAGGCATGAATGCTATCAGCCACACCAAGGCCATGCGATGCGAAATGCAACTTAAGCATACCAGTCCTCCTCTGGACCCTCATCATAATATAACTCATCTCTGGAATATCACTAGGGTCTATTACACTCTACACCAGCTTGTCGCCCCTATCCGAGTGCACAACTGGGTAAGGTAAGAGACCTCACTATCCGCCTGCCAATATCGGGCCCGGCTCGTCGATAACGGACCCATTCCTCAAGTTGGTCAAACTCAACCTAGATATTGCCCCCTCACTCAAGCGGGTAAGGTCACACCCTCTTCCAACCGACCACGACACAGTGGGAGATGTGGCTTACTAGTATACGGCCCTCATACGCTCATGCATCCACTCGGTCTAGGCATTGGAGCATCCTCCATGGTACCATAAGGGTTTAGGGACTTTCACCCTAGGACATCCTTCGTGCCCCCGTGCTTAAACAAAATTTTTGGTATCCAATCCTGCCATCGGTGCTATAACTACGAAGGTTACGACTCTGATGTCGCTAGGGGAAATAGTCATCGTAATCACACGATGCAAGATGCATGAGTCACACAGTCCAATCATGCATCAATCATGCGCATGTCGTGCGCTCATGTGGGATAACTCCGACTATTAGGGAATCTCATAAATAACCTACCCAATGGCATATGTAATGGTCAATCACATCTCATAACAAGCATGCAGATGATGCGTGTGGGCATGTATCATGATGTTAGGTTATCACATGCTCATAATCAGCATCGATAATTGGCCTATATACAAGGCGGGCCTAGGTGGCCTACCTATAATCCTACGAGCAACCAATGGGAGCCCAACATTTTGGGTTAGCCCAAAAGAATGGATGGATCATACAATATCTATGGGGCCCATCGATTAGGGTCAACCACTAGAGAATGATGAGAATGGGCCTAACAAAGCCTAAGGGAAGGTCACAATGTGGACATTTAACCATCATTGCCCATCAATGTGGACATTTAACCAACAATACTCCCTAAAAGTGGCGCACATAAAGCTAAACATATAGTGGGCCCATGGCCTCACATAAGGGCCTCACATAAACATAATGGGCCACACACAAGAGCCCAATATACATCACAATGGGCCTCACACAAAAGCCCAATATTCATCACAATGGGCCTCACATAAAGGCCCAATATACATCACATCGGGCCTCACCATATGGGCCTCATATACATCATATTGGGCCTCATCAATGGGCCATAAATACATCACATTGGGCCTCATCAAATGGGCCGCAAACACATCACATTGGGCTTCATCATTGGGCCAGAAATACATCACATTGGGCCTCATCATGTGGGCCTCATATACATCATATTGGGCCTCACATATGGGCCACCAATAATTATTTTGGGCCATACACAAGGGCCCATGGGTTAGGCACAAGGGATGCGTAGTGAGTGCATCACATACATCATAGTGGGCCTAATAGAGCAGCCCATATAGTCCAGAAAATTAGGTAGACAGATTGCCTACAATGCATACTTCAAGGTGGGCTTGTTGTACCACCAGAATGGGCCCAATGGGGCAGCCTATAATTCAGGAAAAATGAATGGGCAGCCTGAATCATACATCACGGTGGGCCGCACAAATGGAAGGCATAGATATACAATACATACATCACGGCAGGCCGCTCAAACGGACAACATAGATATACAAGACATGCATCATGGCGGGCCGTAAAAATGGACAGCATAGGTATAAAATACATGCATCACGGTGCGCCGCACAAATAGACAACATAGATATATGAATCATGGTGCGCCCCACAGCAATCGGATGGACGGCATGAATATTGAATGCATACCCCAAGGTGGGCCCCACCTCAAACGTGTCACACGTGCATGGTGAGCCCCATCATCTAACAGTGGACGGTGGAGTGGATATACAATATACGCATCAGAGGTGGGGTCCACGTCCCCAAACAGATGGACTGTTTAGATGTAAGATACGTGCATCAAGGTGGGTTGTAAGACCCGTATCCTAGCTCGTACCGTTCCGTAGGCTTCCGCGGTCCTCCCGGTCGAATTCTGGCGACCCACGTTCTGTTATCAGCGTTTACGAGTGATCCTGAATCGTGTCCCGTATATCAGAGTAGGCTCGACCCGAGACTTGTACCATTGCGACTGTATTGTCATTGCTGTTCCGACGCTGCGTCTCACGCGCCGAGGCGATACCCAGGCCAGGAGATGTGGGCCTGCGTTTAGTTCAAGGAAAACGCCGCCTGTTGCAAATACTGATGGAATCTATACGACACATCACATCAATCCATCAATCAAATGTCAAGTACAACACCCATCCCCAAGTATAACCACTCTCCCCAAAGTCAACTCTCTCTCTTACAACCAAGTACACCCATCCATCACTCACCATCCCTCTCTCCCATCACCTCTCTCTCTCTCTCATTCTCTCTCTCTCATTCTCCAAACAACCCACGGTAAAGCAAACTCCATGAGAGAGCTTTGTGTGGCCCACTTCTTATCTCCCATCCCCACCCTCCAAAGTCCATCTCAACTGTTAAATCACACCCCTTAGAGCTCTAGATCGCATTGGCGGAAGAAGTAAGAGAAGATCAAATTTGGGTGATTTTGTTTAGATTTGATGATTTGAGGGCCCACTTGTGGTGGGACCCATTTAATGTATGTTGTATGCATGGAAGGGAGGGCCCATAGTGTCGAGGTCCCTCCATCACATGCGTCTTTCTCTCTCTCTCTCTCCCTCTCTTTCATTTTCTTTTATGGTGATGATTAGGCCTTGTGGCCCACCCGGATGGACCCCACCACGAAGTGTGTATTTTGCCTATGTCATCCACCAAGTGGGCCCACATAGGTGGTGAAATTCCACTACAACGTGAGTATGGGGTGTGTAACGGACGCTGCTGCCAACGTCAGCAAGCAGCGTCCCATGTTGCATGTGTTTGTAAGGAGCAGTGTGGGACCCACAACAGGCCCCACCCATGATGCGTGTATTTAATCCACACCGTTCACCCTATTTCCCAGCTAATTTTAGGCGTTGAGCCAAAAAATGAAGCTAATCCGAAACTCTAGTAGGCCACACCATCTAAAATAGAAATTTATGGTTAAAAATCCGTTAAGGCCCACTGTAATGCTTCTTCACGTCAAAACATGTTGAATATTGGACTCGTTGGGTCTGTTATGAGCCATACAATCCAACCGATGAGGTATATTCTCCTGATGTGGGCCCCACCTTTAAAAATCCACTACAAATAAAAAAAAATGTA
This sequence comes from Magnolia officinalis, assembly GCA_021015155.1. Lineage (NCBI taxonomy): Eukaryota > Viridiplantae > Streptophyta > Magnoliopsida > Magnoliales > Magnoliaceae > Magnolia > Magnolia officinalis. The sequence continues at coordinate 45,660,254 of JAJHSJ010000004.1, read as the reverse complement.
TTGGGACACTGTTGCTGCCAGCGTACACTGTTGCTGCCAGCGTCCTCTGGATGCTGCAGCAAGCAGCGTCCTTACTGCCTTTGACGGGTGGAGTCGTGGGTCCCACCACATGCCCCACCATGATATATGTTGTACATCTACACCGTGCATTTGATGGGTCCCCTTTGGGAATTGAGATCCGCCAAAAATCAGTCGTTCATGACACTAAGGTGGTCCACACCATCAAAACAGTAACGAATTGAACGTCTACCATTGAAGCCCTTTTTGGGTCCCAGAAGTTTTGGATAAATACAAAATTTGTTTTTCCTCTTTATTCAGGTCTTTATGACCTTATGTACAGATGGGATGGAAAATAAACGTTATGGTGGGCCCCACGTGGGACCCACCTAAATTGGAAACGGATTGGTTGGTGCATCCACACCAGCTGATCAACTGCTGAAGTAACGTCATCCAGACCTGTGGGTCCCACCCATGATATATGTGTTATCCACAGCGTCCATGTGACGGACGGGTGGGCCTACCTTGATGTGTATATTATATCCACACTATCCAGCTGTCCGGACGGTGGAATGCCACTGATGTATGGGTTTTTGTAAGTGCTATAGTTGATAGCTTCATTGTATTGTTAAATTGTGGTGCCGAAAGACACTGTATGTATCTTGTTATGAAGCTTGCATATGTGAAGAACAAAGCTCTACAAATGGTATGTCAGGTCAAGACAAAAGTATCACAAGATCATCTTCGATAAACAAGCAATGTTCACAAGTCAAGAAGTCTCGAGAATGTGAGAATGTTCAACTTTCAAGACTCAAGATCTCAAGATGCTTTCAAGTTCAAAGCTTCACCAAGATCTCAAGTTTCATTATGCTCAAGGTCACTCATCTTTAAGTTTCAATGTCCCTACTTCACTATTGAGGTATGACTAACCTTAAGTTGACCTTTAGAGTAGGCCATTTTGGATACATAAGTCATATCTTTTATATAAGTGAGTTTGGTCTGTTTTAAGACTAGTCCTGGACTTTGTTCGACTAGTCCTAGCTCTGCTTCAACCAGTCTTAGTATTTCCTGGACCAGTTGTAAGTTTGTTGCAATATTCAGAAATTTTCTGTTTTGCTTCGACTAGTCCTGGGGTCTCTTCGACTAGTCGTATGAATAGTGTCGACTGATCCTTCGACCAGTCGTAGACCTACGACTCAAACTCCAGCGATGAAATTCGACTTTCTTCGACTAGTCGTGAGCAACCTTCGACCAATCGAAGGTGTCCTTCGACCAGTCGTGAAACTGCCTTATCCTATTGCGCTCGAATTTTAAAATATCAGTTGGTCCTACGACCAGTCGTAGCGACTTAAGACCAGTCGAAGACGTGATTTGTTCTCTTATAAATCGATCATGAATCTAAGAATAAAATAAGAAAAATAAAGTTAATTTAATTCGGCCTTCTAAGAGATTCATTTGTGCTCCATTTAAGCTAAGTGTGCATATTTAATATTTTCTTTCTTTAGCTTTGTTAATTGATTTTGTTTCTTGCATTCCAATCTAATCTGTAAAGAGGAAGTTTTATTTTCCTTTTACTGGAATCAAAATCAATTCAAGCTACCCCATTTGTTTTAATTTAAAATCTATTAGAATTTAGAACCATTATATAGTGAGTATTGGACATTGAACTTTGACATTCAAATCTCTACTCCGACTTGGTTCTTCCGGGCTGGTACAACAAAGAAGAAAATTAGGTGTTTTACATTTTGTGTAATTTATTGTATTTGGTTTTGTTTGAGATTCGCCAGAAAAATCTCTTTGTGTTGGTTATCTGAGGAGAGCCAGAAAACTCTGACAGTGAGGGTTTTTGAATTGTGTAAGCCCTTTGAAAAATACACAATTGTGAAGGTTTTTGGTGAACCTGTGAAAACCTATTTGATAATGAACGCTAATATCCCCTGTGTGAGGATATTAGGAGTGGAGTAGTATTCAGTGTGGCTGCTGTTGAACAGTTGGTGTACACACAGGCGAACCACTATAATTCTTTGTGCTGTGTGGATGTGTGCTTCATTTTCTTATCTTTGATTATTCAGCTGTGGAATGTATGTAAATGTGAATGTTGTAATCATTTTATTTCAAGCTCAGTGGGGAATGTTGTAATGATTTAGATTTATATTTTCACAATTTATCTCCAGTTATTCCTTTATTTGTTTGAGCTTCAGTTTCTCTGTTTGTTCTAAGGTTGTCCTGCCATTTTTATGGTGCATGGTTGTCCTTAGAACAATCAATATTTGAGATTGCATTTTATTCCTCAGTATAGTTTTATTTATTCCTCTTCGGTTTGAGTTCTTGATACAAATACTTTTCTAGAAATCAGGTTGTCCTACTATAAACTTTGGTTTTTGGTGTAAGGTTGTCCTTAGAACAACTTTTGTATCAATCTCTCAATACTTGTTTATTGAGGTTGCTTTTTTATTTCAGCATTGTGAATTGGTTTATTTTATTTGGCTATCTCTTTATGAAATTCCGCTGTAATTATTTTAAATTTGGCATTGTCCTATTCACCCCCCCCCTCTCTAGGACATATAGCTTGGCCATTTCAAGTGGTATCAGAGCCTAATAGCTCGCTTTTATTTGTTATTCTTGGATTTATTTTCTGAGCTAACGATCTAAGCTATATATAAGATGTCAAATTTTGATAGCCTTTCAGTCACTAGGCCTCCACCCTTTGATATCTCCAACTATGCCTATTGGAAAGCCAGGATGAGGATTTTCCTCAAATCAATGGATAAAAATGTGTGGCTTGCCATAGTAACTGAATGGAACCCACCTACCACTGAAGCGACTGGTATCGATGGTTCAAAATCAATGAGAGTAACACCATTTTTCTCTTGGACCACTCTTCAGAAAAGTGAGAGTAGTGCCAATGCAAAAGCACTAAATGCAATCACTTGTACACTATCACCGGATGAGTTCAAAAGAATCATATCCTGTGATACTGCAAAGAAAGCTTGGGATGTATTAGAAATGACACACGAGGGTACTTCAATTGTAAAAAAAATCTAAAGTCCAACTCCTCACAACCAAATTTAAAGAAATTCATATGGAGGAAAATGAAATGTTTATGGACTTCTACACTAGATTAAATGACATTGTGAACTCTATATAGGGTCTTGGTGATAAACTTCCAGAAAGTAAAGTGTGTGCAAAGATACTACGCTCACTTCCTGAACGGTTCAATTCAAAGGTAACCGCGATCCAGGAACTTCTTGATACGGACAATATGAGGGTAGAAGAACTAGTTGGTTCGTTACAAACCTATGAATTAAATTTTAAAGCTCCTAAAGGTAAATTAATAGCCCTTAAGTCTTCCAAATGTGTTTCTCAAGAAAATTCTGATTTAGAAAATTCTGAAGACAATATGGCTCTTTTAGCAAAAAAGTTTTACAAGATTTTCAAAAGTAAAAAGAAGGTTGATTTTCAAAAATTGAATGATAAGAAAAGATTTAAATCTTGGAAATCCTTGAAAGATAGTCAATGTTACAACTGCCAAGAATATGGGCATCTAGCAAACAAGTGTCCTAAAAAGGACAAACCTAAAAAGAAAGGAATGTTGGCTACTTGGGATCAATCTTCTGGTACTAAAGCCTCTTCTGAATCAGAAGATTCTGAAATCAAGTCAGGCAATGAAGTTAAGGCCCTTATGACTCTGGCCAAGTTCACTTTTTCAGATCATGATGATTCAACCAGTGAAGAAAATCTAAATAGTGATCATGATAATGAAGAAGACCTTCAAGGTGCTTATAATGCCCTATACAAGGAAAGTTGAAAAATTGTCGTTAAACTAAAACTTCAAAAAGAAAGGTTTTCAGGGCTTAGAGAAAGATTTGAGTCTCTTGTTTTAGAAAAATCTCATCCTTCAGATTGTTTTGAAAATTGCAAAAGTGATCTAGATTTCAAAACCACCCTGATTGAAAATCTGAGATCTGAAAATGATAAACTTAAACTTGAAGTCTCTTCTCTTTTGAGTTTAAAGGATACATAGAGGTATGCCCAAGGTGATCCAAAATTAGAAAAACTTTTAACTAGACCAAGAAAATGTGGCGACAGATCCGGTTTGAGCTACAACAAAAATATTCCTCCTAAACAGAAGAATACTCCTCCCAAGTTTGTAAAAGGGGAATCCTCTAACTCAAATGAGAAAAGTTCAAGTCAAAAGTTTTATAAAAATGTTAAAACTTTTCAATCTTTCAAAACCAGGGATAACCATATCATTTACAAAAAATAAAACCAAAACCCTTTAGCTGAAAAAATAGTTGATTTGCTTAAGGAGCTCTTAAAATCTAACTCAGTGGGTCATTCTTACAAAAATCACAAATACAAGAAGACTAACTATACTCCTAAACCCAAAATAGTAATGAAATGAGTTCCTAAAGTTACTTGCTTGGTTGCCCACACTGCTTTCAAAGCTACAAGCCATTCAAAGTGGCACTTAGACAATGGATGCTCAAGGCATATGACAGACGACAAGGCTTTATTCAGCGATCTTAAAGACATAACTGATGGGTCAGTCACATTTGGTGATGGCAGCAACTGCAAGATTATGGGTCAAGGTACGATTCAACTTCATAACCTCCCTTTGTTCAAAAATATTTTACATGTTGAAGGCCTAAAACATAACTTGCTTAGCATATCTCAAATATGCGATAATAACCATAGTGTAAGATTTTCTAATCGAAATTGTGAGATTCTAAATAACAAGGGTTCGGTAATTTTAACTAGACGTAGAACGTCTGAAAAGTGCTATATTATAAGTTAATCTAGCTCAACTAGTCAATCTTGTTACATGGTCCATACAGACGAGACTGATTTATGGCATAAACGTCTTAGACATGTACACTACCGAAATCTATATAGATTGAGCAAATGAGAACTTATAAGAGGTCTACCCAAACTACAAAAATTTGATAAAATATGTGGTGAATGCCAGATTGGCAAACAAACTAGAAACTCACACAAAAAGGTGAATTCCAATACCACATCAAGACCACTCGAGCTTCTCCATATGGATCTTGTAGGACCTACAAGGACAGAAAGTCGAGGTAGCAAAAGATATATCTTGGTAATTGTAGATGATTTTACCAGATATACATGGGTTGTTTTCTTAAGGGACAAATCAGAAACCCTTGAAGAAGTGAAAAAGGTTCTCAAAAGGATTCAAACTGAAAAGAGTTCTCAAGTCAGTAAGATTCGTAGTGATCATGGATCTGAATTTAAGAATAGCGGTTTTGAGAAGTTCTGTAGTGACTAGGGAATATTATATGAATTCTCAGCCCCAAAAACTCCACAACAAAATGGTATAGTTGAAAGGAAAAACAGAGTGCTTCAAGAAATGGATAATGTCATGTTAAATAGCATGAAGCTCTCTAAGAATCTTTGGGCTGAAGCTGTTAATACAACTTGTTATATCATTAACCGGGTTTACACTAGTAAAGGTAATAATAAAACGGCTTATGAAATGTGGTTCGATAAAGAGCTTACTGTCAAATACTTTCAAGTTTTTGGCAGCAAGTGCTATATTTTACAAGATCGTGAAAATCTGGGAAAGTTTGATACGAAGAGTGATGTAGGGATATTTTTAGGATATTCTTTAAACAGTCGAGCTTATAGGGTTTTGAACAAAAGGACCGGTGTGATTCAAGAGTCCATTAATGTGGTTATCGATTATCACTTAAACACACCAGTCTCAAGTCCAGATAATGATGAAGTTCTTATAATTGATAAACCTGATACTTCATCTAATCAGCCTAATTCTGAATTGAGGACTGTTAAAGATCATCCAACCACACAGATTCTTGGAAACCCTCTCATTGGTGTTCGTACCCGTAAATAACTTGAGGATATATGTAATTATGTATGTTTTACATCCTAGATAGAACCATCTAACGTAAAAGAAGCTCTTACTGATGAAAACTGGATAGTTGCTATGCAAGAAGAACTTAATCAATTTGTTCGAAATGATGTCTGGTATCTTGTTCCTATACATAAAGATAAACATATTATTGGAACAAAGTGAATTTTTAAAAATAAGTCTGACGAGCTTGGGAATATTATTCGAAACAAGGCAAGATTAGTTGTACAAGGGTACACTCAAATTAAAGGTATTGATTATGATGAAACCTTTGCCCCAGTTGATCGTCTTGAATCAATCAGACTTTTTATATCCATTGCATGCTTTAGAAAGTTTAAAATTTTTCAAATGGATGTAAAGATTATCTTTTTAAATGGCAATTTACATGAAGAAGTATATGTTGAACAACCTACAGGGTTTGAAGACCCTAAGCTTACTGATCATGTATACCATCTCAAAAAAGCTCTCTATGGTCTAAAACCAGCTCCCAGAGCATGGTACGAGAAATTGACTAAGTTTTTACTCAGTCATAACTTTCAAATGGGAAGTGTTGATAAAACATTATTTGTTAAGAAACATAACGATGATAACTTAATGGTTCAAATCTACATTGATGATATTATTTATGGATCTACTTGTACTAACATGACTATTGAGTTTGCAGATTTGATGAAATCTCAGTTTGAAATGAGCATGGTTGGGGAATTGAATTATTTCCTTGGGTTACAAGTAAAACAATGACCTGATGGAATGTTCATCTCTCAATCTAAATATGCTATGAATTTGATTAAGAGATTTGGATTTGAGAATGGTAGGAATTTTGATACTCCTATGAGTACAACCTTGAAACTCTCAAAAGATTCTGCAGGTAAAAATGTGGATCCGAAATTATATCGGAGTATGATTGGTAGTTTACTTAACTACTAGTAGACCTGATATTGTTTTAAGTGTTGGTATTTGCGCTAGATATCAATCTGATCCTAAAGGATCGCATTTAATTGCTGTTAAACGAATTATGCAATATGTCGCAAGTACTGTTAATCTCGATCTCTAGTATCCTCATGAGACTAGTGATCAATTAGTTGGGTACTCGGATACTGACTGGGCTGGTAATCTTGATGATAGAAAATCTACCAGTGGTGGTTGCTTTTATATTGGAAACCGTTTAGTTTCTTGGCTTAGCAAGAAACAGAGTTCTATATCACTTTCAACTGCTGAAGCTGAATATATTGCAGTTGGTAATGCGTGCACTCAGCTTGTTTGGATGAATCGTATGCTAAGTGATTATGGAATTAAACAGGATTCTATGTTATTATATTGTGATAATACCAGTGCCATAAATATTTCAAAAAATCCAATTCAGCATTCTCGTACTAAGCACATTGACATTAGATTTCATTATATTCGTGAATTAGTAGAAGAAAAAGTTATATCTTTGGAATATATCCCTACCGAGAATCAACGTGCTGACATTTTCACTAAACTACTCGATAAAAGCACATTTAATAAAATGAAATTTGATCTTAGCATGTGCATTCTAAAATGATTATTTATGCCTATTTGTATCATAATGTATATATTTGTTATATTAAAATTCAATTTTTTGTGAAATATGCATAAAATCAGATTTTTGGTGATGTTCGACCAGTCGTGGATTTCCTCGACTTGTTGTGGCACAATCGGTCGAAGCCAACCCACAACCAGTCGTAAATCGCGGTAATTGACTTAAATTGGAGAAATTTTCATTTTTTCCTTATTTCATCTTTCTTCTCCGACTAGCCGACGCCCGACCAGTCGAACCCACCTTCCAAATCCTTTAAGGTTAGTGTTCCATTTGCTTATTTCTTGTGAATTTATGTCAAGTTTGCTTCTATTTATTTCTTGAAGTTGTCTATTGCTAGTTTTGTTGAGATTTGGGGTTTTTCTACTCCCAAAATCTGATTTGAGAAAACCCACTTCTCAATCCTTTGCAACTCTTTATTTTCTTGAAATCTTTGTTACAAATGACATCTAGAGGTAAAAAGACAACATCACGTGTCCATCTTCATCCAGATTTACTCCTCTTACTAAGCGTCATCTTCGGGCCCCCGATGATGATCAATCTTATGTTCGGGACATCAGATTGCGTAATGTTATTGTTGAACATCCAGTTTCTGTTAATTATGTTGCTCCATTTGATATCCTCCATATTCTTCAGACTGTAGGTTAGGATAACATATTGCATTGGGGTGGGCCTGCATACCAGTCCATTACCCAGTCCATGTTTGCATGCATAAGTACTTTTTCTCTGGAAAATTTAACTTTTAATATTTTCACAAGAGAAGGATTCTTTGATGTTGATCGTCATTTGATTTCAGTTCTTATGGAAATTCCTGTGAATGATGGGGGCATTCCTATCCATACCTTATCTAACAAACCCTCAGTAACTGAAAAGCACATGCTTACTAGACACTTATGCAATTTGGACGTTCAATGGACGCATAAAGGGAATACTCTCCCTTCAAGATTTTTGTTACCCAAATACAGAGTTCTTCACAAGATCTTTGTGTCCAACTTGTATCCTCGATCGGGTAATAAATCCGAATTGACGTCCTTCATGGTTCGTGTTCTTCATGCGGTTGCCAGTGGTGTTAATATCTGTTTACCATCCTTGATTTGTCACCACATTATTCAGTTTCGACTTCATCCAGGTCACAGTGACATCCCATTTGCTTATTTGATGACTATGTTGGCTAAGCATATGTTAGTTGACATGCCTGTTGAAGAAGCCCCTATCCATCATCTGATTTTTAACAATACTAATCTTAATAAGATGAAGTTGGATATGCTTCCTGGTCAAGGTGATGGTAATGTTGGTGCCGAAGCTGGACATGAGGAAGAAGCTGATGATCTTCCTCCTGATGATATTAACATGGACGAAATTTTTGAAGAACTTGATTCTGATTCTGCTAATGATCCTGATTATGCACCTTCTGAGTTTGATACGCTTTTGCATGGATTGGAAGAGAAAGTTGAAAATATGAATATTAAAATAGATAACATGAATGTTGCCCATGATTTACAGTTCAAGTATATGCGCAAATATATTAGGCGCTTGAACAAGGGCTTGCATCAACTTGATCCTTCCATCCCTGCTCCTTCATCTGGCTCAGATTAGTTCATTTTATTTTACATGACTGTAATAACTTTATATCTCTACTATCTTTCAGTTTGTGAGCTGGTTGCTACTATTCACTTAACTCTATTTTTTGAATTATATGTCTTGAATTTTCCTTTTTCACATATTGCCTCTCTTTTTAACTCCTTAACTATTTCTTAATTGCTTCCTTTGTCCTCTTGTGACAAAAAGGGGGAGAATGGAATGTTGGATGTTTAATAGATGTATGTTACTCAGGGGGAGTATGGGAAGTATGTGTTGAGGTGGAATATCTTGAATTAAATTGATTTGCAGGTTCATGCTATTATGTATATGTGTCGGTTGATATTAACTGGTGCATGATTCATTAACCAGATATTCTGTTTTATGAAATATATTTTGTACGTGTGTTTTATCACTAATTTGACAAAGGGGGAGATTGTAAGTGTTATAGTTGATAGCTTCACTGTATTGTCAAATTTGTGGTGCCAAAAGACACTGTATGTATCTTGTTATGAAGCTTGCATATGTGAAGAACAAAGCTCTATAAATGGTTTGTCAAGTCAAGACAAAAGTACACAAGATCAACTTTGATAAACAAGCAATGTTCACAAGTCAAGAAGTCTCGAAAATGTGAGAATGTTCAACTTTCAAGACTCAAGATCTCAAGATGCTTTCAAGTTCAAAGCTTCACTAAGATCTCAAGTTTCATTATGATCAAGGTCACTCATCTTTAAGTTTCAATATCCTTACTTCACTATTGAGGTATGACTGACCTTAGGTCGACCTTTAGAGTTGGCCATTTTAGATACATAAGTCATATCTTTTATATAAGTGAGTTTGGTCTGTTCTAAGAATAGTCCTAGACTTTGTTCGACTAGTCCTAGCTCTGCTTCGACCAGTCTTAATATTTCCTGGACCAGTCGTAAGTTTGTTGCAATATTCAGAAATTTTCTATTTTGCTTCGACTAGTCCCGGGGTCTCTTCGACTAGTCGTATGAACAGTGTCGACTGATCCTTCGACCAGTCGTAGACCTACGACTCAAACTCCAGCGATGAAATTTGACTTTCTTCGACTAGTCGTGAGCAACCTTCAACCAGTCGAAGGTGTCCTTTGACTAATCGTAGACTATCTTCGACCAGTCGTGAAACTGCCTTATCCTATCGCGCTCGAATTTTCAAATATCAGTTGGTTCTACGACCAGTCGTAGCGACTTAAGACCAGTCGAAGACGTGATTTGTTCTCCTATAAATAGAGCACGAATCTCAGAATAAAATAAGAAAAATAAAGCTAATTTAATTTGGCCTTCTGAGAGATTCATCTGAGCTCCATTTAAGCTAAGTGTGCATATTTAATATTTTCTTTCTTTAGCTTTGTTAATTGATTTTGTTTCTTGCATTCCAATCTAATCTGTAAAGAGGAAGTTTTATTTTCCTTTTACTGGAATCAAAATCAATTCAAGCTAGCCCATTTATTTTAATTTAAAATCTATTAGAATTTAGAACCATTATATAGTGAGAATTGGACATTGAACTTTGACATTCAAATCTCTACTCTGACTTGGTTCTTCCGGGCTGCTACAACAAAGAAGAAAATCAGGTATTTTACATTTTGTGTAATTTACTGTATTTGGTTTTATTTGAGATTCGCCAAAAAAATCTCTTTGTGTTGGTTATCTGAGGAGAGCCAGAAAACTCAGAAAGTGAGGGTTTTTGAATTGTGTAAGCCCTTTGAAAAATACACAATTGTGAAGGTTTTTGGTGAACCTATGAAAACCTATTTGATAGTGAACGCTAATATCCCCTATGTGAGGATATTAGGAGTGGAGTAGCATTCAGTGTGGCTGTTGTTGAACAGTTGGTGTACACACAGGCGAACCACTATAATTCTTTGTGTTGTGTGGATGTGTGCTTCATTTTCCTATCTTTGATTATTCAGCTGTGGAATGTATGTGAATGTGAATGTTGTAATCACTTTATTTCAAGATCAGTGGGGAATGTTGTAATAATTTAATTTATATTTTTGCAATTTATCTCTAGCTATTCCTTTATTTATTTGAGCTTTAGTTTCTCTATTTGTTCTAGTAAGGTTGCCTTGCCATTTTTATGGTGCATGGTTGTACTTAGAACAATCAATATTTGAGATTGCATTTTATTCCCCAGTATAGTTTTATTTATTCCTCTTCGGTTTGATTTCTTGATACAAAGACTTTTCTAGAAATCAGGTTGTCCTACCATAAACTTTGGTTTTTGGTGTAAGGTTGTCCTTAGAACAACTTTTGTATCAATCTCTCAATACTTGTTTATTGAGGTTGCTTTTTCATTTCAGCATTGTGAATTGGTTTATTTTATTTGGCTATCTCTTTATGAAATTCCACTGTAATTATTTTAAATTTGGCATTGTCCTATTCACCCCCCCCCCCAGGACATATAGCTTGGCCATTTCAGTTTTACCTTGGTTGTCCATCCTAGATAACGTGAGACCCAACTTGAAGTATGTATTGTATATCTACTCCATCCATCTGACGGTGTGGCCCACCGTACGCATGTGATATCCACACCGTCCACTGTTGGAACAGTGGGAATACCACCTGGATGCTGGACTAGCAGCCCAGCAGCATGGGGCTGCTGCTGTATTGACGTTAGCTAGTTCTAGGGTCTGATCCCGAGGCATGTGTTATACTCCTACTTGATGTACATGTTACATCCAAACCGTTCATCCAATTGGTGAGCTTATCTTAAGGCTTGAGACTAAAATGAGACAGATCTATAATTCAAGCAGACCCCACCATTGAAAATAGTGGGGACCGTGACATCCATCGTTCAAAACTTCTTAAGGGCCACGGTAGTTCCAATCAAGCTGATGTTTGTGTTTTCACTTCATCTATCTCCATGTTAACTTATGAATAGGTCGGATCTCAAAAATACATAACGGCGGATCTTATAAATGTTTCAACGGTGGATGTGGCTGCTCCCACGGTTATCTGTGGTGGCCCCTGTAGGATTTTAACGATGAAAATCATTATCTCCACTGCTAGTTGTTGTATGGTCCAGATGACCCTTCAATATGATTCATTTTTTTAGGGAATGTATGAGGCCCACGTGCATGAAACCCACCTTGATATATATATATATGAGGCCCGTTGTTGCGGCCCACCTTGTTATGAATTATGCCCGTTGTTGCGGCCCACCTTGTTATGAATTATGCCCGTTGTTGAGGCCCACCTTGATATATATGAGGCCCGTGGATGCGGCCCACTTGATGTATATGAGGCCCATGTTTGAGGCCCAATATGATGTGTACCTGGCCCATGTGCTGGGGCCCAATGTGATGTATTTGTGGCCCATGTTTGAGGCCCAAAATGATGTATTCAGGGCCCATTGAGATGTATTTGGGGCCCATGGGTTGAGGCCCATTGTGATATAATTGGAGCCCATGGGTTGAGGCCCATTGAGATGTATTTAGGGCCCATGGGCTGAGGCCCATTGAAATGTATTTGGAATCCAAGAGTAGAGGCCCATTGTGACATGTGAGGCCCATATGGTAAGGCCCGTTATGATTGTATGCGGCCCATTGAGATTGTATGTGGCCCACTATGTTGTGTATGAGGTCCTAGCGTGAGGCCGTGGGCCCACTATACATTTGGCCCTATGTGGGCCACTCCCTGGGAACAATGTTGATTGAATGTCCACATTGATGGGCAGTGATGGTTAAATGTCCACATTATGACCTTCCCTTAGGCCTGGTTAGGCCCATTCTCATCATTCTTTAGTGGGTTAACCCAAACGAATGGACCCCATTGATATTGCTTGGTCCATCATCTGTCGTCCATCTATGGACCCCGCCTTGCATCGAGGCCGATTCCGATTGTCGAGGCTGATTCCGATTGTCAAGGCCGATTCCGATTGCTGAGCCGATTATTAAGGCCGATTCCGATTGTCGAGGACGATTGTTTATTGAGGCCGATTGCAATTATTGAGGCTGATTCTGATTATCAAGGCCAATTTCGATTGTCGAGGCCAATTCCGATTATCGAGGCCGATTCCGATTATTGAGGCCGATTCTGATTGTCGAGGTCGATTATTGAGGTTGATTCCAATTGTCGAGGCCAATTGTTTATCGAGGCCGATTTCGATTATTGAGGCCAATTCCGCTGGTCAAGGCCGATTCCGATTATCAAGGTCGATTCTGATTGTCGAGGTCGATTGTTTATCGAGGCCGATTCTGATTATTGAGGCCGATTCCAATTGTCGAGGCCGATTCCGATTATCGAGGCCGATTTCGATTGTCAGGCTGATTCCGATTATCGAGGCCAATTTCAATTATCGAGGCCGATTTCGATTATCGAGGTCGATTCTGATTATCGAGGCTGATTCTGATTATCGAGGCTGATTGTTGAGGCTGATTCCAATTGTCGCCGATTGTCGAGGCCGATTATTTATCGAGGCTGATTCTGATTATTGCGATCGATTCTGATTGTCGAGGCCGATTGTTGAGGCCGATTCTAATTGTTTAAGGCCGATTCTGATTGTTTGAGGCCGATTCCGATTGTCGAGGCCGATTCTAGATTCCAATTGCCGAGGCCAATTGTCGAGGCCGATTCCGATGGTCGAGGCCGATTGTGGAGGCCGGATGTCGAGGCCAGATATCGAGGCCAATTGTTGAGGCCCAATGTGATGTATATGCGGGCCGTATTTGAGGCCCATTGTGATGAGCATTCAGCCTTGGCTTGATGCATATGAGGCCTATGTGATGAGGCCCATTGTGACGTATATGAGGCCCGTTGTGATGCATTTGAGGCATATGTGATGTATGTGAGGCCTATGCGATGAGGGCCTTTGTGGTGCATTTAAGGGCCAGGCGATGGAGCCCGTTGTGATGTATATTAGGCCCATGTGAGAGGCCCATCGTGATGTGGATTAAGCTCTTAGGTGAGGCCCATGGTGTTGTATATTAGGCCCTTGTGTGAGGCCATGGGTCCACTATATGTTAGGCTCTATGTGGGTCATTCCTTAGGGGGCAATGTTGGTTAAATGTCCACATTGTTGAGGTCGATTGTCGATGCTGGTTATTGATACCGATTATGAGTATATGACAGTATAACATCATGATACATGCTCATGCAGATCATTTGCATGTTTATTATTGCATATGCCATAGTACAAATGGTTTATGGGACTCCCTGATAGGTGGAGTTATCCCACATGAGCGCACGGTATGCGTAGGATTGATGCACGATTGGACTATATGACTCATGCATCTTACATTGTGTGATTGTGATTAGTGTACGCCCTAGCAACATCAGGGCTATGACCTCCACAGGAATATCGTGGATGGCCAGATGGGACACTGAAAATGTTTAGTTCGAGCATCTGGAAACTTTGGATGTCCGTGGGTGAAAGTCTCTAAACCTTCATGGCCAGGAGACACCCCAACGTCTAGACCGAGTGGATACATGAGCGCCCGAGTGCCGAGTACCAGTAGGCCGCGTCTCCCATTGTGTCGTGGTCGGTTGGGAGGGGGTGTGCCCTTATCCGTCCGAGTGAGGGGACTATAAGCTAGGCTGAGTTTGACCAGCTCCTAAATGGGTCCGCTATCGATGAGCCGGGTAGTCATTGGTATATTACTGGCAGGTGAGTAGTGAGGTCTTTTCCACTCGCTGGGCTGCGCGGCCGGTTGGGGCGGTAGCCAGCTTAGAGTGTACTAGACCCCGGTGATTATCCCAAAGATGTACAGTATTGATATGTGGACTTATTGAGCAAGAGTTGCATACTCAACATTTTAACCATTCATTCATTCACTATCCAGTAGGGCTGGTGGTGCACAACTAATTGTTGTGTACCTTCGTATGACAAGGATTTCGGTTGGACGCGCGACTAACCTGAGATCAGGAGTCTACTACATTAAGTCTGGCTATCCAAATTTAGGTATGGGACTGGTTTGGAAAGAAGTCTCTTGTGATGGACCCCATAGCCTGCGATACCACGTACTATCATCCCGACTTCACTCCAGCTTGGTCATTTCATTGGCACCACATATTGCATTGCATCCGCGGCATTTAGCATTTTGGGTTGCCATGTTTCTGCATTTATATGGCCTAGATACGGCTGACGGTATTTGTGGACTCATCAAGATTTGCATATTACATTGCATCCTCAGTATATGATATTTGGCTCATTATAATCCGCCATGCGTACTCTGATATTGTATGACTCGTGGACTTACCAGTATATTTCCGCTTACTCTGATATCATATGATTCATGATCTTGATAGTATTTTCGACATTATATGATTTTGGCATTGCATTGAATACTTGGCACTTATCTTGTGCACACACTTACACCACCTGTAACGACCTGAAAATTTCCGTACATTGGGCCGAGTACCACCTCGACCAGAAATCACATAGGATTAAATCCTTTAGAAATTTAACAAAGTTAACTAAGTACTAAACTCGGTAAATCATGAAATCCGTTGGGATCGCTTTAAATACGATCTGCAAGACCCAAAACTTGCAGAATTGGTGACTCTAGGTTACCCTAAAGTCTAGAGCCAAACTCATTACCCGTCTGCTCTCGGGACTGAAACGAAACTTCGTATGAGGTCTAAATCGCACATCGGGAGTCCGATTAACACGAAGCTAAGGAACCAGGACCGCCCCACTGGGCTTGACAATCATCTCAAAAATCAGATGATTCCGATGTCCCACGGCCATTATTTTCACTCCGGAGCGAGGGAGTGTGAAAAACACTATTTCCATCCAAGATAAAATATCTGGAATAGTGATCTGGCACCTTTCGGTTGCGCGTCAGTATTAAGCAACCTGACCGTCGGAATCAGACCAAATTACACCCTCGGATTAAGAAAAATTTCAGGAACATTTACATGTACTCAGAAATTCCGATCGTGGCCCACGGACCGTTGAACTGAAAGTGGTCCGCCACGTGCGATCTGGGAATCCGATCGAGCCGAAAACGTAATCCCACGTGGATCCGCAGTGGGTGAGCTTAAGTCCGACGTTTGGCTCAAAGAGGGCCACCAGAACACCCCTTTTGAGCTTGGAAATTGGCGAAATGCCTATGTAAGCAGTTGCCCTTGAACCTGAGTCTATTTTGGGAAGGTTTGTGGCTATAAAAGGGGCTTAGAACAGCCCCTCTCACAGCCATACGAATTTGGGTTAAAACCCTAAGAGAGAAAGAGAGAAAAGAGAGAGAACTTGTGGAGATCGAAGCCGATCTTCCTCCTGCTGCTTCCACCTCTCCCACGGCCTACACCGCGCTATTCCAAGTGGTTTCCCGGCGGTTTCCACCCCATTTGAAGGTAAGAAACCCTAACCCTAGGTCTGATTTGAGCCTAATTAGTGATAGGTTAAGGAAAGACTAATCGAATGCGATCTTTAGGCTAAGAAACTCCCGTATACGGAAGCACCAACCTTCTTGCTGATTCGTTGGAATTCCAAGGGCTGAGGTGAGGACTTTAAGCGTATAAGTTACGGTTTTCAACGCTTTCAATGACAGATAATGATAGATTCATGATCTGCATGCAAATGCACATGTACAAAGTGCTTTCCGTTTCCTGTTTCGATTAGCGATAAAGATTATGGAATTTTACATACTCTTGATATACGTAGAAATACCGTATACGTATTTTTGTTGAGAAAATGTTTGACATGTTTATTTAATGTTTGATTATATCATGTGTGGATAAAATACTAGTTTGGCGAAAGAGATCGCAAAAATATATGTTCATGTGTAAATGCCATGTATGTCGAAATTGCGTATTCTAGAAATCCCGCATGCGTGCGGATTTTGGTTATGTAATTGTAATGATTATTTGTTGTATGAATACGATATACGCGGGAAAAATACTCCCGGGGCTTAGGGACATCCCAATCACGAACTTGCCTAACATACGTCGTGTATGTTGGAAACGTATATTCTAAGTGTTTGTGTATGTGCATGTAGGTGTACATGTATATGTACTAGTGCCTTAGATAGGCGCTGATATGGATTCTCCAACTCCCTTAGAGACATGTAGGATCCCCTCCATGCGGTGGTTCACCGCAACCACTTAATTGTAGTGCACACACAATTCTATCCCTATGGGGATAGTGCTTCAGTACATGCATTACAATATGCTTTGTAACATGCTTCTCAACATGCTTTGTAACATGCTTTACTTCATGTCTTACTTTATGCTTTATAACATGCCGACTAACATGCTTGTATTGCTTGTTTACCATGCTTTACCTCACATGCTAGCGATGAAAACTGTTTGAGTTTGGGACTATGTTTATAGTCCAAACACTCGGTACCAGACTTGTGATTGTGGCTGAGATTCATGTCGCCACAAAGGACGGGTCCGGCGAACCCGAGTCGTACTTCGGTTGGCGATAGTGGTTGGCCACGCGGAGTGCTTTTGCGCTCCATATCGCTCAACTTGTGGTGCGCTCGAGCTAGTCAGGCTCGCCACTTGAACCGAAGTGTAGTTGTGTGTTCACCTTGTTTGGTCGCTACTGCTTGAACCTAGGGTACCAAACTTACCAGTGGTGATTCCTGTTTAACCATGGTACCTAGATCCGCTAAGACGCATGAGCCGGGCATGGTGGTATGGGACACCGTGGTCGAGCTGTCGGCCTATGCTGGGGCCATGTGCCTCCCCGTAGTGACCATTGCGCAACTATCTCGTGAGCCGAATACGGTGGTATGGGACACTGTATTCGAGCTGTCGATACTTCGGCGAGAGCCGAGTACGGTGAGATCTGTGCTCGTGCTGACGGGCGACGAGTCCTCCGTGGTATCATCGAGTGTACTTTAAGTATCTGTGATTGGCCACGAGCCTTTCACAGTAACTAGAGTGTGAGTTGAGCCGAGTACGGTGAGACCTGTACTTGAGCTGACGGCTAGTGATTGAGCCGAGTACGGTGAGACCTGTACTCGAGCTGACGGCCAGCAATTGAGCCGCATACGGTGAGATCTGTATCCGCGCTGACGGGTGACGAACCTGTTGTGATGCCATCACTAAGCTTCTCAAACCATAACATCGTATGAGAATAACTAGGACTGACGACCCTAGAATGGATCATGTTGGGAATGATACAAGGGAGGTACCTTAGTTTCCCAATACTGCTGATTGAAATGGACTAATAATAACTTGGCAATCACGAGCATCATCGCACCGCATGTGCTTTGTAGATGTGGCGCACTGAGGGAGTTAAGCATTCGCGAACGTAAGATGATGTCGCTTGAGGGTGGTTTGGCAAGGGCATACAGCATCATGTCATATCATTTTTGCATTTAACAAGAGTAGTTAGAAATGCTTGATTTGTACTGCTTTATCATTACTGCTTGGTTGATTTGATAACATGTTAACTTATGCATTATTGTTCCACTGAGTTAGCTACTCACTCCCACGATACGGGACGGTGTTGTACACACCAACCAGACTCTGTTGCAGGATTAGAGGGCGCCTTGGTTCAGGAGCCAGAGCCCGACGTTGATGAGGACCAGGAGGAGTTCTCTTTCATGCAGTATTCTGACGGCTACGCCTAGGCCGGCTGCATCGCGGGACTTTTGGGGCCTCTTTGAGGATGTATTTTGGGTTTTTAATTTACAAACTTTACATGTATATTGGTGCTCAGCTAGTACTCATACTCTGAAGTTCAGAAAATTTTGTTACTTTACATACTTGTATATAAAATTTCAGTCTTCCGCTGTTTTAAATGCAATTGAACTGGAGTATGAATTACTGTTTTGGTTTAATCTCATTCATGTTTATTGCGCTAACTCAGACAACATTTAACCGACATTGTGTATGTTGCATAAGTGATGCGTTGGAACTCGGGAGTTGAGTTCATACTCGACCCCCGAATTTCAGGGCGTTACAAGTTGGTATCAGAGCATGATTTTGATTAAAACCGGACCTGAGTTATGTCCCCACTACGTACGCTGACGCATTATACTTAGGAGGGTGCGCAAACGTTTAGAAACAGTCCTAGGGTCTCCCGACTTCACCGTTCGGTGAAATTCGTTGAAAATAGACGCGTTGATCGAGTTTGTACTCGATCCTGACCGCACACGTGGACTCCAAATCACCCCTTGACCGTCTATTGACGTGTCATGGTCACATTCCACCAAAATAATTCCTTAAAAATCGGGAAAAATCAGATTGATTCTGAAATTTCCGGAAACTGCCCGTTTGGGAGCCGAACGGAGTTCGTGGGCCCCCCACGTCAGCCCATTACATTTTTTGACCAAGCCAGGGTGCATTCAGCACCCTGGGCACGTGCCAAGGTGGACCAGGCGGCGGCAGCGTGGCTCCGGCCAAGTCCGGCCGCGGCGGCGCCGCGGGTCGGGCGGCGCGCCGCCGGCCGGTTGCTTTTCCGGTGGGATTTCGAGCATGGGCTGGGTCGGTTTGACCCCCCCAACACGTTGGCACGTGCGGTTTGGTGGATTGATTAGAATAAATGGTGGTTGGAAGCACCCCCTTTGCATTTCACCCCTCTTTTCAAGCACCTCCACCCCATTTTCGATTTTCTCCAAAAACCCATCCCTCCAACCTCCAAATCTTCCATTTTCCTTCCATTTCTCACACATCCCAACCTCCCACAACAGCCCTAGCTTCCCCTTTCCCCATTTTCTCAAGTTGGAGCTCTCATATCCCTCTTTGGAGCTCAAAATCGGGTAAGATACAAACCCATCCCACTTCCTTCTTGTTTCTTCTTCATTTTCTACCTCTTGGGCTCCTCCCACACCCATTGCATTGATTATTTGTGGTGGAGCAAAGAGATCAGCCCTTAAATCCCATTTTGGGCAAATTTCCATGGCCCTCCTTGGTGTGGTGGCCACCATTTTCTCTCTTTCCTCCATCCTATCTTTCATGGGAAAGAGGAAAACCGCGGCTGATGATGCCGGCCCAAGTAGGCCAGCCCATTCTCAAAGAAGATCCGACGTCGGGGCCGGCCCAAGCACCGTGCGGGAATTTAGGTCAAAGCGAGACTTGGATCCCGACCATCCCGTCAGAAATGCTTACCCGATTGGCGTGGAGTATGGGCGCTTTGCGGGCCGCAAAGTTGTGTTTGAAGCCCATGTAGATGAAAGGATGTTCGGGCTACACCCACTGATGGACCACCTGGTGGACATCGGTTGGAATTCGATATTTGATGGCCAGTCGCCTGCATGTGATAACACGGTCCGCGCCTTCTATGCTCACATCGTGGACGCATCTGTTGAGCCTCTTCAGTTTACTGTTTCTGTGAGGGGCATTAGACGCACGATTACAGTGGATGAAGTGGCTCGGATCACCAAGCTGCCGCGTGGTCAGGTACACCCCAGTGGTAGCTTTTCCAGAAGTGCGCGGGAAAGGGATCGCCGCGCGCGATATCTCTGTGGTCGCCGGGTTACTTGGAGGAGAGGAAACAGCATTGCGTCGACAAAAATGGCGGAAGACTACCGGTTACTCCATCATATTTTCACCTACAACGTGTACCCACGAATGGGTAACCGCACGGAATGTACTCGGGTGATGGTAGACTTCTTGTACAAGATGGGACATGGAGACGATATATGCCTACCCACGTTCATCCTATCTCAGATAGTGCATGCCGTTCGTTCTACCAGGAACGATCTTTCGCTCCCCTTTGGCCGCCTGATCTGCAGGATGGCTCGTGATGTAGGCTACAGGTTGAACATGGAGGATCTTGCACCGGTCCGAATCATAAGTGAAGCGACACTCAGGAATATGAAGATCGGCCCTCAACAGCGGCAAGCCCGACTCGACGACTCTGGTGATGAGTCGGATAGTGCCGGCGAGGAGAGTGATGAGGAGGGCGATGATGATATACAGGAAGAAGAACCTGAGGCTCAGGACACCGAGGAGAGTTCACCTCCTGTGGCTCAGGAGCCTGGTATTGATCGGGATGCTTTTGACGCGCGATTTGCCCGTCTTGAGGAAGGGCAAGCCGCCCTGCAGCAAGAAATTGGTCAAGTTCGAGCCAAGCTTGAAGAGACTGACGCTTATATAAAGAGAAGCTTCAAGAAGATGTCCCGTACGTTGAAGGCCATCCTGTGCTGTGCGCAGGATAAGAATGCTCCTCCTCCACCGCCTACTTCGGATGCTTAGTCATCCATGTGTTGTGTGTTGTTGCTTATGTTGGTTACCGCGATAGGCGGTTTATGTTTTTATGTTGTTGATGTAGTAGGTAGTAGCATGCTTTGTATGTTTTTATGTAACGAATGTAATGGCTATCATGTGATGTTCTGTCGTGATTCATGTAACTCTGTGTCCATGTATTATGACAATTTTGAGTAAATGAAAAGCATGTAGCCTCTTTGTATTGATGATGTGTGGAATGCGTAAGTGCCTCATGATGTGTTTTGTGCTATATCTCACGAATGATCTACCCTATGTTGTATAGGGCATGCCGCGGCAGTATACGCGGAGCACGGCACATCTACGTTTGACCGGCTCTATGGACCAGACTCCTTCTGGTAGTGGCGGTCCTACTGACCGTGGATTGGGATCTGATCAGCCTTCTGCTGGTCCTAGTGGTGGACAGCCACCTTACACACCCCCGGTCAGAGAGCAGTATCGGCCGTCATCTGCTGCACATCATGATTCCCAGGCTGCTCCACAGCCTGATAGATTTGAGCAGCTGATGATGATGATGCATCAGCAGCAGATGCAGCAGCAGCAGCAGATGCAGCAGCAGCATGAGCAGATACAGCAGCAGCAGCAGCAGCAGCAGCAGATACAGCAGCAGCAGCATCAGGATCTGATGGCCACTATTGCTGAGGCCTTGTCCCACGGAGGTGGTGCGGCTCCACCTACTACGTCTGCGCATCCTGAGGAGTATTCTGAGCCTCCTGCGCGATGTGAGGATGCGCCTCTGCCTGCACCCGTTGCACCTCCTACTGGAGATATCGGTACGCGAGGGCTACTCGAGCGATTTCAGCGCTTGAGGCCTCCTTCATTTGCGGGTTCTCACAGACCCGAGGAGGCAGAGTTCTGGTTGGACCGCATCTCCAAGATGCTACGGATGTTACATTGCTCTGAGGCAGAGCAGGTTGAGCTGGCTACCTTTATGTTTGAGAGGGAGGCCAGTTTATGGTGGGACAGTGTGCTGCGCACGGTCGCAGTGGACTTCGTGTGGACTTGGGAGGCTTTCGAGTCTCGGTTCCACGAGAAGTATTACCCGCAGACATATCGACATGAGCGGGAGGACGAGTTTTTGCGCCTCAGGCAGGGAGGCATGTCGGTGACGGAGTATGAGCACCGGTTTACCGAGTTGGGCCGCTTTGTCCCGACCATCCTCGTCAATGAGCAGATGAGGATGCGACGATTTACTGGAGGCTTGCGACCTGACATACGGTCGAAGCTTTGCTGCCTCACTATCCCTACTTATGCAGCACTGGTCCACATGTCTATGACGGCCGAGCAGGATGTGGACCGTCTGGCCCGATCACGCGGTACTATGGTTGCGAGACCGCGCCAGGATACACAGAGCAGGCCTATTTTAGGCAAGAGGCCTCGAGCCGATTCTCCCCCCAGGGCTGCAGCGCCAGTGCTTCCCATGAGACGCCCGTTGGTGACCTGCACGTTTTGCGGGAAACCAGGACATCCTGCCGAGAGCTGCTTCTCGCGCATGCGGGCTAGCGGATTTGCGCCACCGCAGAGATTGGGTCGCTCTTATCCCCAGACCATTTCAGCTCCGCCGCTACAGACCGCTCCTGCACATCCTTCATTCCGACCTCCTGTGCCGTTCTTCAGACCGCCACAGCGACCCCAGGCTCCTCAGCCGAATCGCCAGCAGCAGGCCCGTGTGCATACCCTCGTTGCTGAGGCACCTGAGACGTCGATATCGGCACCGACGGCCTTCGAGGGCACGGCTCATATCCATGGTACTCCCGTTTCTCTACTGGTGGACACTGGGTCCACTATCTCTATCATTTCATGTGGGGCGGTGAAACGCCTATCTTTGCATTCTGTTCCCACTAAGGGAACGAGACTCACTACGGCCACCGGGACCTTCTCGGATGTCACGCGTTTATGCGAGAGTTGCGCGATAGATTTGGGTAGCAGCACGGAGCACGTCGACCTTATTGTTGCTCCGCTATGGCACTACGATGTTATACTTGGCATGGATTGGCTCGCCAAGATGAGGGCGGAGATAGATTGCGATGCTCGGATCGTGACCGCCTATGGACCTGACGGCACAGCGTTCACGTTCTCTGTACAGGTCAGTTGGCCCTGTCGAGTTGATTGTTATGCTGCATTACTTGTGCCGATTGATGGTCCGACACTGGAGGGTACGCCAGTGGTTAGGGAGTTTGTTGGAGTCTTTAAGACTATCCCTGGTTTACCTCCTCGGCGCGAGATTGACTTTACGATTGACCTTACGCCTGGTGCGATGCCCATCTCGTTGCCGACCTATCGTATGCCTCCATGCGAGATGGAGGAACTGCGGAAACAGATTGACGAACTTGTAGAGAAAGGCTTTATTCGACCTAGTGTGTCTCCTTGGGGAGCACCTGTGTTGTTCGTGAAGAAGAAGGACGGGTCGCTACGGTTGTGTATTGATTACCGTAGGTTGAACCAGGTCACGGTGAAGAACAAGTATCCTTTGCCCAGGATAGATGATCTGTTTGATCAGTTGAGGGGGGCGAAGTATTTCTCGAAGATTGACCTTCAGTCAGGGTACCATCAGTTGCGCGTGAGAGAGGAAGATATACAGAAGACAGCCTTCAGGACGTGCTTCGGGCACTATGAGTTTTTGGTGATGTCGTTCGGTCTGACGAACGCACCAGCCGTGTTCATGGATCTGATGAACCGGGTATTTCGGCCCTTCCTTTACCGATTCGTCATCGTTTTTATCGATGATATTTTGATATACTCCACGAGTCGGGAGGAGCACGAGGAGCACCTGCGAGCAGTGTTGGGTACGTTAGAGAGGAACCAGTTGTTTGCGCAATACAAGAAGTGCGACTTCTGGCAGGAGGAAGTCAAGTTCCTGGGACATGTGGTGTCCAAGGATGGGATAGCAGTGGACCTTGCTAAGGTAGCCGCGGTTCAGGATTGGCAGCAGCCTGAGTCGGTTACTGAGGTGAGGAGTTTCCTCGGTCTGGCTGGGTATTACAGACGTTTCATTCGGGATTTCTCGAAGATCGCCAGGCCATTGTCGCAGTTGACTAGGAAGGACCTGAAGTTCGCCTGGAATGAGAAGGCGGAGGCAGCTTTTAAGGAGCTGAAGGACAAGTTGACGTCCGCCCCTGTGCTAGTATTGCCAGAGCAAGGGGTGAAGTACACGGTATATACTGACGCGTCTCGCGTTGGTTTGGGTTGTGTGCTGATGCAGAAGGATAGGGTGATTTCGTATGCCTCGAGACAATTAAGGAAGCACGAGGAGAATTACCCTACACATGACCTGGAGTTGGCAGCAGTCATCTTTGCATTGAAGCTCTGGAGACATTACCTCTACGGAGAGGAGTTCGAGCTTTTCTGCGACCACAAGAGCCTTAAGTATATATTCACGCAGCGAGACTTGAATATGAGACAGCGCCGATGGATGGAGACCTTGAAGGACTTCAAGTTCGAGGTTTCCTACCATCCTGGCAAGGCGAACCTTGTGGCAGACGCGTTGAGCCGCAAGAAGATGATTGCATTTGCGGCACCGCTGATGATAGCCGAGTGGGACATGATGGAGTTTGTGCGCGACTTCGAGCAGAGACTCACTGTCGAGGAGCCTTTTGAGTGTGTTGCGCACGTTCGGGCGCGGCCACTTATTGACGACAGGATTGTTGAGGCCCAAAGGGGCGATATACGGCTGTCTGAGCTTCGAGAGCAGGCTAGCGACGCCGTGGATTCCGAGTGGAGAGTTGGTTCTGATGGGGGTTTACGATTCCGTGGCCGCCTATGTGTTCCTGATGTGGCTGACTTGAGACGCGAGCTTCTCGAGTCTGCCCATAACTCGAAGCTTGCGATGCATCCTGGTAGCACGAAGATGTACCAGGACATGAGACGGACTTACTGGTGGGACAACATGAAGGCCCACATCGCTGAGTATGTATCTCGGTGTCTGACGTGCCAGCAGGTCAAGGCAGAACATCGCCGACCTCCTGGACTGCTTCAGCCCATGCCTATAGCGGAGTGGAAGTGGGACTTCATCTCCATGGACTTCATATCTGGGCTGCCGAGACGAGGAAGGGACATGATTCTATCTGGGTGATTGTGGACCGGTTGACCAAATCAGCCCATTTTCTCCCTATCAGAGTTACGAACTCTGCAGACGAGCTGGCTAGACTGTACATCAGAGAGATCGTTCGTCTGCATGGAGTTCCCTTAGAGATCGTGTCGGACAGAGACACGCGATTCACATCCATCTTCTGGACTCGTATCCAGGAGGCGATGGGTGTGAAGTTGAAGTTCAGTACAGCGTTTCATCCTCAGACTGATGGGCAGACAGAGCGGGTGAATCAGATTTTGGAGGATATGTTGCGAGCGTGTGTGTTGGACTTCAAGGACAGCTGGGATGACTGTCTTCCGTACGCAGAGTTCGCCTACAATAACAGCTTCCAGGCGACTATTGGTATGGCGCCTTATGAGGCTTTATATGGTCGACCTTGTAGGGCACCGCACTGCTGGGCAGAGGTTGGCGAGCGCAGCCTGATTGGCCCAGAGTTGGTCCAGACGACTACAGAGAAGATTGATATCATCAGGCGTCGATTACGCACAGCGCAGAGCAGACAGAAGAGTTACGCCGATACGAGGCGGCGACCGCTGGAGTTCGATGTCGGGGATCATGTCTTCCTTCGAGTTTCCCCTATGAAGGGAGTCCTTCGGTTCGGGAAGAAGGGGAAGCTCACACCGAGATTTATCGGTCCATTTCAGATACTGGATCGAGTGGGTGATGTGGCGTATCGTCTCGCCTTGCCTACGCCGCTTGCTTCTGTACACAACGTATTTCATGTCTCTATGCTGAAGAAGTACGTTCCTGATCCTACGCATATCATCAGATGGGAGCAGGTACAGTTGAGCGAGGATGCTACGTACGAGCTGCGCCCGACGCGTATCCTTGATAGGAAGGAGCAGGTACTACGTAGCAAGGTCATCCCACTGGTGAAGGTGCTGTGGACACATCATTCCGAGGAGGAAGCTACCTGGGAGACTGAGGCCGAGGTCAGAAAGAACTACCCTCAGATTCTCGAGGACTACGAAAAGGTATAAATTTCGAGGACGAAATTTTTTGTTTAAGGGGGGTAGATTGTAACGACCTGAAAATTTCCGTACATTGGGCCGAGTACCACCTCGACCAGAAATCACATAGGATTAAATCCTTTAGAAATTTAACAAAGTTAACTAAGTACTAAACTCGGTAAATCATGAAATCCGTTGGGATCGCTTTAAATACGATCTGCAAGACCCAAAACTTGCAGAATTGGTGACTCTAGGTTACCCTAAAGTCTAGAGCCAAACTCATTACCCGTCTGCTCTCGGGACTGAAACGAAACTTCGTATGAGGTCTAGATCGCACATCGGGAGTCCGATTAACACGAAGCTAAGGAACCAGGACCGCCCCACTGGGCTTGACAATCATCTCAAAAATCAGATGATTCCGATGTCCCACGGCCATTATTTTCACTCCGGAGCGAGGGAGTGTGAAAAACACTATTTCCATCCAAGATAAAATATCTGGAATAGTGATCTGGCACCTTTCGGTTGCGCGTCAGTATTAAGCAACCTGACCGTCGGAATCAGACCAAATTACACCCTCGGATTAAGAAAAATTTCAGGAACATTTACATGTACTCAGAAATTCCGATCGTGGCCCACGGACCGTTGAACTGAAAGTGGTCCGCCACGTGCGATCTGGGAATCCGATCGAGCCGAAAACGTAATCCCACGTGGATCCG
Organism: Magnolia officinalis; assembly: GCA_021015155.1. Taxonomy (NCBI): domain Eukaryota; kingdom Viridiplantae; phylum Streptophyta; class Magnoliopsida; order Magnoliales; family Magnoliaceae; genus Magnolia; species Magnolia officinalis. Next base: position 45,633,323 of record JAJHSJ010000004.1, on the reverse strand, counting down.
CAGTGGGTGAGCTTAAGTCTGACGTTTGGCTCAAAGAGGGCCACCAGAACACCCCTTTTGAGCTTGGAAATTGGCGAAATGCCTATGTAAGCAGTTGCCCTTGAACCTGAGTCTATTTTGGGAAGGTTTGTGGCTATAAAAGGGGCTTAGAACAGCCCCTCTCACAGCCATACGAATTTGGGTTAAAACCCTAAGAGAGAAAGAGAGAAAAGAGAGAGAACTTGTGGAGATCGAAGCCGATCTTCCTCCTGCTGCTTCCACCTCTCCCACGGCCTACACCGCGCTATTCCAAGTGGTTTCCCGGCGGTTTCCACCCCATTTGAAGGTAAGAAACCCTAACCCTAGGTCTGATTTGAGCCTAATTAGTGATAGGTTAAGGAAAGACTAATCGAATGCGATCTTTAGGCTAAGAAACTCCCGTATACGGAAGCACCAACCTTCTTGCTGATTCGTTGGAATTCCAAGGGCTGAGGTGAGGACTTTAAGCGTATAAGTTACGGTTTTCAACGCTTTCAATGACAGATAATGATAGATTCATGATCTGCATGCAAATGCACATGTACAAAGTGCTTTCCGTTTCCTGTTTCGATTAGCGATAAAGATTATGGAATTTTACATACTCTTGATATACGTAGAAATACCGTATACGTATTTTTGTTGAGAAAATGTTTGACATGTTTATTTAATGTTTGATTATATCATGTGTGGATAAAATACTAGTTTGGCGAAAGAGATCGCAAAAATATATGTTCATGTGTAAATGCCATGTATGTCGAAATTGCGTATTCTAGAAATCCCGCATGCGTGCGGATTTTGGATATGTAATTGTAATGATTATTTGTTGTATGAATACGATATACGCGGGAAAAATACTCCCGGGGCTTAGGGACAGCCCAATCACGAACTTGCCTAACATACGTCGTGTATGTTGGAAACGTGTATTCTAAGTGTTTGTGTATGTGCATGTAGGTGTACATGTATATGTACTAGTGCCTTAGATAGGCGCTGATATGGATTCTCCAACTCCCTTAGAGACATGTAGGATCCCCTCCATGCGGTGGTTCACCGCAACCACTTAATTGTAGTGCACACACAATTCTATCCCTATGGGGATAGTGCTTCAGTACATGCATTACAATATGCTTTGTAACATGCTTCTCAACATGCTTTGTAACATGCTTTACTTCATGTCTTACTTTATGCTTTATAACATGCCGACTAACATGCTTGTATTGCTTGTTTACCATGCTTTACTTCACATGCTAGCGATGAAAACTGTTTGAGTTTGGGACTATGTTTATAGTCCAAACACTCGGTACCAGACTTGTGATTGTGGCTGAGATTCATGTCGCCACAAAGGACGGGTCCGGCGAACCCGAGTCGTACTTCGGTTGGCGATAGTGGTTGGCCACGCGGAGTGCTTTTGCGCTCCATATCGCTCAACTTGTGGTGCGCTCGAGCTAGTCAGGCTCGCCACTTGAACCGAAGTGTAGTTGTGTGTTCACCTTGTTTGGTCGCTACTGCTTGAACCTAGGGTACCAAACTTACCAGTGGTGATTCCTGTTTAACCATGGTACCTAGATCCGCTAAGACGCATGAGCCGGGCATGGTGGTATGGGACACCGTGGTCGAGCTGTCGGCCTATGCTGGGGCCATGTGCCTCCCCGTAGTGACCATTGCGCAACTATCTCGTGAGCCGAATACGGTGGTATGGGACACTGTATTCGAGCTGTCGATACTTCGGCGAGAGCCGAGTACGGTGAGATCTGTGCTCGTGCTGACGGGCGACGAGTCCTCCGTGGTATCATCGAGTGTACTTTAAGTATCTGTGATTGGCCACGAGCCTTTCACAGTAACTAGAGTGTGAGTTGAGCCGAGTACGGTGAGACCTGTACTTGAGCTGACGGCTAGTGATTGAGCCGAGTACGGTGAGACCTGTACTCGAGCTGACGGCCAGCAATTGAGCCGCATACGGTGAGATCTGTATCCGCGCTGACGGGTGACGAACCTGTTGTGATGCCATCACTAAGCTTCTCAAACCATAACATCGTATGAGAATAACTAGGACTGACGACCCTAGAATGGATCATGTTGGGAATGATACAAGGGAGGTACCTTAGTTTCCCAATACTGCTGATTGAAATGGACTAATAATAACTTGGCAATCACGAGCATCATCGCACCGCATGTGCTTTGTAGATGTGGCGCACTGAGGGAGTTAAGCATTCGCGAACGTAAGATGATGTCGCTTGAGGGTGGTTTGGCAAGGGCATACAGCATCATGTCATATCATTTTTGCATTTAACAAGAGTAGTTAGAAATGCTTGATTTGTACTGCTTTATCATTACTGCTTGGTTGATTTGATAACATGTTAACTTATGCATTATTGTTCCACTGAGTTAGCTACTCACTCCCACGATACGGGACGGTGTTGTACACACCAACCAGACTCTGTTGCAGGATTAGAGGGCGCCTTGGTTCAGGAGCCAGAGCCCGACGTTGATGAGGACCAGGAGGAGTTCTCTTTCATGCAGTATTCTGACGGCTACGCCTAGGCCGGCTGCATCGCGGGACTTTTGGGGCCTCTTTGAGGATGTATTTTGGGTTTTTAATTTACAAACTTTACATGTATATTGGTGCTCAGCTAGTACTCATACTCTGAAGTTCAGAAAATTTTGTTACTTTACATACTTGTATATAAAATTTCAGTCTTCCGCTGTTTTAAATGCAATTGAACTGGAGTATGAATTACTGTTTTGGTTTAATCTTATTCATGTTTATTGCGCTAACTCAGACAACATTTAACCGACATTGTGTATGTTGCATAAGTGATGCGTTGGAACTCGGGAGTTGAGTTCATACTCGACCCCCGAATTTCAGGGCGTTACACCACCCTTTAAGCTTTTTATAAGCTTATGCATGACAGATGCATGCAGGTGGTGTTAGGTCGGGGCAGCATTGAGCTTGGAGCGTGCAGCGGACTTCTGGAGCTTCCGATATTGCTATTGTATTTCCTTTTATGCATTGTATTTAAAAGTTTTGATATTAGTGGATATGTGATGATGATGTTGCTTTTGTGATTTGGGTAAACTTGTGATTATGCTTCTTACGAGATAAATGTAAGTTGGAAAATTCTCCTTGTAGGATCCCAGGATCGGAATCTGGCGCATGCGCGCTGGGAGCTGAGAATGGGGTACTACAGAGGCTGTCGACACCGGACTCGGCGATTGAAAATTTTATGAGCCCGATTTCCGAGTTTGGGGCATGACATGGGTCCCATCCCACACGTGTAGTACGTGTGGGGTGGGCCCCACACAATCTGAAATGGATGGATGGTGTGTATAAACACATACATTACCGTGGGGTCCACACCACCGTCAGGACAGGTGGATGGAGTGGATATAGAACAGATACATCAAGGTGGGTCCCACCCACACGTGTCACACGTGTGGGGTGGGCCCACGTCCATGACAGATGGACGGTATGTATGAAACACATACATTGCAAGGTCCCACCGTCCTGGGCAAATGGACGGTGTGGAGATAGAGTAAATACATTAAGGTGGGTCAACACGTGTGGGACCCACCAGCTTGTAAGATCAAGCTGATATTTGTATTTTCACCTTCATTTGGGCCTGTCCCAGCAAGCCCGTCTGTTGGACAGTCCAGCAAGGTGGGCCCCAAAGGTAGACGACATGGATTTAACATATCATGGTGGGCCACACACACACATCAGGTGGGCCACACACCTCATCATCACCATCACCATTCAAAAAAGAAAAGAGAGAGAGAGAGAGAGAGAGAGAGAGAGAGAGAGAGAGAGAGAGAGAGAGAGAGAGAGAGAGAGAAACGACAGAGATGGGAGGAGCTCTGCCACTATGAGCTCCTCCATGTACATGCATGCATCATATGAATATCCCAAAATAGGTGGGCCTCAAATCAGAAAATCAAGTGGAAAACCATATCTCTACCACAAAATCAAGGCCTAGATGGCCATTACAAGATGGATGACATAGAAGCTTCATGGTGGGATCTATGGAGAATGGTCCCACCATGGATACATACATGCAAGGTGTGATAGGCCTTTGGCCACATCTAGGGACCAAGATGGAATCTCCACCATTGATTGGTGGGTCCCACTTGCCCTATGCTTTAAAAAAAAGATCCATACTAAGAAACACCCACCTCTCTAACCTCTCCTTCTTCTTCCACCTATAGGCTCCAATGCTCCAAGGGAAGAGGATTAACGGTTGAGATGAGGTTTTTGAGGGTTAGATTGGAGGAAATGAGCTTGGGATGTGGCTGGATTTTTGGAGTTCTTAGCTAGGCAATGATGATGGTGTAAGACATAGGGAAGAAAATAATAATGGGCTAGGGGGTAGGGTGGCTAGGATAGCTATGGTAGCTAGGGTGGCTAGGGTAGGTAGGGGTGATGTCAACCTCATGATGACCTAGGAAAATGTACAAATTTAGATAGGTGGGTCCCGCAACGTGCGGCCCACGACCATGATCATGCGCGGCCCACATCTCATGATCTAGACGTCGGATTGGAGCACGAGACGGGGCGACTGCGCAGTCGCAATGGCGTAGGTCTCGGGCTGAATCGGCTCGGGTTTATAGGATGGGACTAAGGGTCGCGCGCAAATGAAATCAAAAGGTCGCGGGTCACAGGAATTCGATCGAGAGGACCGCAGGATCCTACGAAACGGAACGGACACTAGGACATGGGCTTGACAATACGTCTGGCATTACCATACGCAACGACGTAGTTCCAATAAATTCTGCTAATGACAATTTATTGATCAAAGGAGACTTCCCATTTTCTTTCTTGGTCCACTGCAAAGTTGTGGTCGGCGAAGTAGGGAAATCTCGTGGAATGAAAGAAATAGCTTCGGCTTATCCCAGGTAAAGTGGAGGTGGGGCTAATACGGGATTCTTTCTTGCAGCATTACGAGTGATAGGTTCTCTAATCACCCGTAGTGGAATTGGACTTCTAGTCGGAGGAGATCGGACTTTCGCTCTCCTAAATGATACTATTGTCCATTCTTCTTTACTGTTCTATGTGATTGGTGACATGGAAATCACCCCAGTCATCACTTTTATGAAATTATCTATGGTCGAAGTCAACTGAACTTTCTTGACCAAGGTCTCAAATGACGTTTGTACGTAGTCAATAGAGAATCCACTAGACATGAAGTAGAAAATCGTGTTGATTGATGAAAAAGTCATTATAGTTAGGAAGAGTTGAAGGTCCTGGGAGAAATGATAGTACATTAGTAGTACAAACCGAGCAAAATATAGTTTGTATTGGAGATGAAGGGGAGGATGTTCCTATTGAGAGTCGCCATTTTTGTGCCATAACGGTGCCATTTGATGGTGATAATTCTTTTTATGATTCCTAAGTTAATATTAAATAAGATAAGTTTGATCCTTAATGGAGTTACCATTTTATTTTGACAAGAAATGAATGTATTGCGATCGGGATATCTTATTCAATAATAACAAAGGAAAATGAAAGAATAATCATCATCGAATATTTTGTTAACTATGGAATTTATTTACATCCTCATATTTCCATTGATTCCAATTCAAAATATATGTAATGAATGTGATAACATGAATAAAATAATTCAGATGTTGATTTCGGCATCATCTCGGCTTTCAGTGTGTTCATCTTAATGACAGAAGGATTATGTGGATTGGGGAATCCTTCATTATTTCTTGATATGCTTGGAGTAATAATAATCTTAAAGGATCATAGAAGATTACTGCCTTTATGAAGAATACGCAAAAGCCATATTCATAGTAAAAATCTATTATGCGCGCAACAAGTTCTTGTTGCGCGGGATCACGCAACATGCGCAACATATATTCTCTCTCGTTGCTTCCTTCTTCTTATTCCTCTTCTTCTCCCGCGGGATATCTGGGGGAGGTCTTGAAAAAATTTTGAATCTTTTCGAAATCCTTTGGAGCTCTGCACTAATGAATGGATCAAATGAATAAGGAGGTATGTATAGGCAACTGCACATGTGAATCCTATTTCTGCACAACCACATATCATTGTGCGGGTATGCAGGAGACTTATTACATGCCGCGCAACGGGCCACAATCTTGCATGTGCAACACATCTGTTGTGCGCGCGCAACACATCTGTTGTGCGCACGTAACACTTATGTTCTACACAAATGCGAATTTCTCCTCCATTCTCTATCTCGATTTCTTTTCTTTCTTTCTGATTTTTGTGTTTCAACACTGGGTTTGTAAGAGTCCATTTACAGTTTCTTCAATTGTCTTCTTCAAGGGTTATGTTGAGGGTTTTCTACAATCCTTAGTTGGTGAGAAATTACTTTATTTTATTATTGATTATAAACCACCTTTGGATGAAATAGTGTGGGAATCTAGGAGGTCTTTTGATGATTATATTTCTATTATTTTTACTATAGTGAATTTGTGTTGGACTAGGTACCGTGAGTTTTACTTTCACATTATAGAGTTTTTCACGTACAAAAAAGTGTCTCTTGTATTCTATATTTTTTATGATTTACTTGTCTGTATTAAAAGTGATTTTTATCCTTTAAATTTCATATATTGTTAATTTTATTGATTTGTACATGGAAAGAAAAGGCATCTAGTTTCCCAAGATGCACCACAAAAATCATCACATGATACATGATTTTAAAACTTAAAAATTCAACCTGAAAGTATCTCAAGTTACTCAAACGATTTTCTTTTGAATGTTTCTTGAAAATACTTAATATCTTATACACACAAATCTATCAAGAGTCAACTTTCATCAAGTTTTTTTTCAAGTTCTAAAGAGTTGTGGTGAGTGTTTGTTTGTTTGTTTTTCCTATGAGTCTTGACCAGATTGAGTTTTTCGCAAGTTACTATGAAATCTCATCAGGTAGGTTAGGCTGATGAAATCAAGGGACACATATACATATGGTCCAATCGATGGAATCTGACATATCTTAACCAAACCTTTTGCGTGGGTTCACCACGTATTTGTATAGTCTAGAGAGGCTTACTTGTCTTATAGTTTAGGTGCCTTATCTTTCTTTGGTTTCATCGCTCGTTCTTTTGTTTAGTTCAATAACACCGCTTATCTTAGGGAGTTTTAGGGTCCCACCGAGTCAGAAGCTTCACAAGTTCAAGCATTTACTTTTCTAGTTAGAAACCAATGTCTTAGGACTAACGTGGGATCCACTCAAGGACCTACGGATTTATGACTTATTTTTATTGCGTGCCCACTTTTGATGTTTTCATCTTCCATTCAAGCGACCCAATCTCACGGCGGATTTGGTGTATCTTTTCCTATATTCAATCGAGTATCCCACTTTAATCAACCTTAATAACTCAAAAAGAAAATGCATCAACCTTATAACCAGAAAAGAAATGGCTTTAATAAAATCTTAGTCCTCTTTCATTTCACCAAAGGAAGTCATTTGATACTTAGCTTATGATACCTCATAAGCATGCACTCAGATATTCTACAACTAGCATTCACTAACTCAAATTAAACCGCTTAAATTCTGGAACTCGTTGTAACTAAATCACAAACCTAAAATCAATTTGGTTGAACAATTTCAATCTCTGATTCATGGACACTCCTTTTCTGAAATAGACCGTTGGATTCTCTTTATCTTAACCGTCAATAGATGTCACTAATTTGACAGTTACGCCACAAAAAGGGTAATTTTCGTTTCATGATACAGTCAAACTGAAACCGATTATTGGGCCAACTCAATTTGAATTTACTATTAGGGTACACATACAAATTTTCAGTGGCTGCTTATCAACCTCGCACTTTCCGAGAGCATCGAAGTTTTAACTGAAAGCAAAAGGCAAAAGGCAAAAGGCAAAAGGCAAAAGGTAAAAGCAAAGCCGACATTCAACCGACACTCACCGTCTTCAAAGCTTTCATACTCTGGTAGAATGTGCACGCGATACGAGGCACTTCAAAATTATTTAAAAGTATGTACGTGCCATGTAAGTTTTTTTTTTTTTTTTTTTTTTTTTTAAAAAAAAAAATAAAAAAAATTAGCTTGTTAGTACACCCTAATGTGAGTTCACACTTCACTGTTAGCCACCCCACTAGGGATCGATACACTACCTCAGTGTTGAAACGAGGTATCTTTCACCCAGTATGCCACTGTGCCATGTAAGTTATTCAAATTAAACGGTCCAAATTATGGACCCCACTGTCGATTGTTTTTAAACCAAAAAATCACTTTTATTTGATTACCTGACTATGGGGTCAGTGGAAATTTATTTGATTGTTAAAAACGAATGGTATCCAATGCCCTGTTTCAACAACCAAGTCTCCACAATCAGTGGATGGGATTGTTCGATCTGATTTTAGGAATGAGACTTGGCTACAGTGTATACTACAATTTAGTAAGTTTGATTTGAGTTAATGCACTCCATGGGTAGAATTGTTAATGCCTGCTTATAGAATGTCATGCTGTGCCAGAGCATCGAATAATTCTTCCCTGCAAAAACCCTTGAAACGGATTGGCTACTCCCCCTAACACCGGCCCGGTGGCTAGTGGTCAGTGCTCTGTGCTCCCTACCATGATGTATGTATTTCATCCACGCCGTTCATCCATTTTTCCAGATCGTTTTATGGAAAAATTAGAGGGATATAAATCTCAGGTGGACCACACCACAGGAAAACAATAGTGATTGGATATCTACCCTTAAAATCCTCCTAAGGCCCGCTGTACTGTTTATTTGACATCCAATCTGTTGATTGGGTCATACAGACCTAGATGAAGGGAAAAAACAAAGATCAGCTTGATCCAAAACTTTCATGGCCTCAAAAAGTTTTTAATGGTCGATGCTCATTCAACACTGTTTCCTGTAATGTGGTCCACTTTAAGATTGGGATATACCTCATTTTTGGTCTCATACCCTAAAATGATCTAGAAAAATAGACGGACTGCATGGATGAAACACATACATCATGGTGGGACACACAGAGAACCGACCAGCAGCAATTGGCTGATGGCAGCGTTTTGAACAGCAGGCACGGAAAGTATAGGCGCAGTCCGTAACGGCGGTTCAAAGTTTCAACAGGTCGGAAGCGGTTTGCGTCCTACCCCCGCCTGGACGGTAGTCCGTTCGTGCCGGGCTCTGTGGGGTCAACCATGATTTAAGGGTTTTATCCACGCCGTTAATACCTTTTCTCAGATAAATTTATGGCATGATCCAAAAAGTTAATCAGATCTATATCTTCAGTGGACCACACCAAAGGAAGCAATGGTAATAATGACATCAACCATTGAAACCTCTCTAAGGGCCAATGTGATGGTTTTTTAACCATCCAACCTACTCATAAGGTCATGTTGACCTGGATGAAGTGAAAACACAAATATCAGCTTGATCCGAAACTTCTGAAACTCCCAAGAAGTTTTTAACGGTGGTCGTTCAATCCCCACTTTGTGGTCCCCTTAATACTTGATTCTCTCTTATTTTTCGTTTCATGCCATGAAATGATCTTTAAATAGTGATGGACGGAGAGATAATACGTTTACATTACGGTAGCCCCCACAAAGCTCTATCACTACCCGGACAGATTACTGTCCAGGCGGGGTAGGACGCAATCCGCTTTCCAACCAGGTCGGCATGGAAATGATTAAAAGAAATTTTCTACCGTACGACCCATATATGAGCCACGAACCTTTTTAAGCCCACTTGCTTTTAATTTCAAAAATAAGCCCTAGTTGTACGGACAACTTTTCTCAAGTCAAAAATGCCCCTGCTTTATCAATTTCACTTCATTCTCTCCTATGTTCAAATACACGTCCGAATTCATCTTTGTCATCCCTATTCCTTCTTTTCACCCATTTTCTTCATTAAATCTCCATAGAATCTTCATCCTACTATCACATTATATATTCCATGTTTCATTCTACTCAAGGCTACCTGCATTCGTTTTCTAAGATGACGTGAATGCATTGATAAATGTGAAATCTTGTAGGTTTTTCTCCGAAGAACATGTTTCACCGCAACGCACTCTTATTCTTCTTCTCATACACAGATTTCATTGATACGACGATTGTAAGAGGTAAGGACGTTTAAATTTTTAAGGCTACCTACTACTTTCATTCTACTCAAGGCTACCTACAACATTTCTCATTATTTATACTGCTCCCCATTGTACACAACGAGGAATTACGAAATCATATATGAAGATTCCTATACCTAGTATGGGACAAGATCCAATGAGAAAGTTCATTAGGATTCAAGGAGTATTGTGCGAGTATGAAGCCACCACTATAGAGTAGGGCAGCTAGAAGACCAAAGAAGGCATAGATCATTTCCCATGGAGAGGAACGAACAAAAAATAAATAAATAAATAAATAAAATAAAATAAAAATGCGGACATTGTAAACAAATAGGGCATAATCGTCGAAGTTGCAAATTTTCAATATCTCTGGAATAATGTAAATTGTAGTGCATTTTTTGTAATACGACTGTGAATGTTATATATTGAATACATTTGTTGCTTTCTTTGAAATTGCGAATTTCTTACCACTACGATTCAAATTTCTAATAAGACATTCATTTCACAGTCAATTACATGCATTTCACGGTCAATCCCTTCACTTCATGGTCAATTCCATGCATTTCACGGTCAATTCGCTTCACTTCAGTCATTTCCATGCATTTCACTGTCAATTTGCTTCACTTCACTGTCAATTCCATGCATTTCACGGTCAATTCCAGCGATTCCCCTTCACCACACTGTAAAAGGCTGTGGAGGATTGAATGTCTACCATTAAAACCCTTTTAAGGGTCACAGAAGTTTTGGATCATTATGAAATTTGTTTTTCATCTTCATCCAGGTCTTTGTGACCTTATGAATAGATTGGATGGAAAATAAATGTTATGGTGGGCCTTACAAAATTTTTAACGGTGAAAATCAATTTTCCCGCTGCTCTTTGTGGTGTGGTCCAGTTGATCTTTGGATATGATTTTTTTTTTTTTTTTTGGATAATGCTCCGAAATGATCTTGAAATATGGATGAACGTTGTGGATATAATAAATACATAACTGTGGGGCCCATGTAACTTTGATCTCTTTTGAACCGTTCGTACAACTCGGAGTTCGAGGAGCGTCAGCGCTCGTCTTCGAGCACCAGCCGATCCGCTTCCGGAAGGAAAAGCAGGGGCATTTTCGACCTGAGAAAAGTTGTCCGTACAGCTGGGGCTTATTCTTGGAAGGTAAAAGCAAGTGGGCTTAAAAAGGTTCGTGGGCCATATATGGGTCGTACAGTAGGAAATTTCTCAATAATTAATATTTGAAAGGGAGTTATCTGAATACTCTAGCAGCGTATGATGGTTGATACACACTACTTAGAACTTGGACACTTGATATGTATTAAATTAAAATAAACTACCTCAATTGTGGAATCTATTATTACTAAGTGACATTGTGAAAACCAGATTAGTTGAACATACTAGTTTGTTGAAATTGGACCATTTATTATTTTCATTATTAATCGTCTAATAAATATCGAATTATCCTATAATCAAATAATCAAATAATTTTAGCTTTTGGTTCATGATACATCTAAACCCGAACCTTTGAATTACTTATATGCCAAGCTATGCAAGTTTTAAGTGCTTGTGTATCATCAATCAGTTTATGCCAGAGTACCAAAATCTTTTCTCATTCAAAAGAGTGGTGGTACAATATCTCTATGACCTACCACCCACCTATTTTTATTTGACCCAAACAAAACCTACCTTACCAAAGTAGAGCTCTACCCGTACAGACGAACCAATAAAGACGAAAATATCCCTACTTTTTTCAGCTGCTTTGCCCTAAAAATCAGGGGTATTTCTGTCCAAAACCCTCTTTCCGTATCCTAAAAATCTACTTTTGTAAGATAATTTTTCGGGCGTCGAATAAAAAAATGCGAAAAAGTCTACATTGCTAATTTTTTCCTGTATGTTCAATCCATGTGGCATCCTGTACAACCTAAGTACCACCGTACAGGTGGAAGAAGCAAATATGGATCCAACCCATTCATCTAGTGCGTCGTACTGTAAATGGGCCCTTGATCAAAACTATACCATTGTAGAGATTCTCTTCATTGGGTTGGTGGCTTTCAAATGGACAGTAACAAACGGGATTGGTCAATAGTTGAAGGTAAGAAGTAAAATGTGTTGGCTTTGATTGTGGGATTGTTGTGGCTTTTGTGTTCAGATACGTACTCAAGTATTGATTAAGTCAGATAGAAAGTGATTGTGGTATTAATACGATTGGGATACAAGTAACCATTGTTGTCTCTGGATTTGGTTCTAGTCATGTTTGGAGTTGGCGGGTGATGCAAGGAAGAGATGTGATGAGGTTTTCCTAATGTGATAAATATATGGAATCCACGAGATAAAAATATGGAATACAAGGGAAGAGAGAATTTTATAATAAATTAAATTGATAGGCACATAGATTGATTGATTCTAAAAATTGAATTTAACATATTTAAATAATACTAAAACTCTAAAATGCAATCAAAAGAGTTCTAATCAAAGAAGGAAACAAATTTAGAAAAATGTGTAATTTTTTACTGTCCATCGACTTGTCGAGTCAACCTGTTGAAATGGCTCAAAAACGTCCAGAGACTAAAATTGAAATTCTGTGAATTTCGTCCAGTTGACCTGATTTGTCGACCTGTCAAACCGTATTTCGACATGTTGAGAGATCTGTTGACCTGTCTAAACTGATAGAAATCAACCAACAAGTTATCTGAAAATTTTGGTAGAATTTCAACCTATTGACCGATCGAATTATGCTGAATTTTGTTGAATTCTCCTTGGGCTTCTTCCGATCCATGTATGTTAGGAATGTGCTTGATCCATGTCCTACATCAGACCTCTCCACTTGAAAAAAAAAAAGAAAAAAAAAGAAACTCATCCTCAAGTTTGGTTCACGATACATGTTCAACTTCCTCCAGTTCTTCAACGGACTTGGTTCACAATATGTATTTTACTTTCTGGAGTTTTTCAATGGACTTGTTCTGTGATACTTATACTAGTCTGCTACATTGAAAGTCCTTGAGATTTGCATGTCCTTTAAAAGATTAAGAACAATGGCGTTATCATTGATTTTCTTAAGGATCGGAACATAGCCTATCTTCTCATTTACCAACTTATTATACATCACAGTTGAAACTTTTCCTTACTCAAGTGAACTAACACATTATCATCTAATCGAAACACCTTTTGACACCATGTTTGTTAGCATCTTCCTTTTACTTGACGTTATACTCCTACTGTGCTGGCACAACGCATGTACTCATGCTCTCCTCGACTTGACTCTTATGGATCAATTCCTCTGTTTGTGCTTGCAAGATCTTACATTCTTTTTGATAATACGTGCAATTAGACAAACTTGCTCCTGAGACAAGATCAATGTGATTTTGTAGATATCGTATGGGAGGTAATTCCTTAGGAAGTTCATAGGGCACAATTGCCTTGAACTCCTGTAACACTGATTTTAGATTCTCTGGTATGTTCACGAGCTCCACATCTTTGTCGCTTTCAATTAATACATCTACATCTCCCGTCTCCACAAATTGTTTGATGAAATCGTATTCGGTTGCGAGAGACTTTCTATCCACTTTAAAAGTCTTGGGATGATCCTTTGTTCCCATATGGATGAGGATAATCTTTCTACTATCTTTAATAAATATAAATGTGTTATCCAAGCCTCTATATATAGCATCAACATTATATTGTCATGGTCAACCAAGTAACATGTGACAAGCTTCTATGTCGACCACGTCACATATTACTTTGTCCTTATAATATTTACTAATAAAAATGATATACAATATCATTCGGTTATCTCTGTTTTGTTAATCTCCTTGATCCATCCAATCATGTATGGAAGGGATGCTTTTCTGTTGTCAGTTGTAGCTTTTCCACCATTGTTTTTGATACAAGATTCTCGATGCTCCTGACATCGATGATCACGTTGCAGATCTTTTGGTTTACAGTGCACCTTGTTAGAAAGTTCTTTTGCCGCTGTAAATTTATCTCTACCTTTGGCATGTACAATGACTTCTTCACAATCAAAGTGGTGGCCTGCGATTCATCATTATCGGGTGGTGGCATGTGATTCATTACTAGTGTTACACCACAAACATAATGACTATAAGCTCCATCGTCGATCTCATATTGCTTTATTGCAAACATATATCTGTCCTACGACTTTCATCAAACGGTTGATCGATGCCTGTAGTCCTCGCATGGCTAGCCGATTCTCTCAATGGAAATATTCAAACGTCACCATTGTTATATAATTATTCCCTAAAGCACCATTCATGGAATTATTGCCTGACCCATCGTTAGAAGCCATAAATCCTAGAAAAAGCCTCGTTCTGATACCAATTGACACTGGGGAGGACGTGATGAGGTCGATCACTGTCTTCCTCACGCGATAAACTCCTTGAATCCACAAGACAAAAATCTCAAATCCACAAGAAGAAATAGAATTTTCTTAGAACTTAAATTGATAGGTAGATAGATTGATTGATTCTTTTAAAAAAATGAGTTTAACATCCCTAAATAATCCTAAACGTAATCAAAAGAGTCCTAATCAAAGAGGGAAACAAATTCTAAAAAATGTGCAATTTTCCACCATCTTTCTACCTATCGATATGGCTCAAAAATGTCCAAAGACTAAACTAGAATTTTGTGAATTTCGACCTGTCGACCTATCCAAAATGGCAGAAATCAGCCAGCAAGCAATCTGAAACTTCTGATGGAATTTCGACCTATCGACTAGATTTATCGACCGGCTGAATTATGCTGAATTTTGTCGAATTCTCCTTGGGCTTCTTCTAGTCTATGTGTGTTAGGAACGTGCTTGATACACATCTTACATCAGCAGGCATGCTAGAACCGATTATGTCAACCAAACAACTTTGACCCCGAGTGTCGAGATAGGCAAATACATCAAATGCGATTATATATGATCGAGACCTGAGAAGATTAGTCGCCTATTCAGCAACTCGTACAATATTGTTAGAAGATGATCATGCGACTATTGGAGGATGAGGTTCTTCCTCCGAAGATGGGTTTCACTTTGCCTTCCGGACGAAAGGACTTTTGGTATACCAAAAACAATCACACAAAAAGGGAATACTTACAATTGTCCACAGGGCAGACTCCAATGAGCCTTTCTAAATGAAGAACTGTTTGTATCGGAATAGAAATAGTCCAGCGTAAGAGCATAGACTTGGATTACAGCTAAGGATTATCGTTACTCATAAGATAGAGATAAAGCCATGATAAGGAAAGATAAAGTGATTGGTTTGTTTTGTTGGTATGAGACATTTGTTCTATTGATTTCTCCTTCTATTTATAAGCTTCTCTGTTACACAGATACTCTTCATCCATTTATGTTCTTTACTTCCTCTATTATGTCAGTTGAATTGTTGTTAAGTCAGTCTTCTAGATCATTTCGACTCTTATATTCTTCTAACTGTTTTCTTTCTCTCGACCGCTTTCTGTCTCTTAAACTTCTCTGTCGTACCTTGTCACCAGATGACGTATATTATCCAACTCATCGTCAGCTGTGCTTATGTAAAAAGTATTCCAAATATCTTTGAAAATCTTTCCATATGTTATATCCTCTTTGTGCAACAACACAAGTCATTCCTTCATTGATTATTCAAAAAATGGTCAGAAATAAGGTACAATAACCATTTTTTATATAAGGGCTAGCTAATTAGTATATATAATACAAATATATAAAAAGAAAAGAAAAGAAAAGAAATTCTCTCACTACAAGAAAGTAGGCCTTTAGCCTCAATTTTTTAGCCTCAGTTCAAAAAAGGAGGCTAAATATGGTTTTTAGCCTCGGTTGTAAATGAACTGAGGCTAAAATTCACTTTTTTTTTTGCCGGGTTGATGAGAAACTGAGGCCAAAAGTCTGTCATTTTGCCTCAGTTGGTGAGCAACCGAGGCCAAAAGTCTACCCTTTTGCCTCGGTGGGTAAGCAACTGAGGCTAAAAGTCTACCATTTTGCCTCGGTTGGTGAGCAACTGATGCTAAAAGTCTGCCCTTTTGCCTCGGTTGTTGAGCAATTGAGGCTAAAAGTCTGCCCTTTTGCCTCAGTTGTTGAGAACTGAGGCCAAAACTTGCCCTATTGCCTCGGTTAATGAGAAACTGAAGCTAAAAGTTTGCCCTTTTGCCTCGGTTAGTGAGAAACTGAGGCCAAAGTCTACCCTTTTGCCTCGGTTGTTGAGAACTGAGGCAAAAAGTCTATCCTTTTGCCTCGTTGTTGAGAAATTGAGGCCAAAAGTCTGCTTTTTTGCCTCGGTTGGTGAAAAACTAAGGCCAAAAGTCTGCCTTTTGCCTCGGTTGGTGAAAACTGAGGCCAAAAGTCGGCCCTTTTGCCTCGTTGGTGAGCAATTGAGGCCAAAAGTCTACCCTTTTGCCTCGTTGGTGAGAAACTGAGGCTAAAAGTTTACTCTTTTGCCTCGGTTGGTGAGAAACTGAGGCCAAAAGTCTTCCCTTTTGTCTCGGTTGAAAAAATGGAGGCCAAAAGTCTACTTTTTAGCCTCAATTGCATAGGAACCGAGGCCAAAAGTCTACTATTTTGCCTTAGTTACGTAGGAACCGAGGCCAAAAGTCTACTTTTTTAAAATTTGAGAACTTTTAAAAATTTCCTAAGAATTAAGAATTTTTTAAAATTTTGATAACTTTTAAAAAAATTAAGAATTAACTTTTTTTGAAAAATTAAGAATAAAAAAAGGATAATTTGAACGGATTGGATTGAGGTGAATACGGCCGCTTATAAAGAAACCTTTGTGAATGTGTATATGGTGTTCATCGCTCTCCAGAGTATTAATGTTATTAAAGAAAAAATATAAGTTCACTCACTTGCGTGAGATGTATGAAGCCTTCATGTCACACGAGCTGATTTGGAACACATCAGGTGATCTTACATTTTTTATTAAGGGCCTGTTTAATTTTTGAGTGCAAGTGCAAATACCTGTAAATGACTAATATCACAGTTTTACCACCCGTTTGAAAATTTCTGGTAATTCTTGCCTTGGAAACTGGTTCAAAAGTGTTAGTTAAAATTTTTAAACCTTACCGTGATGTATATGATATATCTATTCCGTCCATCCGTTTTACTACAATCTTTTGATATACAAGTCAAAAAATCACGTAAATCCAATACTCCAGTGGCCCACACCAAAAGAAACAGTAGCCCTTAGAAGTTTTTAACAGTAAGTGTATGATTTACTTTTTTCTGTGGCGTGGTCCACTAGAGCTTTGGATATGCCTCATTTTTTGGCTATCCTTTTCCTTGATATTTTCCAATTCCCACAAAATCAAACAGACCCTAAAATTAACGGTGAGAAATAAATCACCAACTAAGCTACCTTTTAGCCTCAGTTACGTAGCAATGGAGGGTAAAATGTACTTTTTTAGCCTCGGTTGCTTAACCGAGGCCAAAAGTCTATTTTATGAAATAAAACGAGCACAGTGAGATATATGGATAGCTCCATTCACGCCCTCGCTCTCTCTCTCTCTGTCTATCTCTGCTCCGATCCACGCCCTCGATCCATTCTCTCTCTCTCTCGATTGGAAGAAGGAGAGCTGCTAGAAGACCTCCTTATCATTCAGATCCAGATCCAGATCGAAATCCTCTCTCTCTCTCTCTCTCTCTCTCTCGATTGGAAGGAGGAGAGCTGTTAGAAGATCTCCTTATCATTTAGATCCAGATCCAAATCAGCTTTGGATCAGTTTAAGGTAAGCTCGATTCTTTTCTCTTTAACGATTTTACAAAAAACTGAAATTCAAAATCGGAATCGAATTTGATTTCACTATCTATGCCTTGAAATCCCTTCTATTTCTGGTTTGAGATTTCAATCGATTCATCTGTCTCTGCTGAATAGTAGGACGTAATCCGCTTTCGTCAGCTCTCCATCTTCTCTTCCTCGAGATTTCCATCTCCAAATGAAACGCCTCTCCATCTCTTCCATGAGCTTTTTTCCAATTTTTTCCACTTAGGGTTTATTTTATTATTTTTTCTCGATTTTTGGTGCTTGATCTGTTTTGATTTGAAGCCAGCTCTTGTCTCTCGATTTTGATAGATTTCGTTGGATTTTGATCCGATTATTTTTATGGATCTGTTTGCTTTCGGATCCAATTGTCTGAAGCTTTGCTTTTTTTTTTGTTTTGAGATGATGATACATGGTGCCTTCCTTTTCGATTTTGTCTCAATTTGGTTATTCGTTTGAAGCAGTTACTTTGATTTGCAGTTTGCATTATTTGAGGACAGAGGAAGGGTTTTAACTTTCAATCAGGTGAGCTTCCCCCCCTTTTCTCCAATTTTTTTCCACTAAGGGTTTGATTTTTCTAATTTTTTTTTCTCGATTTTTGGTGCTTAATCTGTTTTGATCTGAATCCAACTTATGTCTCTTGATTTCGATAGATTTCGTTGAATTTTGATCCGATTCCTGCTGATTTAAGTTGTAATTTAGGTTTATATATTTAGAAATTAGAGATTTATCATTGGTTTATGTAATATCAGGCATTTGAAATGCATTACTATCATTGATAATTTCGATACAGTCATAAATCAACATCTGTTTGGGGCATGACAGGGCCATAACATTCAACTGTTATATATTACTATGTCCTGTTTTTCTCTTGTTTGGGGCATGACCTAGCTTGCCCATGCCCTGCCACACCTAGTGCAAAAACAGCACCATCCATGTTTTTTAGACTCAGTAACTCAGATCTATTCGTTCGGTCTTGAGTTGAGTCGTGACTCGCCTGAGTCAGGAGTATCAAATTGACAATGGTAACAAAGACAGAGAGACTGTGGAAGAATTGTTATTTCTTTACAGTGCCCGCACATAGATTGGAATCCTTGGAACCAGCTGAATGTGAGCCGAGCTTCGAGTGGTTTAGGAATAGAATTTGCAAGAACCATTCTAGGCTTAGGACGACCACCTCCTATTTATTGGATGCTACTCAGCTTCCGAACAAAAAGAACAATAGTAAGACATCCTCTCATGTCCAAGGAACGAAAAGAAAATAGAAAGACATCCTCTGATGTCCAAGGAACAACTAACATTCAATTTAGAGAACTTGGAACCATATCCTAATTCATAAGGGCCAATTTTGGATCCTTCTCTTAGTCAGTCTTGGATTGGGCAATCCATGCATTTGATCCCTAAGAATGCAGAACTGACAGAAGCTGCTATCAGGAGACAATCTCCAACCCTAGCCACATTCAAATCCTAACCAACCTGACTCAAGCCAAAGGCCAATCATGTCAAGCAGACAGAATTTGATGTGAAGCTGATTTTACTCTTCCAGGACATGAAGCTGAATTTTCCATCTGTTTGCTCATTTCTCAACTTATTTGGAGTGTTTTTTTTTCTTTTTTCAAGATTGGGTGCATTTTCTTTCCCTTCTGTGTATGTAGTCTAGGCATTCTTTGTTAGTATCAGATCTTGATCCTTTCTTTGTTAGTCTCTCCATCTCTTTAGCACACCTTTTGGATTGCTGATTCTAATTGAGATTGCTATGGATTATTAAGATAAGACATTTTCCATCGGGATTACAAGATATTTGGTTGAGGAAATTGCAAATCAACAGTAAACAGATTAACATATCTTAATCAGCATTCCTATATAGGCCAAGTTCTACAATCTGGTTTGACATTTCTTGTGTTTCCCTAATGATGGTTCCATATCTTCCCATTTTTATTTACTTCTTCTTTCCTTTGATCAGCATTTAAAACAAGTTTAGAACAAGAGAAAATGTTTAATTTTCCTTCCGCTTCCAATCCATTTTTCTTTTAATAATGGTTATTTGGACAATTGGACTTCCAAAGAAACCATTGCAATTTCTTGAAGAGATTTAGCACCTGTTATCTGTATTAAAATGTATGAGTGAGTTTTTTTTTTTTTTTTTTGCATTATGTCTTTAGTCCATGGTAATATGGGGATTGTGATAAGCAGCTTGTCCTATGCTATTCATCAGGCCAGTTGGAAAGCAAGGGTTCTTGGAGTTTAGTGGGCATTATTGATGAGACGATCGGTACTTGCTATTCGTTGGGTGTTTACCTTTTCATATCTTTGTGAATCACGCTACTGTTCTTTGATCAGTTTCTGGATTTCTGAAGTTGGTTGTAAGTATAATATAGCTAAAAACTAAAAAGACTACTGAAAAACATCTTAAACTACTAAAAGATCAATCAGCTCTTGTAAATTACAAGCATGATAAAGATCAAAATTATAACTTAAAACCTCATCACTAAGATGTTGCTTTGTTGAAGTCCAACACAGGAAATTTCTAAATACTTCCTTTTTTTATTTTTTCTTTTTCTTTTCCTTTTTTCGCAAATCTAAAAGAATGACATTTGAAGCATCCATACTCTTATGGGACACGTATATGGAAAGCTATGAAAACAGTGCCATTTTCCTAGATTTTCAGAGCAGAATTCAAAATCTCAAAATGTATAAGCCTTAATGTTCAGTCGGGACTCAGCCATCTCAGTCTCATTTTTAGAGCTATGGAATAAAAGCATGGCCAAGGATTCAACATACAAGATTGTAGAGATTTTTATAGTAGATTTGTATTTTTTTCTTATTTTTATATAATATAAATGGGTTCTTTGCACCATAGCTTGTGATTAGTGGCATGAATGAGTAGACAGTCAAAATGGACTCTTTTTTTTTTTTTTTTCAATTGCAGTCATAAATGGGGGTAAATAGCTGATAATGAATTTTGAAAGATGTTTGTTTGAAAGAAAAGTAACTACCTAATTAGGCCTTGAAAACAATGTCCAAATGTATGAATGAAAAATTATTTAGTACCATTAAATTTGTGAGTCTCACAGTAATATATGTGTATAATCTATGTTACTATCTCATTTTAGGGCATGAGCTAAAAAGCGAGGTAAATTGGAAGCAAAAGTATTCATTCAGGGCCAAGCTAAAAAGCGAGCTATAATTTGTCTATCGACAAAGTATTTTCACTAATATGTTTTTTTTCCCCAGCTTAGGAAGAGCTATGAATTGGTTCAAGCTGCTAAAAAATCCTTGGAAGGGCCAAACTACTCATATGGAATTGAAGCATGTAGTGAAGTACTTGATGGAAATGGTCCAGAAATTGGAACCAAACTTAAGCATGACTGCTTATCTACTCGAGTATTATTTCTCAAGGTTTGTTAGAAACCCAAGTTGCTAATTGTAAAAACCCAATACGTTTAACGTTTACTAAATTTGATCATTCTTTCTAGAGGAAGTGGAAAAATGATGTTCATATGGCTATTAGAAATTGCAGCAGAGCTTGAGCTATTGATTCTTCTTCGTTCAGGGCACTTTTCTACATGGTTGATGCACTTACACAGGTTTTCGTTGTGTTGCAGTAGCATTTTAATTCATGTCAATACACCAAAATCATGATTTTGGAACGGAGAGGGATTTGGTTTAAATACATGGAAGCATTCCCCCCAACCTAGGCCTTGTGTTTTCACACCTGCAACAGATTTCTGTAGCTATAAACCAATTCACTGGAAGGCTGCCAATTTCATTGTCCAATACTTCCAAGTCTCGAATTAGTTGATTTTAGCTCCAACAGTTTTAGTGGACATGTGCCTTTGAATCTAGGAAGTCTTTCGTGTCTCTACCATTTCAATATCAAGAAAAATCAGCTTGGAAGCAGAGAAGGTGATGACCCAAGCTTCCTCAATTCACTTACCAACTGCACCCGTCTAAAAGCTATAGGTACAACTACTAATAATCTGGAGGGTGAATTGCCCAGCTCCATTGCTAATTTCTCGACACATCTAAAGATTCTGTTTTTAGGAGGAAACAAAACTAGTTCACTATAAACACTATGAATTCTTTTCTATTATGCCAGTTTTATATTTGTCTTGACTGTCGTATTCAAGCCTCATTCCTAGCTCTTTACATAACCAGTTAGTTTGTCAATTTGTGTTGCTCATTTGACTTTATTTTTTATTTTTATTTTGTAATTTTCAAAGATGAGTTGAAATAAATCAAAGAAGAACCGATGTGACAGTGGAGTTGCCAGGATGCAAAATTGGCAAAACATGTAGCCGTCATTTCAGACTCTGTATTTATTCAACTGTATTAGTAGTTTTTGTCATCCATTATCAATTGTTGGGTGAAATCTGGTTAGCTGGATTTCCTTTACTTGTTCTCTAAATTACAAATAAGCTGCCTTTGTTTCTCATAGCGATGTTGCAACCATTAACTCCATATTATGATACCTTGTGGTGACTAGGCTTTAGTAGCTGTTGATGTGTATTCCTGCAGATTCTTTAATTTATCCAGCCATCTCCTTCGGGGATTGCTTACTCCGTTGAGCCTTTGACCAAAGCTTTTGTTTCCAATTGTCACAGAACAAAGTGAAGAGGTCAGAGATGCTTCCTGCAGAAACAATTTTGTAGTTGCATTATAATAGGACTGATGTTCAGAAATTTGGACAGTAAGCTTGCTGTCATTGCTTTATGCCTAAAACTCAACTGATTTTCCACTCCCACTTACAAGTTATACAGTTCTTTAAAACTTGTAAAATCTGGTAAGGATACAGAAAAACATCTATGAAGTTATTGGTGCAAAAGTCTGCCCAAACAGAAAACCAATTCACTGAACGCATTAGCTAAGCTATTGCAGTTGCATCCACCAGTCTTGGGTTTGAGTCATTTTGTCTGGAAATAAAATAAACCACCTTTAC
>JAJHSJ010000004.1:45410472-45610472 GCA_021015155.1 Magnolia officinalis | reverse complement strand
GTTCACCTCAAACCTAAGGTTTTAAATCAGGTTCACCTTCAACCTTTACAACCTACACTGAGGCTGACTGTTTATACTCTCACGAGCAAGGGTCAACACAACACACCCACTTTTAGGTACACTGGCCAAGGATCTTCCATAAGACCCTAATGGAGGTTTCACTAGGATCACCTCGAACCTAAGGTTTTAAACAGGTTCACCTTCAACCAGAAGTTTATGCTCTCCATAGAGCAAGGGTCAAAACTACGTACCCACCACGTACACTCCCGCCGGAGGCCTCCTACGAGGGCTTGCAAGGGTGAGACACACCTAAGACTCAATCCTAAAAAGAAATGATCACAAGTGTCCTCTGGACTCTAATAACTTACAAATAAGTGGATGAGTCTCATTCATCACGTTGACGAAGATCTCCTCCTTGTTGATGAAGAATCTTCGGCTTCCTTGATCCGCAACCAGATGATGTACCAATGTGAGGCTTCGGGTTGAGTCAAGGTCAAAACGGAATCCTACTCTATAAAAAGTTTTCCTATAAGGAAGATAGAGTGATTCCGATTATGCATTCAAGGCATCCCAGCTTAATGATTTGCCATTAAGGTAGTAGCTGGAGGATCCTTGAATGCGGAAGTTCATTCCCCAATCCAGTCTATTGAATATCAATGATGAGGGTGGATTGGAGGATGAACTCCCTTGAGAGAAAGGGCTTTAGGTATAAGATCTAAGGTAAAACACACAAAAGCACTCTCTTCTTTCTCTACCAGCAATAATAGACAAGTCCTCTAAATATATAGGCAAAAGGTTCCAACGGATATAAAACGGTCACATTTATGACAGAGTTCGATATCATCGAACGTATACTCTCGATGGCATCGATGGTCCGCTCGATGACACAAAGTCAAATGTCATACGCTTTTGAAACCTCTTGTCAGCTGGTCGATGGAATCGAAACAGGTGTCGATGTCATCGGATTTTGAACTCCGATTCTATCGATACTAGTGTCGATTCATCGACATTTGAATAATGAGAGAGACTTGCTATAAAATATTTCAGGTTTTCAAGAATGATCGAGGGACCATCGAGATCATCGGAATTTGAATGTCGATGATATCGATACGGTGTCGATGCAGTGATGAATCCAGGGATTTTTCTTTAAGTTTGCTGGACAGTTTATGTCCAAGTTCGATGCAATCGAGACCGTACCGATATTATCAATATTTGAATATCGATTCTATTGAGAGACCCCCGATCATAGATAAACCATCCTGAAATACTTTGCTAGAAGAACTTGGCGCCCGAGACCGATATCGTCGAGAGCCTTTCGATATCATCCAGATTTGAACTTCGATGGTATCGAGGAGGCTTCGATATATCGATGCATATATGATATTCTTAAGAAAAAACAGGGGCGTCGGGGATCTACCTGTCGATATTATCGAGTCACCTTCGATGGACTCGAGATTCAAATATCGATGATATCGATAGGTATATCGATACATCGATAAATCCGTCCAGATATATATGTGGTTGCTGGACACTTTTGTACCCATTCCGATGATATCGTTTAGGTATCGAGGACATCGACAGCGCAGGTCGATCATATCGAGATGTGTATCGACAAAATCGACAAAGCAAGAAAACTTAGAAACTTTTCCTATTTTGGAAAAGGTTTTCTTAACTTAAAAACCCTATGATGTTCTAGTTTGTTTTAAGGGTTTTATATACTTGGTGTTTTGGGACAGGGGATGTGAGGCTATATTTACCTGTGGCGAGCTTGCACACATCCGGTTGAGACAGATGCTTGAATTGATCTTCCTATGAGGCTCTGCAGTCTGACTGACTCAACACTCACGCTAATTGACAAACCAGAGCACTTTCAATGTGCATTTGCTTTTTGTAATGTTTTGATTTATAAGTCTGTATTGATGTCTTTTTTAACAATCACTGGAGTTGTATTGAAAAATTCAACCAATTTCCCAATGTTTTCTCATATTTCCAATAACAACGATACATCACGCAATACAACCGATATATCCCATGCGATAACCGATACGTATCCGTATCCCAAGGGTGTGATATGTAACGCGATACCGATATTTCAAACACTATTGTCAACCATGCAATTTATAATTGACATCAATACTAAGGAACTATTTTACATGTCCCAGATCCTTCATTTCATGTGCTTTAGCCAGAGAACTCTTACCTTGGCTGATCTCTTGCTTGCCATTGCCAATAAGAATGTCGTCATCAACATAAACAATTAAAATGGGGTATTCTGATTTGCCTTCTTTATAAACATAGAGTGATCAGAAGAACATCGTTTAAAGCCAACCAGTGAGACCATATTTTCCAATTTTTTTCAAACTAAGCTGCAGGGGATTGTATGAGGCCATAAAGAGTCTTCCTAAACTTGTAAACTTTTCCTTTCTCCCCTTTAGGTCGAAATTCAAAAGGAAGAGTCACGTAGATTTCTTCCTTAAGGTTGCTATGTAGGAAGGAATTCTTCACATCCGGTCGGTGAAGGGGCCGGTCATGGTGAGTGACAAGCCAATGAGGGATAGGAGAATGCGAACCGAGTTTAATTTGGTGAGTGCACCAAAAACATCTCTTCGTAATCCACCTAGTATTGTTGGGTGGAGCCTTTAGCAACGAGCCAGGCTTTACACCTTTCTATAGAACCATCAATTTGTTCTAAGTGCAAGACCCATTTGCAACTGACAGATATGTTTCCCAATTGGAAGACCAAGCAAGTCCCATGCTCTTAGTTTTTTCCCAAGACAAGCATTTCCTCTATCGCCGTTGCTTTCAACAGTTAGGTTCATCCAGGGCATTTGCAACTTCAGTGAGAATAAAAATCTAGGATATAAATAATAATATTTAAAAAAAAAAAAAAAAAAACAACAAAGTCTAGTGGAAAGGGGATAAGGATTTATAAGAAACATAATTAATGTTAGAGGACACAATCGTGCGCACGTCGAGAGCACAAAGTCAAGTGGATATTCTAAGAAATATTTTTGAAGATCAAGGTGTAGGTATTCAAAAGCATTGTTAGATTGGAAGCATTTAATTTTGGTATCATATTGAGCAAGAACCATCTTATGGAACAACTTTGTGATTGTTAGTGTACACAGTTCTGTGTACATGAAGACTACCATATTGTGGCACCATTTTGTGTGAACGTGCAGACTACCATATTAGAGTATGTCTCCATGATTTGATTTCATTCCATTGTATTTATCTTTGGTTTATCTTTGTAATCCTAAGATCATTATAAATTCCTAGAGGGAGAGACTTTATCAAGTTTTCTCCAATCTTTTCCTTCTCTCTCCTCTCATTACATCTACGTGATATAAGAGCACCTCTCATCACCTTCATCATCTTCTTCTTCTCTCAAATCCTTCTTTCTTGCCTCAGTGGTAGACTAACAAGAGTTTCAACAAGAGGTCAAGGGTTCGAGTACCCATTGTGGTGAAAATCCACTATCGTATGTGTGGGGTGTGAGTGCGTGTAAAAAAATAAATCTCTCTCTCTCTCTCTCTCTCTCTCTCTCTCTCTCTCTCTCTCTCTCTCTCTCTCTCTCTCTCTGTACATAACTTGTACAGTGATGAAAGGAGATTAAGTTTCATCATTGTCATACAAGAACCTTAGAGCACTTGCATGAACCATCAAGGTGCATGATTCTCATACAGAAGTGCTAAAGCCCACCAAAATTGATGTTTTCCCCCATTCACAGTTAAGAGACCTCCAGATCTAATGCCAGCAAGACAAATCAAGGCTTCCAATACAAACCCTAGTCAACGGAAGTTTCTTCCGATTTGCATGCCAAAATCATCTTGCAAATCTTCTATGTCGCCGGCAGTGTTTTAAATAGCGTGTGTAGTGTATAGTGTAGTGTTTGGCCCTCTGTAGCGTGTAGCGTAAGCTAGATAGCGTATAGTGTAAGCTACACGATACTTGGTATTTTTATATTAAAATAATAGAAAAAATATGATAAAATTTACAAAATACATAATTCCTATTGAGTTTTTTATTGCGAATATGGATCATCAACCACATATTTCCATGCAAAATCTCACTATCTCTGTCTTCAGACATCTCTAAGTGTGACTTCTTTTTTTTATTATTGAAACATCACAAATTCACAATATGGACCACAATTTGGATGGTTTGGATTGATCTAAGTGCTCTATCCATGTTATAAATCACAATTTAGATGGTCCAAATTGATCTAATGTAATGCCACGTGTGATGGGGATGAGTCACCATCATTTTAAAATAGGTGTTGAACTAGCATAAAAAATAAAAAAAATAAAATAAAAAATAAAAAATAAAAAAAGAGGAGATTTTAGGTAGCATACAGTATGCTACATGCCCCATAGCTTACGCTAAAACGCTACCAGGTAACGTTTTAGCTACACTACGCTATGAGCGCTACCAAAAACACTAGTCACCAGATATGTCTGGATTCAGATTTGACACCACCAGCAACACCGAATTCAAAATAAATAATTGGCACCAAGAAACAACCTAAAGCTGATGACCCTACTTCTGACAATTGTGAGAGAAGTGGCTTGTTATAACCTGGCTCTTGAATTCAATGCAGCCCAATGACCCAAATAGATGCATAGCATATGCACAAAAGGGTAAGTCAACATATAAAACCTTCTGCATAGGTATCAAATTTCAACCCTTAATTGATCCCTCAGCAAAAATCAGAGGGGTAGACTCCTTTTTTCTGAAAAGCAACACAGCTTTTATTAAAATAAAAAATTCAAAAAAAAAAAAAAAAAAAAGCCGATGGGCGAGAACTTTACAGCCGCCCCGACTTTACAACCCACTCCATATCAGAAGAAGCAAAAATACAATCAGCCCACTCCAACACCAAGAACTTGGCCGTCTTAAAGACCTCGACCTCTGGAGCGTGAACTTGGTCCTGGAGGGGTAGACTTCCATCGGTCGAAATGAAAATTTAATAAACTTCTCAGAAATTCCTTCTATATGCAGCTGCTTTTTCATTATAGATCCATCTCCATACATAAAACATTACCCTATGACTTAAATAAGCTTAAAGTAGAACAGTTAGATTTCAATGTTCCCTGCCATAAATTGATAAACAGTCTCGTCCATTGTACACGCAGAAGACACAATACATGAAAATTGGCCGCCCCATTATAGGTGGCATTTCCTGAAAATCACACTGACAAGACTATCTTAACCATTTGATGGGTGGCCAAATGGATGATTAGAAAGAGTTCAGCAGGCCAAACTCCATGGACAAAATCAAATGGTTAAGACGATCCCATCAGTGTGATTCTCAGCCTGTGGGCCATCAGCGATGGAGGCAATATTCTTTTACAGTCTGAATAGCCTCCATGTTTGCCACATATATTGTGGACAAGTTGCCAAAATCTAATGCAATGTTGCAATTGCTTATCAGAGTCCAACCCTTAAATGTACAACATATAATGGCCTGTTTTTGCCATGATACCTCTAACAAAAGACAATACTAAGGTGCCATAAAAAATGAAATGAAAACGAAAAATAATAATAATAATAATACTATGGCTTTTTTCCCTTTTCTTCGGTGTTAAAAATAATAATAATAAATAAATAAATAAATAAATAATAAAATCAAACCTGTCAATGGATGCAATCAATGGTATTTAAAAATGTTTATATCACAGAAACAGTGTGGGGGGCATTTCATGATATGGCGCTGTAATGGCCACTCTGAAAAAGGGCCATAACAGGCCGATACAGGGCCGATATACTGTCTTCCTCTCAAAAAACGTTGACAGTTACAGGGCCATAATGGCAGTAATGACCCACATCGTAATGACCATAAGGCTGGCCGTAATGGTCACCATTACTGTTATTGAATACCTTGGAGATCAAGCTAACAACATATTAGATTTGGTGGAAAGATAAAAACTCACCAAAACCGGCAATGGTTCCCCTGACCTATACATGTTCCAAGCCAGACACAATGATGATCAAACTGAAGAACACATTTGTCGCAATCATGACAATGCTTTGACCGTGGAGGCTGAAAAGACATTAAACAAAAAATAAACACATCACAATTAAAATTTAATGTAAAAGTTGAATGAAAAAATTAGAAGAGTCATTCTATTTCAAAGGAATATCTAAGAGGTTATTAAACTATAACTAAAGATCCCTTCTATAGTTAAACTTATAGGTAAACATCTCCAATTTAATTATTAAACATGACTACGTGAGGGTACATTTCGAGGAAAGGGCATTTGAGAAACGAAAAGGCAGCAACAAAGCACTTGGGAACCGAAAAAAGTTGCATCAGCTGCTTTTAAGGGTGGCAATGGGCTGGATGGCCTACCCAGCCCAACAAGCCTGACCCAACTTTGTATGTCCATGTTTTATATCCTACAAATATGCCATCCCAATCCTCGATTAGGCAACACGCATCTTGAACGTAGATGATTGGTTTCATTCCTCAAGTGTCTATTTCCTTGTGCATGTGTGGCCCACTTGATCAACATCTCTCTCCCAATTGTTTCCTTTGGTGTGGCCCACCTGACTCACAAGTCGGCCTGAATTTTTTATCCTGGGCCTAACGTGGAATTACACATCAAGGTGGGCCCCATCAAAAATCAAGGGGGGCATCCCACAAAATTCAAGGTCTCAAGTCCAACTGGTTGGATCACAAGTTATAGTGCACTCCAATGATAACGCACCCCAATGATAACTTACAACCTATTAAGTACATGTGAAATCCAATCCTTCCAATAGGTTGGCCCCACTTGAGGATCTCCTAATACAAAAGCTAGTCCAACCTAATAATCAAGTGGACACACCACATAAAAACAATGTCCAGCCATTGATAAATAGCAAAACACAAGTGTAGTGCACTCAATGAGTGTTTTTGCTAAGTTTTCCAAAAGGCGATGCTCATGATTGGGCCAAACTCTTGGAGGGGTTGGATGTCATACACATGAAGGGTTGCAAGTTACCAGCTTGGTTGGACAGAAACCGATAGTCCAATCAGTTGGACTTGAGTCCACCTCTTTTTTTAATACATCAATGAAAACCTCTTTATTTTTCATAGTTAGGACTTAGAAGAGGGACGCTTGCCCTTGATCTTTTATGTGCCCACCACGATGTGTATGTAAAATCCACTCCAACCATTAGGTGTGTAATCCCAAGTTTTTTTAAGAGTGATGAGAATTGTATTAGAAAACCGCAAAACACAGAACACGAGGCCCAATGGGCACCAAAAACAACCATGGGTGACAATTAACAGCGTTTCCAATCGAAAACCAACACCTTAACCCTTTCCGTAACAACCTCGACAGAGTGAAAGGAATTATGAAAATATCAAGTGTTTCGTTCGCCCCAAATCGCCCACCAAATAGCTGGCAAGGGCAAAAGCCAATTGAGACTGTCCTTCCCTCCGGTACCTCCATGCAAGGTATTCTGTATCAGTAACGGTCACCACCATTATTGATATAGGGGCGTAACGACCGTTATGACCCCCGTAACAGTTGAAAATTTTCTTTTGCCCAAAAATTTCTAAAAAAATATCTACAAAATCGAGAATAATGTAAATATTCCAAATATGTATTCATTTTTTTGTTTTGAAGATGTTTATAGTAGTGTAACGGTCCACTCTTTCGTGAAAATGTTGTATCGGGCTGTCTAATGAATTTGTGAACATGATTATATGTCCCTAATGTTTTTTTAAAGATGATAATTTCATTAAAAGGCTGAAGCCAATATATACAAAAGAATAGAAAAGCAAAAGACCAACTACTGCCAACCCAATGGAAAAGGAAACGAACTATTCGTAATCGAAACCAAGTCTATGACTAGAGATTTAGCCCTCTTAAACACATTCCGCTTTATCGCTCTTGTTTTTAAACACACGACTATTTCTTTCTAACACAGAGCCTAAAAAACCACAAGCCCACTAAGCCTCCATATCTTTCTCTCTGTTTTCCGTACACTCCCTACATGCTAAGATAGAAGAAAGCCCTCAATTGAGTCCAAAGACACCCATAGCTAGGGGTGTACATGAACCGAGCTAGCTCGGTTAGCTCGCTCGATTCAACTCGAAAAAGCTCGATTCGACTCGGTTCGAAGCTAAGTTCGAGCCGAATCGAGCTGATTTTTTGAGCTCGAAAATGAGTTCGAGCCGAGTTCGAGCTAGCCCCAACTCGACTCGACTCGAATCGAACCCAACTCGAATCGAACCAGTTCAGTGGCTCGGTTACTTTGATATTGATGTTGCTTACCAAGTGTTTGATGAAATGACTCAACGAAATGTGGCTAGTGGCAAGGAAGGTATGTATATGAAACAAATACCCTTTTTTTCTTGATTTTTATGTTGCTTAAAAGGTGTTTGATAAAATACCTGTAAAACCATTGCAGTTGTTTTACATACAGTGGGATTTTGAAGGTGCAATCCGGGTGATTATGAAAATGCTGCACAAGCGAACTCGGCTCAATCTTGGCTCGAACTAGCCCGAGCTGTTGACCGAACCGAGCCGAGCTGGCCAGTCAAGCTCGAGGACCGAGCCAAGCCAAGCTGAGGTCAGCTAGTACCCGAGCCGAGTTGAGCTGAGGCCAACTCGACTCGATGTACACCCCTACCCATAGCACCCCAAAAATCTAGAAGAAGAAATCCTACACCTCTCTAACAAAGGAGAAATGAAGAAACATATGATTCATTGATTCCGCATCTTATAAACATAGCGAGCAAACATTCAGAAGAACCATATTTCTCTAATGTTTACACATCACAATCAAGCATTAGAACTAAAAATTAATTTTATTTTTTTTTTTTTAAAAAGGCATAAATACTACTTTTTCAATTTTCTAGAATTAAAAATAATTTTAAAAAAGGCCCTCGAAGCTTCTAGTCGCTCAAATCACTTCAATCTATATTTTTTATCTTTAATACTATAGTAAGAGTGGTCGAAATCTATTGTAAAATGACCTAGGAGAGTTTCGGGAATGAGAAATGAGGAAGAAAAAAAAAAGGAGAAAAATGAATTTGAATAGAAAAAAAAAAAAAAATTAGTTGTTTTTCAACCTTTACGAGGGTAACGGTTGTTATGCCCCGTACGGCTTTTATGACCACCGTAACAGCCTTTATGACCCAAAAAACAAACTGTCTTATTTCACCCCCGTATCGTGTCAGGATCATGGCCAATATGATGGGGACATCACGCACACACGCGCACGCACGCCGCCCCCCTACGCACGTACGTACGCAAAAGGAGGATCCCATCATCGATCTGGCTCGATGACGACATCCAGGGAGGGCCTCCTAGATAGAAGACAAGTTTTGGTTCAGAAAAGTGGGCTCGATAGTCAAGAAAAGCCCATCATGGGATCTCATGATCGTGGCCCACTCATCTGATTGATTTCATTTTTTAGGTTTTGCTTATTGTTATTATTTAGAACATTGTGAACGCTTTAGATTTCTATGTTTGGTTTTTATTTTAGTTTACTTCATCGCCAAGTAATAGGTTGCGCACATGGTGCGAGTTTTTGGGGTATAGGGTTTTCCTATAAATAGGCATCCCTTGTAGTTCTTTTAGATTCATTGAAGTTTAATAAAAATTTCTGCTTTGTTTTTCTGCTCTCTTCGTAAGTTGTAGAAGAATTCAAAAGTAGGTGCGAAGCCCTCCCTTTTCGAAGGGCTAACTACCGTGGTGCGAAGCCACATCGATCCCGATTCATCCCCATCCCCCATCATCTTTTTTTTTTATCTTCCCCCACCATCCATACTTCGAATTCGTCCTTTTGTTGCATTAGATTTCTTCATTACAACAGGTTTCCAGATTTCGGCCCGTAGGCAAGTTGAAACTTCGGCAGAGCACCACGCACAAACCGTACATCGGATCGAGCTGAGATTTGGGGGTTTTGGAGTCCATCATTGGCCGATCAAGGCCAAGGTGGCCTTTTTCTGAATAGTGGGCCCCACATACGTGCGGCCGAGATAACACGCATGTGCGTCTAGGTCATTGTTGTTGTCCACACGTGCGGTACTTCTCTGGTTCGTCTCTCTCCTCTCTTTCACTCCGTTTTCACCCAAAATCCCTAAACCTAACCCTAAATTACTCAAATCTCCAATTTTATGCCCATTTTCTTACCCTAGAGTTCCTTGATTTGAAATTGGTGAATCCCTTGGATTAGGGACTGATTACTACGCATGTATGGAGGATTATTTCTTATCTTTGAGTATCGTTTGCTTCATAATTTTTATTGATCCAGCCCTATCATGTGTAGGCCTGGACCCGCATAGATTCCCCTTTAATTGAATGTTTGGATTTTCATGTGGGATGTAGAATTTGTGTAATTGTTTCTGAATTGGTATGATCTAATCCTGAAATCTTGCATATCATATTTACATTTCATGTCCTGCATCACAATACCTATACGTATCGGCCTTTATGGGCGTATCGTAACGGACACGAAACACCTTGCCTCCATGCCATGCCCACAAGAGAGATCCTGGACTAAACCTGGCATAAGCCACACCTCCCCAAAATATGATATGAGGGTATCCCAGATCTTGGAAGCAAATGGGCAGAAAATGAACAAGTGATCAATGGTCTCAGCATCCTAGTTATGCATGCAACACATGTTTGGGATAATCAATTATCTTTCCTGAAGATTATCTATCATTAAGACCCTCTTCCTCCACACCAACCAAGTAAAGGCAACTACTTTGGGTGGCGCACCATAAGACCAGAAGTGGTATGCATACTCCCCATGAGTCATTTGATCCTCCTGACTGATCAACTTGTAGAAAGACTTGACTGAAAACCTACCCAAGCTTTGCACACTCCATATCATGGAATCAAACTCCCAATAAAGCGATATTGTATGGCCTATGGTATGATTGCTTACCATTGAATAAAATTTTGGGTTTGTTTTCTTTATGAGAATGAGACTTGGGATCAAGGCAAGAACATCAAGTATTGGGACGGTCAAAGTGCAATCCAAAATGGGTTGTTCGGATTACCACGGAGTTCCCTTTCACTCTCTTGGAGGGCTTCTTCATTTTATATTAAGCAATGTTTTAAATAGCGGTAGCGTGTTGCGTAGCATTCAGCCCTCTGTAGCGTGTAGCATAAGCTACGCGATACTTCTATTTTTTTAATTTAAATATAGAAAAATATGATAAATAGTTAGAAAAAAGTAAACAATATAAAAATGCCTTAAAATGATTCATTTTTTCAAGTATAAAGCCTATTCGAACAATTTATTAATTATCATTTATCAAGAGCCAAACCACGTATAAAGTCATATGCCAAATCAAAAAATTATCACATCAACAACTTCCTAAGCAAACCACCTAAATAATAATAATCAAACCATTTTATTGAAATCACAACTCACAACTATGAAAAGAAATAAAAATCTATACAAATAGGGGTTTTCGAAACCCTTTTTCTTTTAAGTTTAGTTTTAAAGGCTTTTTAAGCGTGTGAGTTTCACACCAACTTTAACAAAGGATGACCACCATTATAAGTGAAAGTAAACAAAGAAAGGTTTGATTTTAGTTTTACATTTTAAGTTTATTTTTTTATAATATGAGTTTTACACCATTTTTAACAAACAAAACTAAAAAAATAAAAATAAAAATGTTCTCGACACTCTTCAAATTTTAAAAATACACTATAGCATACGCTATGACCCCTTTATCATACGCTACAGGGGATTTACGCTATTTAGCTATGCTACATAACGTCAGTGTTTTAATTATCGACGATATCGGCCGATATATCTTGTATCCCACCAGTGCGATACGAAATGCACTAAGTAGTGGGATACATCCCGCATGTTCGATCTGGTGAGCATTTTCGATCCTTTTTTTTTCCATAAATCATGTTAAAACAATGTCTAATTGTTACAAATCCACGATTTTTCATGTTTTGCATGAAAAATCATGGATTGGGAGCGATTCGAGTTTGAGATTTGCAAGAGACGGGCTGACTTGTGTAAAATTGAAAAAAAAAAAAATCAAAATTTCTCAATTTCTCACAAATCAGTTGCAATCTTTGTTTCCAAACGTAAAATCAAACATGCATGTAACCTGATCTAGTGATTCTTCATTTGCTTTTGAATGTCTTGCTTGTGTTTCCACACATCTTACATTTATAAATTATATGAATAGACTTTGACATACTTGCATCAATTTAGTTAGACTGCATAGATTAGGACCCCATACAAAGAAAACCTATTATGTGCACTTGTTTTTTGTATGTTTTGATTTATAAGTGTGTATTGATGTCTTTTTTAACAATCGCTAAAGTTTCACTAAAAATTTCAACCAATTTCCCAACATCTCCCCATGTTTCTAACAGCAGCGATACATTACGCAATACAACAGATATATCCCATGCGATAACCAATAAGTATCTGTATCCTAACGGTGCAATACGTAACACGATACCGATATTTCGAACACTACCAGTGTTTGAAATATCGGTACTATCGGCCGATATTATCGGTATCGCGGTCCAGCGATACAAAATCCTTCGGAAGAGACTAAGAAAGTAAAAAAATTTACAAAATACTTTGTATTGATCGATATATCGATTAATATCACATAATATCGCCAAATATCGTTCGGGACAGCATCATTATCCGAAAAAATCAAAAAAATAAATAAATAAAAATAAGGGAGAAACTTTCAACAGGTGGATTTTGGAACTTGTAGAAGAGATCACCCTGATCGGAAGCTACATTTGGTGGGCCATTCAAATCAAAGCGTCGTCTGTAGGTTAGTGCAAACAAAATCTTCGATTTGGGGGAGAAATCCGTCGAAATTCGGAGAAAACCTCGCCGAAATCCGGAGATATGTTAGATTTGGGAGAGATTTTAGGGTTCCGAAAGGCCGAAACCCTCTCTGCTTCGAAAAACAGGGCGTCTGAGCCCTTTTTACGGGAATCAGGTTGGCTGGTATACTGCACACCACTGAGCTAACTAGTGTGTTGACTTCACCAAGTTCTGTGGGTCCCATCACAAGGAATGTGTTATATCCAAACCGTTCGTCCATTTGGTGAGCTCGTCATAAGGATTGAGCCGAAAAATAAGAAGGATCCAAAGATCAAGTGGACCACACTACAAAAGTAGTGGGAGATTGAACGTCTACCATTGAAACCCTTTTGGGGGTAACAAAAGTTTTGGATCAATATGATATTTGTTTTTCCTCTTCATCCAGGTTTGTGTGACCTAATGAACAAATTGGATGGAAAATAAACGTTATGGTGGGCCCTACGAATGTTTTAACGGTGAGAATCAGTGTCCCCACTGCTATTTATGGTGCGGTCCACTTGAGCTTTGGATATGACTCATTTTTGGGCTCATAATCTAAAATTATCTCTCCAAATGCATGAACGGTGTGGATATAATAAATATAACTTTGAACTGTTCGTACAACTCGAGCTCGAAGAGCGTCAACGCTCGTCTTCGCAGCGTGGTGGGATGCGGATCACGTAGTGAGTAGTGTACTGAGTAAACTCTGTGGGGCCCACTGTAATTCATGTATTTTATCCACTCCGTCCATCCATTTTACAAGATAATTTTATGGTTTTAGCCCAAAAAATGAATCATATCCAAAGCTCAAGGGGACCACACCACAGAAAACAGTGCGAATTGAACGTCTACTATTAAAAAATCCTTATTGGCCAAAGAAGTTTTGGATCAAGCTGATATTTGTTCTTTTCCTTCATCCATGTCTTTGTGATCTTATGAACAGGATGGATGAAAAATAAACATCACTGTAGGCCCTAGGAAGGTTTCAACGGTGCAAATCATTATTCCTATTGTTTCCTAGGTATGGTCCAATTGAGCTTTGGATATGTTTCAAATTTGTGCTCAACCCCTAAAATGAGTTGGAAAAACAGATGGACGGCGTGGATAAACCATGTACATTCATGGTGGGCCCAACAAAGTTTACTCAGTACGATAAAAGCCTATTTCAACATGGTGCAAGGAGCGGATTGGGTGAGACCCCAGCCTCACCTAAGACCGTATACCGTGGGGCCCAACTTGACGTGCGTATTCTGTATCCAATCCGTCCATCCGTTTTTTCATACCATTTTACAGCATGATCCCAAGAATTAAGAAGATCCAATTATCATGTGGACTATACTCAAGGAAACAGTGGTAGTTGAACACGATACCATTAAAAACTTCTTAGGGTGCACCTTAATTTTTCCTATATTTTATTAGGTATCCAATCTGTTGGTAACTTCACATAAGTTTGAATGAAGAGAAAAAACAATTATCAGCTTGATCCAAAACTTTTGTGGCCCACTAATGGTCAATCACCATTGTTTCCTATGGTATGGTCTACTTGATTGTTGGATCTACTTCATTTTCTGGATAATGTCCTAAAATGATATGGAAAAACAAATGGACGGGGTGGATACTAAATATAGTTGTCTTAGTTCAATCGTACAGCGCATAGCTTAGGACCCTATACAAAGGAAACCTATTATGTGAACTTCTTTTTTGAGATTTTATGATTTAAAAGTGTGCATTAAGGTCTTTTTTAATAATCTCTGAAGTTTCATTGAAAAAATCAACTATTTTCCTAATGTTTCCCCATGTTTCCCAAAAAGTGCGATAAATTACGCGATGCAAACGATATATCCCGTGCGATAACCTATACATATATGTATCCCAAGGGTGCGATACATTGTGCGATACCGATATTTCGAACATTGCTCCTAACTAATGGTCTATATTGCACATGGCCAAACCATCTAAGTCTACTTTCCCCTATCAAATTACTAATTGGTGCTACTCCTAATTTCCCTTGAGTGCATTCATTTCTAATTTTACCCTTCCTTTTCATGCCAGCTACCACTCATCCATCTCAATATCCTCATTTCAATTATGTTCATCCTATGAACATTTTGTTCCTTGACAACCCAACATTATGTCCCATAAAGCATGGTTGGTCTTATAGCTATCCTATGAATTTCCCCGCTAGTTTCATTGGTACGTGGCAATCACATAAAACTTCCAAAGGCAATCTCCACTTCGTCCACCCAACTCTATTCCATCTTTTTGTTCTCGATATCTCAATTCTTCAAATGTCAGACATTAAAAAATACTCCACAAGATGATGTTTTTCTTCTAAGTAGTTCAATTTTAATCACATGTAGCAATAAACTAAGGATAAACACTAGAATCTAAATATAATTCTGAAAATGAATAAAGTTGTCAACACTCAACAGCATTCATAGCATCAATATAGATACATGTATCGCAAATTAGGGATACAGAAACATGTATCGATATCATCGATAGTATCGTTGATACCAAGAAATGTATCACTGACTCGGGGAAACATTGGGGAAACATTGGGGAAAGCAATGGAATTTTTCAGTGAAACTTCAAGAGATTTAAATACACATTTACATATTTAAGAATCAAAAAAATTGCAAAAAAGAAGCATACATCATAAGTTTCCTTTTAATGGAGGCCTAAAGCATGTGTTATAGTAAATTTTAAAAATAAAAATAAAAAATAGTGCAATAATAACCTAAATGAGTTCAAACATACATGTCGAAACATCCAGTCATCCATCCATCTAACCAACCATCCAACCATCCAACTATCCATCCATCCACGCATGCATATATATACACATCCATGATCCATCCATACATACACACATAAATGATCCATCCATCAATCCATCCCACCATCCATCCATCCATCAAACCATCCATGCATACATACGCACATCCATCCATCCATCCATGCATGGATACACACATACATGCAAGCATTTCATGATACAACTATGCACCCATACAAAAAATAATTTTTCAAATGAAAAGGATCTTTTAAATAAACAGATTTTTAAAATATTTTCTTTAAAAATTGATTTCCACCAACAAATGCAACCCATTAATCATAAGCATGTAACCATAAATAAGAAGAAAAAAAAAATTAAACCAAAAAAAAATGGAATTTATTTATTTCCAATTTTTTTCTATTTTCAAAAATATGAATAATTAAAAAAATCAAAAAATCAAGAGATTAACATGAATCAATAGATCAGCCAACCCTCATCATCATGAAAAATTGGGCCCCAATTAGTTAGGCAAGAAAATGGGAAAATTCAGATTTTCCCAAATTTCTCCCACTTCAATCCTCAAATCTCTTGATGTTCCACTCAAATCTATGCCAATGCATGAGAATCATGCGTAGACATGGATTTGAGAAGAAATCCAAAAAAAAAAAAAAAAAAAAAGACCAAATTTCCAGAAATTTTCATACCTTGAGGGTTCTGGCCCACAAACATTTAGATCTTCACTTTCTCCCCCAATAATTTGTGTTTTGATTCACTAAACTATAAAAGAAATGGTTGAAATTAAGTCCCAAACAAGACCCCCACAAGAAAAAATAAAAAAACTCCAAAATCTCCTTTTTCTTTTCCTTTTATTTTTATTTTTTCACCTTTTCCCGGGGTATTTAAGCACCTCCCCAACCCAATATCGAGGATAACATTATCGATACTATAGCGATACATGAAAAATATGGATAAATCCGCGATATATCGCCAATACTTGGAAATCCTAAGATTAAAGTGGATTTCAGTATTGCCAACCTAGCAATACTGATATTATCGGAAATTATATCAATAATTTTATCAGTGATAACAGGAACACTGGTTTTCAGTGAGGTCATGAAACAAATTATTTCATATTTGTTATATGAGACTCGGGAGTCGATGCTAGCACGGCTGTCAATTACTAGGATAACCAAACCAGTGTTTTAAATAGCGGTAGCGTGATGTGTAGCGCTCAGCCCTCTATAGCGTGTAGCATAAATGCTTAGTGTATAGCGTAAGCTACACGATACTTCTATTATTTAATTTAAAAATCCGACGAGTATAATAAATAGTGGGGAAAAAAAAAAAGGAAAAAAAATATGATAATATGTTTAAATGATGATTCATTTTACCAATTATAAGCATGTTCAAACAATTTATTAGTTATCATTTATCAAAAGCCAATCCACATATATAAGCCAAATCAAATAATTATCACATCAACAACTTTCTAAGCAAACCACTTTAATTAATAATGTCTAATTGAAACCACAAGTCACAATTATGAAAAGAAATACAAATTCCATAGGTTAAAAGTATCAAGTACAATACAAGTGTCACATTCCTCAACATTAGATACAATAAAAGCATGAAAAAAGTAATAAAAAAATAAAATAGTAAGAAAATACATAGTAACTTACGCTACATATGCTACACATTACGTAGATGTAGCGTACGCTACAGGGGATTTACGCTATTTAGGACACTACGTAGCCCTACAGCCATGCTACGCTACCTAGCGTACGCTACAGACGCTATTTGAAACACTGCACGAAACTGCAAATCATAGGAACTCAAATCCTGCCTATCAAGGTTAATCTGAACACAAGGAGTAAATACTAAAGGCTTAGGCCAGAGTGTGTTTGCTTCCATAAGGCAAATAATTTCTATTGACCCAAAAACATTAACATGGACTACTATTCCATGGAAGTAGAAGTAGAGAATAGAGACTGAAGGACTGAACTAGTTTAGATTCCTTCCATTGAGCACACAATGTTTTTTAAAGTCCACTAAGAGGTCAACACCAATACCTCGACGAAAAGCTTATAATAAATGTTGTCAAAACCATACGATTCATATTGTGTCTCACGCTACATGATATGGATCATAGGTTCAAATCATAAATCCCAAAAAATTATAAGCGAATCGCATGAATCGTATCAAATCGTTAGATCATCGTATCAAATCATACAAATCATAAGATAAATGCGGACTATGTAAACGGCGCCCAAATTTATGTTTAAAAAAATCAACTTTTTCATTCTTTTATGTCTTTTCCTTATGTTTTTTACCTTTTTGCTTTTAAAACCTGTACAAGGCCCTCGCCTATTAAAAATTCTATTTTTTGTCTTTAGAGAGATAGAGAGGAGATTTCGGATTTTGATATTCTAAACCCCCAAAACAAAGGCATCAAAATATCTTTCTCTTCAGTCAATAGAAGAATCAAATGTCGCTTTTTCCAATACGATTCTACACTCAAGACAGGGAAAATTATTAAAGTACCCTTGTATGCTTATTTAAGGAAAATTTCTTGAAAGACAAAACATAAAGGAAAGACAAGAATTCTTTGACATTATGATGATATGTATACATTATACAAGTTCACAGTTGCCAATATCGTAACATGTATTACTTTTCTTGGGGCATATTGATGGGAAATGGATGTTGATGAGTTCATATTTTTTTCTAATTTATTTTTCCAGATTTTTTAATATTTTAAGAAAATAAAATATTAAAAATATATATGATTTGTGATTCGATACGATTCAAGCCCTATCAGGATTTGTGCTAGATAACGATCTTGACGACATTGCTTACAATTTTCAACACCACGCTTGAGCTTGACATTTAGTACTAGAGAAGCTATGGTTTAGCACTATTTAGTTATGAAATGTTATATAGTACGGTACGTTATTCATTTTCGTATTGTGGTATTTTTAACTTCTAAATAGTAAATACCATCACTTCTACAAAAGACATAAAACAACAGAATCGATTTTCAATCTCTCAATTATTTTCGATTCCATCAAAATTCTCAATGAATAAATGCGGTTGAAGCCGATGACTTCACAAAGGTGATTCAAAAGGACCAGTTTCTTCATCTGCCAAGAAATCTAAGAAGGAGAGACATCCATCATAACTCATGAAACTAGAATTAAATTTTCACAACTTAATATATCTAGCTTGTTAGCAGCAAAACTGTACTTCAAATTTTGATACATGAAGTAATTAATTATCTGCTACATTAAAACCTTAATGCATGGAACAAAACAGCAATCCCAAGTTTTGTAATGAATCCAACACAATCTTC
Organism: Magnolia officinalis; assembly: GCA_021015155.1. Taxonomy (NCBI): domain Eukaryota; kingdom Viridiplantae; phylum Streptophyta; class Magnoliopsida; order Magnoliales; family Magnoliaceae; genus Magnolia; species Magnolia officinalis. Next base: position 45,591,537 of record JAJHSJ010000004.1, on the reverse strand, counting down.
AAAAGTAGAATATAGAATACAGATATAAAAATGTAGTACTACCTGCGCGACATTACAATAAGTGCAAGTCCAATTTCTGCGACAACCACGAGGAAGAAGTTAGCTATACAGTTCATGATATATCAATTCTCATCAATAATGTGCAATTTATATGTTGATATTATACTGCATGCAAGTATGAACAGAGATGATGTAGAAGAATCATAGTTGCACAAAACATGAAACAAAGCAGCAACAGATTCGGATGCAGAAGTGAGGAAGTGTTCATTTCAAAACGTTAGCAAGTATAAACAGCTAGGAAGTAGGAGCAGGAGCACAATCTTAAAGCACGATTCAAGGCAGGAGTGGCACCTAATAAGAAGGATCATGCAACTAAGAGAAAAATACAAAAGAGGACAATAATATTATATATATATATATATATATATATATATAAAGAGCAGTACAACATTAAGATATCCCATTTATTGAGGACAAGTTAAAAACATCAATGTTACGTGTGATGTTCAAGCATAATCTCCACAAAGCTTTCTGTTCATTTTTCTCGAATTTTTTTTCCTTTTTTGTGTTATCTGAATTTCTTTTGACAAGCCAAAAATCTATCACTCCTAGCCCTCAAGTTCTTAGTTGCAGGATCCTTCTAACTACGTGCCGCTCCCGCTATGAATCAACACAACTCTCATTCTTGCTCTCGCTCCCACCTCCAACCTATTTATACTTGTTTACATTTTAAAAGAGATGCTGCCCTGCTCCCATACCCAAATTTGTTGCCGCTTCGCATCTCTAGTTGTTAAAGAAACTACTTACAAGCAATGTTTAATTATTGTTGTCACACAAAGTATCATACCTTCTAGAATGGAAAATATCACGGGAATTATCAGAAAATATTGCAGATATCACAAAAAGTTTCATAGTTTGAAGGAAACATTGGGGAAAATAAAAAAAAAAATAATATAATTTTTCGGTGAAACTTCAGCATGTGTTAAAAAGACACTTTTTTTTATCCTTAACCAACTAGGAAATCTTGGATTAAAAATACACGTGATTACAGCTTAGAACTTTTAAAGCAATATTTTAAAAAATCAAAAATTAAAAACTATGCACAATAGTTTTCCATCATTTGAGGGGACAAAACTATGCACTCTCGGCTATAAGTGTGTTTTTCAATCTTCTTCTTTTTTTTGGAACAGTTACTCTCAGCCATAAGTGAGGCAATTATATCCAAAAAAAAAAAAAAAACCTTGGTCTCAAATCCATACGAGTTTTTTAACGGGTAGCAAAGAAATTATTACAACGAAAAGGGAAAAGAACCAACAAAACACATATCAAACCCAAAAAAAAAAGCCCCAGGCACAACAAGAAAACAAAAAATGATACAGTTACCGCCGCTTGTCGGATACCACTGGAACACCCCTATTAACACCTTTCTAAGCAAACCTGCCCTAGAGTTGGCTGAACGAAGGACAAATAAGACACCAAAAGACTAGCGCTCATCTCATCAGCTTCATCAACAACGTTGGCTAATCTCTAGGGAGCACGCCTAGTTTCGATCCACTTGATCGAATTTCCAGAATCGCCTTCAATAACAACTAGGATGAACAGATGTAAAGAGACCAGCCTAATGCCATGGAGAAGAGAGATAACCTCAACAACATTCGAGTCCGTAACTCCTAGAGGACCCAAATATTCAATCCCAGGCACATTACAAAACACACCACTACTACCATTAGGACATGAGTTGCACGAGAGCGACCGTCAAAATCTCTGTTGCAGGATCCTTCTAATCAGGTGCCGCTCCTGCAGCCTGCTTCAAATCGACCTTCATAGTCTCACTCAATCACTCCCACACACACTTCCTACCCATTTATATTTGTTTATATTTTAAATCAGATGCTTCCCCACTTCACACCTAAATTTGTTGCTGCTTTGCTTCACACTTCATGCAACAATATTGAAATTGAGCTTGAAATGGCCAGCTGGTGGGGAATTGGGCTACCACAGAGGATCAGCCTCATCCCACTACAACTGGAAGAGATAACGCATAGTGCCCTTCAGCAGTTTGTCTTGCAAGCCCCATTCAACCACAAGATTGAAAATGCCTCTACTTAGTACTTACAACTTCAGCCAATTGCTCCTTACCTTCAAATATTCTCCCTTTTCTCCAGCCAAATACACCATAAAGCAGCCTTGGCTACAAGGATCCGAAGAAGATTGCCGATCAGACGACAAAGAACCGCCACCCAGCAAAGAGCTCACCCAGGAATGGAGTGATAACCCACTGGATACCCAATCTAGAGCAAATGCCCAGCCAAATTTCCACCGCAAGGCTACAGCAAAGCAGGTGAGGTACATTCTCCTCAATAACTCAGCACATACAACATTTGTTCGGCATAGCAATCCCTATCCTTTGCAGGTGATTGATTGTCAGGACCTTGTCTGAGCATATACAATCTAGCAAAAGGCTTTTCACCTTCCGGGGCGCACTGCTGGACCAAACTGCAGGGGACCAGTTGCAAACAACACTAGGCCACTAGGGGCCTGTTTGTTAACACTGAAATTGTTTACTTAATGCGGAATCTGGAAAGCGCTCGATGTTTAGTGGTGTTTGTTAACGCCGAACGAGGAAAGCTCTCTGTTATTTTATGCCGAAATTTTTCGGTGACTGAGGTCTAGCTTAATGGTGAATCCAAAATGCGCTCCACGAACTTCTTTTTTAAATCCAAAATTGCCCTGGACAAATATTTTCTCCTTTACGTAATTCATAACCCAACTTTTAACGTATGGCACTTATTTGGGCCCACCATGATTTATGTGTGACATGAACACCATCCATCAACTTTTTTATATCATTTTAAAGCATGATCCCAAAAAATAGGCACATCCAAAGCTCAAGTCGACCACACCACATAAAGTAGTGGGAATGGAACTACTGCTGTTAAAACCTTCCTGAGGTCCACCATGAAGCTTATTTGCCATCTAACCTCTTCATAAAGTCACACAAACCTGGATGATGGGAAAACACAAAATCAGCTTGGCCCCAAGAAGTTTTCAATGGTAAGCACCCAATTCCCACTGTTCTTGTAATGTAGCCCACTTAAGTCTCATATTTGCCTTGATTTTTGTCTTATTTTCTAAAATGATATGGACAACTGGATGGACGGTGTGGATAAAATATATACATCACGGTAGGCCCCACGAAGCCCTTGACTGTCTGTCTCTAGCTAGATCCTGGTGGGGGTAGTACGCAATCCCTGGATTTGGGGATGCAGAATTTCTACGCAAGCCTTTCGCAGGATGATCCTGTGCTAGAAACCTAGGTGGGGTCCACCGTGATGTTTGTGATAAATCTAACCCATTCATCTGTTTTATGATCTCATTTTAGGACTTACGGCCAAAAAATGAGCAGGATAAAAGACTCAAGTGGGCCGCACTAAAGGAAAAGGTGGGTAGGGAAATTCCTACCATTGAAACCTCCATGGGGTCGATAGTGATGTTTTCATGCCATCAATACCGTTCATAACGTCATTCCTACTAATATAACTAAAACCACAAATATTAGCCTGATTCAAAACTTTTGTGGCCCCACAAATATTTCAACTATGGACATTCAATCCTCAAGTTTTTAGCTCATTTGAGTATTGGATCCGGCTTATTTTTTAACCCATATCCTAAAATGATCTCACAAAATGGATGGACGGGGTGGATTTCTCACAAACATCACGGTGGACCCCACCTAGGTTTCCGGCGCATTAACTTCCTACGAAAGGCTTTCGCAGGAAATCCGTGTCCCGGATCGAGGGGAGCGGATTAGGTGTGACCCCGAATCCATCGAGGTGGGTGGGACCCCTGACTATGGGACCCACTGTGATGTATGTGACTACATCCACACCATCCATCTGGATTGAAAGCTCATTTTAGGGCATGATCCAAAAAATAAAGCAACTCCAAATCCTAGATGGACCATAGTATAGGAAACAGTGGCGATTGACCATTTAAAACTTCTTGTGGGCCACAAAAGCTTTGGATCAAGCTGATATATGAATCGTCTCTTCATCTAGTTGTTTGTGATCTTATCAACAAGTTGGATGGCAAATAAACATTTTAGTGGAACCCATGAAGTTTTTAATGGTGAGGATTAAAGAGGAATGTTTCCTGTGGTGTGGTCCGCCTAAAATTTTTGTCAGCTTCATTTTTAGGAGAATGCCCAAAAACGAACTTTTAAAATGGTTGGACGGTGTCGATTTAAGCTATACACATCATTGTGAACCCCATAATTAGGGTCCCACCTGCATCGGTGGATCCAGTGTCTCACCTAATCCACTCCCGGATTTGAGGGGACACGGATTTTCTAACATACCTTTTTGTAGGAAATTCTTGCACTGGATGCTAAGTGGGGTCCACCATGATGTTTGTGCGAAATCCACCCCATTCATACGTTTTGTGAACTCATTTTAAACCATGATACAAAAAATGAAGTGGATCCAAAACTAAAGTGGGCCACACGAGAGGAAATAGCAGAGATTCAATGACCACATTGAAACATTAGTATAGCCACAAAAGTTTTGTATTAGCCCAAGTATTTTGTCTTTTCACTTCATCCCAATGTTCATGACCTTATAAATGGTTTGGATGGCATATAAACATCAAGGTGGAGACAAGGAAGGTTTCAACGGTAGGCATTTCTTTCTCTAATTTTCCCTCTCATGTGGCCCCACTTGATTTTTGGATCCGCCTCATTTTTTGTCATGTGTCCTAAATGAGCTCACAAAACGAATGGACGGGTGGATTTCTCACTAACATCACGGTGGGCCCCACCTAGCATATCAACAGGTTGGATGGTAAATAAACATTCTGGTGGAATCCATGAAGTTTTAAATAGTAGGGATTCAATCACGATTGTTTCATATAGGTAAATGTGTCAAATTAACATATTTCAAACATTTCAAATGCTAGGTAAATGTGTCAAATTAACATATTTCAAACATTTCAGATGCTAGTTAACAAACGGATTGTTCTAAATTCACTACTAGTTTTCCGACTTCAGATTAAAACTTTAGATTCAGATTTCAGATTCACACTTCGGATCTCATATTTAACAAACAAGCCCCAAGTAGAATCTACAGCAAGCAAGCGAATAGACAAATCCCCATCAACTTCTAACTCACAGACCCTAATCTCACACTCCCGACCATGGAATGTCCCATCGAAATAACGAAGCATGCAAGAAAGCATCTCGATCTGTCTTTCAAGTTGCATCTGAAACTTGGAGACGAAACCATCCTCCCCGTCCCAGCCACCCTCTAGAAAACAGAAGCAATGGAGCCCTCTTTCTCCATAGAGAAACCACTAAGGGGACAAAAAAGATACACAAAAGGGTGTCCAAGCACACGCCCTATCCTCTCAAAAGCAGGACCTTAGTCCCAACCGCTACTTTGAACCTGGGATATCTCAAAAAAACTGAATAAACTAAAGAAATGCACCTCCATCTCAGACCCTTTCCTTCCAAAGGAAATGTTAACATCCCACCCACTAGCCAGCATTCCTTACTTCACAGCCAGGATACTCGCCGAAACTGACACCGCCACCACTTCGCAAGCATAGATGTGGTCAATAGCTTGAACCCCCAGACCTCCAGCCTTCATATGCTAGCAGACAACATCCCAGGCCAAAAGATGAACTTATGCATGTCCCTCGAACGGTTCCAAAGGAAAAGGTTCTGGATTGATTCCAGTTTAGCAACTACCTTTGCTGGACATCTAAGTAGGTATATGAAGCGGATCAGGATGTTTGCAAGCACAGTTTCAAATCCATAGGGAGTTACCCAGCTGTAGAGATAATCAGCTATGTTGGACAAAATTTGGACATATTTGGGACGATGGTGAAAGTAATTGCCAACAAGAATGCTAAAGAGGGGATTGGAATTATATCTTTATACTAGGAACTCCTTCCTTTAGTTTGATGTAGCTCTTTCAATTGTTTTTATGCACCTTGGAATATATCCCTACATTTCTGCTTACATTTATTAGTTTTTATAAAATCCCATCCTCATAAAGAAAATAGTAAAATGAAAGTAGTAAAATAAGCAAAAGGAGCATCAAGAACGTAGGGATATATTCCAACAACATTTATACCATTTCCCATGACTACTACAACAAACAATCTAACTAACCTTGATTAGCCAAACTGATCTTGTAATTAGTAGGCCTAAAACTAACTATTCGACCACCCAAGGAAAACACCCAAGATGTCCTTCACTTCCCACAACATTTGAATAAATAATCAATATTTATGTTTCCAAAAGGAGCATAATAAACAGAATACATTATGAAATATGGTCTACCTGCTGGATGATCCAAGTGGGTACATTTCCATCACAAGCTTATCCCAGGATGTAGTATTCACTCCAGGAACATCTCTTCCAAGCTGGCGACCATCTACGGGGGAATTCAAGCTTCCATTTTTTCTCAAAGCAGGCTGTCTTTGCTTAATCATTAGAAAAGTAAAGCAGTGCTGTAATAACTAAACAAGTCCTCACATTCTTATAACGCTGGTACTAAAATCTCTTCAAATTGATAGCTAAAGAACTTTCTTACTTTGAAGTCGCTGATGTTCTACTGAAGGTAGAATGCATTTCATTCCCTGCCCTCATTGCATCAAGAACGTACCTAGCATAATTAGAAGTGCATAACAAATTCATGCCTCCCACAAACAGGAACAAGAGCATTACATTATCTCAGCTGAGTTTGGATGCACAAGAGAATTGAATTAAAAGTTCATCTTAAAACAAAAGAAACTAAGGCCTCGTTTGGCAGCATGGAATTGGAGGGATTTGAGGGGATTTGATGTTTTTAGTTGTTTGGTAGCAAGGAATTGGCGGGATTTGGATTTGATTAGAATCCAAATCCCCAATAAGAGCTCTTAACTCACACCTCAAAGCTATGATCTCAAATCCACTCGATTCTGTACAAACAAAAACCCACCTAATTCCACAGGGTTTCAAGTCCATGCTGCCAATGAGCACTAAAAGAGTTTGGTCATATCTATGAGGTCATTTGGATACCAAAAAAGTTTTAAGTTGTATACACTTTATACTTGAAAAGAGTTTTAGATGTAAACCATTTACATTGGATTATGACTAGCTTTTAAGTTGTGAAGTGTTTACAGGTAAACAGATCATGTGTTTGGCTAACTTGTAAAGTATTTACAGTGTATAAAGTAGATATTCATGCCATATGGAGCTTGGGGTGGTAAATCCCACCAAAATTTGCGAAGAAAATAAAAGTGGCTTGGTTTTTTTTTGGGGCCCTAGGAGAGCATCAAGGCACGCACACGCCAGATAGATTGGATGTCTTGCACCCATCGTAGTGGGGCCCACACATAATTTGGAAGGTTTTTAAGGGTGGGCATCCCATCCCAAATGTTCCCTCTCATGTGATCCATCTAATGATCAATCAAACTGTTTTTTTGGGCCGTAGGAGGGCATCAAGGGATGCACATGATGGATAGATTGGATGTACCATACACATCACGGTGGACCCAACACATCATAAGTGTGTATCAACCATTGTGTTCTAATATGCATAACGTCTTTTTTTCCTTTTTTGGGAAAGGTAAGTATGGGCTCAAACGCCCGACCTCAGTGTTGAAATGCACTCTATCTATATGCATAATGTCTTTTCAATTGCAAAAACTTTACCTATAATATAAAACAAGGCTTTTTGCCTGGAAAAAAAAAAAAAAAAAAAAAAAAAAATTGTGAGTTTACCTATATAGTGTTTACAACTAGTAAACACTTTACAAGCCTATGGAGTGTTTACCAGTAGCCCCTTTAAAACTAAGGATTTTACAGGCATCCAAACAACTCCTATGTGTACTGTATGATCATGGTTGGCAGAGCTTACTGTGCACTTGGCTTTTAGGGTGACACGGAAAATGTAGCTCGCATTACCGGCCTACCATTTTCCCGCTTTTTGGATATAAGTTGTTGTCATCATCATCATCATCAAAGCCTTATCCCGACTAATTGGGTTCAGCTACACAAATCCCATTACGCCATTCCAATGTTCTTTTGGATGTAAGTAGCCCTTGAAAAGTTCTTTTGAGTTCAATCATGAACCTAATCTACTTGCAATTTGGAGTCCAGTCTCTGTCAGAGCACTAAGTAATTGTACAATGTGGTTATTTGCACTTCATAAGACATTATCGCAATCCAATTCAATGGTGCATCCAAACACACCCCTAATCAAAACTTCCTAAAATATCAAATGCCATTGCAAACATGTCTTGAACACATGAAAGACACAATTACCCAGGAGATGAACTCGACGTGAAGAAATACTGAAACAAGGTCGCCAGAAACAGCGCCAAATATATCGTAATATACCTGAAATCACGCAAGAATATTTAAAAAAGAAAAAAACACGCAACAACAAATCTACCAAAATAACAATCTTACATTACCAAAATCATGAAAATTAAATTTCCAAAAAAATAAATAAATAAATACCATGGTTCTTTCTTAGTCTTCTGTATCAAATATCTATCAAATAGGAACAAAACACCAACAAAAATCAGGTGCAGGACCAGCAAAGCTAGTTTGAGACCCCATGAAGATCTCTTAGCTGAAACTCACCACACCGAAACAGCAAACCGTTACAAGGGTATTTAAATCATGCACAAAAAAACTTGACCCAAAAACCAGAATGGGGAAAAAGGATCAAAGCAGGGAGAAGAGAGAGATACCGGGATCTGCGAGACATGGGAAGAGCTGAAAGCACCTTTCAATGGACCACACCCAAGCGTCTCGAACTGGACGGCAGAAACTAGCAATCGTCATGGAAATCGTCTCATTAGAAGCAGCCCAATGAGGTAAAAGAATCGAGCGAACAAACTGCCCGGAAGCTCCTTTTGCATAGGTCGGAAGAGAGAGAGAGAGAGAGAGAGAGAGAGAGAGAGAGAGCACGATCGAGCGCGTTGAATTCAGCTACTTTCGAGGGCGAACTCCAAAGGGCATAATGCGCACCGGGGGCGCAATGTATTCTTTTTCTGTTAGGCATCGTTTGGCACTGTCCATATGGGTGTAGTTAGAGGTGATTAGGTGGAAATGCACCCTATCTATGCGTTTGACACCTTGTAATCGGCGATAAATGAAATCAATCACAGATGAGAAGTCACTCTTTAAAATCTCTTAGTTTCGCTGTCATTTCATTTAATGTCGAATGCCCTTTTCGAATCCCGTCTTAAAGCTAAGATAATCACATGAGTAACAAAAGTGCTGCGGCTACTAATTTAGGGCACTCATGGCACCCTAATGGTATCCGAAACAATTCAATTATTAACTAGATTACTAAAATTATACTAATAGAATTAGTTGAACCACCCAAACATTGACCATCTAAATGAATAGTTACAAATCATTAACAAGTCACTCGTTTATGATTTTTACGTTATGCCTACTTAACTTTTGAACTTTTTTTATTATTCGCTAAAGTACGTATTTTAATAAGTTTATTACAATCATTTTATTATACACACACACACAAAATTAAGATATCAAGACTAATTTAGCTAATTAAATTCATTTTATGCAAATATTAACAAAAAAAAAAAAAAAAACCTTTATTGTTTTTCAAGTACAAGCATGCAAATATATTTTAAGTGCATTTTCATTACAAGTTATCAAACATAACTAAAGATCAGAATTCACATCAATTCATTGATATTTATAATTTGTATTTTAATTCATTCCAAATACAAGGTCACAAACAAACTCTTACACTGATCTTCAAGAGGGGATAGAAGTTGAATGTGGAATGTTGGAACCTTACTCTTGCTCGGTGGTAGACTTTCAAGAGTTGCAACACCCGATCAAGGGTTAGAGCATCCATAGGGATAATGGTATCTAAAATTGAAACCTTATTATGAGGAATAATGATGTTTATTTCTTATTCAACTTGTTTCAAAATTTTCATACTCGAAGAAGTATTCAATAATAGGTGTTCAATCACCACTAATTCCTATGGTTTGGTCTACTTAAGTTTTAGATATGCTTTCATTTTAGTCTCATGTCATAAAGTGATTTTGAAAAATTAATTGACAGCATGGATAAAATGTATACATCATGTGGTCCCGTGGAGCTGTCACACTATAGTTAAGGGTGGTGAGTGATTCATTACACAACTCAGGTAAGTAGATCTTAAGAATGGGTTGTTGGCATTGCCTTCGCTGTTCCTCTTAGAATATGGAAGTTTGCTTCACCCAAGCATCTCTACCGTACACCAGCAGGTGATCCTAACCGAAGATCTTGTTGGTTGTCAATAGAAAGGACGGAGTCAATCGATCCTCTGATTGGTGGACACTTGTTTGTTGGAATAGGATGAAACGAAAGATCACCAACCTGATGGTCAAATGACAAAATTCAGACCATTGAATCTTTTCAATCCGTGTCGTCCATTGAATGTCAACCAATCAGCCAGTTTTAAAATCCAGCCAATGTAATTTTCGATTTGGTTGGCATCTATATTGGATCCGCCCAATAGCTTAGACTGCTTTAAGTTATCCGTGTGTCATGCGTGCAATTTATCTGGAGAAATATCACATATACAGGCAAGGTACACCAACTAGTGGTACCGTGACATCGTTCCTACCATCATGCAATCTGTACGGTACATCAGCACCATAAAAAGGGTAGGACCCACCACGAAGATCACCTGGGACAGAAATCAGCCTGTTCCGTTCCTCAATTGGGCCACACCACTGGAATCTGTGTACAATCGACCATGACTCAACACAAGGGTCTGGCCCACCTAGTTAGTGGATCAGCCTGATTTTTTAGAAGGGTTATATGGTCATGGTGGGTCCTACCGTTTCATGGGGATGAGAAGATTAGAAGAATCCCGTGTAAACACCAACCCCCGTCGGATGTACCATGATGTTTGTGTTATATTCTCTCACGTCCATCGGATTTCACCAGCTCATTGTTTAGTTTCTCCTCCTGAACCGTCCATTTTCATGCTACCAATGTGAATCCTACGACGGCCCCATTAGATTTCTTTTTTTTTTTTTTTTCCAACTATATTTCCTTCTTGTGGTCACCCAAATATTCAACAGTTCTGATTGCCACAAAAATGTACCACCTGAACGGTTGAGATGCTTGAGATCAGCAAGCCTCCATCTCTACTCTAATGGTGAATCAATTCCACTATGCTTTCAGATGGTTGGTTAAAGAAGCAAAAGTCAAGTGTTCAGACTGCTTAGATTATCGAACAATCTGAATTTTACATTGTGCTTTGCCCATGCAGGGCCACTTGATAAACGGTTCTCCTAGCCATGAGTAAGCCTCCAGGAAATATACCATGTTAAGAATCCAAATAGGCCATTCTCCGAAAATCCAAATACTTGCTTAGATTGGTGTTTTATAAACCCGAAGTAGGATCTAAAGTAGTAAACGTAGATGAGGATGCGTTTGGTCGCAAAGATATCAAGAAATTTCATGATATTTGGTGCGACTAAAAGCACCCTAAACATGCATGTCGTGATATTATTAAATTAACTAAAAGAAATGCAAGCTAAATTATTATATCAAGAAGTGAGATTCACGTGGATAGAGATTTTATTTATAATGGTTAATTTGCATTTTAAGGAATAGCGTTAAAAGGTTCGATTGTAGCGGACCATGGTCCTATGGGTTTAACTTCTTGCACCATGGCTTGCTGGTAATGGTACCCATTGTTTAGTCAGATTGGATTTATGATTAAACATAGGGCTGTCTATAGGCCTGGTTTGAGAAGGGCCAAGGCCTGTCCAAACTAGGGGTGTACATCGAGTTGAACCGAGTCGAGCTTAGCTTGGCCACTAATTGACCTCAGCTCGAACTCGGCTCGGCTCGGTCCTCGAGCCTAACCGGCTAGTTCGGCTCGGTTCGGTCAGCAGCTCGGGCCAGTTCGAGCCGAGTTTGAGCCAAGATCAAGCCAAGTTCGTCATTGCAGCATTTTCATAAACACTTTGAATGCGCCTTCAAAATCTCACTATATTTAAGACAACAGCAATAGTTTTACAAGTATTTTATATCAAACACATTCTAAGCAACATAAAAATCAAGAAAATAAGGGTGTTGATTTCATATACATACATTCCTTGCCACCAGCCACACTTCTTTGAGTAATTTCATCAAACACTTGATGAGTAACATCAATATTAAAGTAACCGAATCACCGAACTGGTTCGATCCGAGTTCGATTCAAGCTGGGTTCGATCCTAGTCGAGTCGAGCTAGGGCCAGCTCGAACTCATTTTCGAGCTCAAAAAATCAGATCGACTCGGCTCAAACTCAGCTTCAAACCGAGTCGAATCAAGCTTTTTCAAGTCGAGTCAAGCAAGCTAACCGAGCTAGCTCGGTTCGTGTACACCCCTAGTCCAAACCCAGCTAACAAAGTAAAACCCAGAACGGAGTCCGACCAAGGCTCTTGATGGTCCAAATAAACAGGCCTTAGCTCAGCCTGTGATGATTATAAATGACGCAGGTCCGATTAAGGTTAAACTGGTCAGGCCCAATCGTAGATAATATTTGACCAAATAAGCTTGAAACCCTAAACCGGCCAAGCCGGGCGAGGTTCAGGCCAGCTGATGGGCTTTTAGATGCAGCCCAACCTAGTCCCAATTAAATAAACAGGCTTAAATTTTAGGCTGGGTCTGGCCGTTGGGCCTAGTATTTTAACTCAATGTCAGCCTGAAAGCCTTACGGGCTGGCCCAGCCCATTGACGGCTTTAATTAGACATGTCACGTGTCCCTTAGAAGTGCACACTAAACATGCATATCAGGTTATTATAATCTGTATCGTAAACTATTAAATCAAGCAGTTCTCATGTGAGATTTCACGTGGATGCATATTTTATTTGTAATTGGCAATTTGCATTTTGAGAAAGGAATAAGGTTCAATTGTGTGGGGCTTTCCTTGGTATGACTTTTGCACTTGTAGACACCCTACCTTAGATGATAAATTATTCTGCATTACTCGGACTGGACCTCAAAATAGAACAGTAGGTTAACTTAAAAGACACTCAAAACGCTAATTTAGTTGGGGAACTCTCTCATAACCTCCAGAATTAAGCCGGATGGGAAATTAAAGGTGATGGTGTTGATGGCAATTGAACTCCCACCAACCACCATCCACCAATAAAAGTTTGGCATGTGGCATTCTAAATTATTGTATAGAAAATGCACATCGAAATATGAGTCCTGTATGGTGGTGGAAATTCGATTCCTACTGGCACCAAAATCTACTGTAACAAACTATCCATGAGGAGTCATTCAAATTGAGGTGTTTAATTCCCCAATTCATAATGGTTCCACAATGTCTAGTTCGCCATGAATTCCAAGCTATATTAGCTAGTAGTGACTCGAAGTCAACCAAAAACACTTGCAAGCTTATTCATCCCCACAACCGCACCAACAAAGGGCAAAATCAGAAAATTAAGCAAACCACCATGGCGAAGGCTAGCCTACTCACACGTGCATCAACAACACCGTGGCTTGCTCTCCTTAAATAGTCTATCGAGATTTATGATTAGCCACGCCATGTTTTAGTTGAAAGCTTTGGTGCAACTAAAAGACCCTAACGTGCATATCGTGATATTATTAAACTAAGTTTAGAAATGCACCCAAGCTATTAAATCAAGTGATTATCATGTGGATACAAATTTTACTTGTAATGTGTAATTTGCATTTATTGAAATCGGATGCCTTTAATCTGTGCTAAACATGAGTTTTTGATTGGATTGACACCATGTTCGATTCGGTCGAGAAATTTTGATTTTCCCTATTTACTTGTTGAACCGTTTTGGTCTTGTTCAATTCAATTGAAGAGACTCTCGATTTGATCGAGAAAATCCAAAAATACAAGTTTACTCTTTAGATGATCTTGAGCACTTTCGATTTTACCAAAAGTATGGTTGATTTGATCATAGGCCCTTGATTGGAGTCGATCCTATCGAATGTCTTATCGACAATTTGAATAACTTCTGCATAAGTGCGTGATTTTGTTTTTTTATTATGGATTTGGATTATATAAACAGGTATAATAAGATATTAGGGTAATACAAGGTGATTGGAAACTCGTTCTAATGAGAGCTGGGGTTTGGAAGAAGGGAATATAGGGTTTTCAACTCTAGGGTTTGCATGCAAGTTGCTCTCATCTTTTGTAATTTTGTTTTCATAGTGGATTGTTTGTCACTTTGTGCGGTAGTTTTTTTCCGCAAAGGATTTTTCCACATAAATCGTTGTGTTCTCTGTGCATGCTCAAATTTTCTATCTCTGTGCTTGTTTGATTTACGTCTCGATGATGCTTCCGCACCCAACAAGTGGTATTAGAGAAATCAGGATATTAGGTTGGTGTTTTAGATTGAATATGAAGATATAATATCGAATGGGACGAATGTTAAGTTCGAGATGGAGAAATTTATAGGTAAATATAATTTTGAATTGTGAAGGGTGAAGATCAAAGCCCTTCTAATTCAACAAGGGTTACAGCAGGTACTCCTTGGGAAAACAGAACATCATGATACTATGAGTAATGAAGAGTAAAATGTCACGCCCCAAACTCGGAAACCAGGCTCACAAAATTTTCGATCGCCGAATCCGGGGCCGACAGCCTCCGTAGAACCCCATTCTCGGCTCACAATGCTCATTCACCAGGTTCCGATCCTGGGATGCTACGAGGAGGATTTTCAACATTAGTTCAATTCGTAATAAGCATAACCAAAGGCATAACCCACAAACAACAACCAAAAACTCCATCACAATTTCACTATGATCAAAAACTTTATAAGTACAATGAGCATAAAGAGAAATGCAATGATGATGAACAAAAAGCTCCAAGATGATCTGCAAAGTGCTCCTGCCTCAACACTACTGCGCTCCAACGTCACCTGTACCCAACGGTCGTGCATAAGCTTATGGAAGGCTTAGAGGGTGGTGAAAGTGTGTGTGCAAGATAGTATTATTGTCACGCCCAAAACTTGGAAAACGGGCTCAAAAAATTTCTGATTACCGAGTTCAGTGCCGACAACCTCCGTAGTACCCCATTCTCGGCTCCCAACATTCATACGCCAGATTCCGATCCTGGGATCCTATAAGGAGGATTTTCAAAATAATAATAATAATTATTATTATTATTTGTAATGGAGCATAACCACAAGTATACCCAATTCATAAAGGCAACATCATCATCACATATCCACTAATATAATCAATTGAATATAATGCTGAAAGGGAAATACATATATCGAAATCAAAGCCCCAGAAGACAGCTGCACGCTCCAAGCTCAACGTTGCTGCAACCTAACGCTACCTGCACGCATCTATCGTGCATAAGCTTACAAAAGCTTAGAGGGTGGTGAAAGTGTGTGTAAGATAAGTGCCAAGTATACAAAAAGGCACATAAATTATACATCATCGGGATAAGCGGAAATACTAGCAAGATCATGAATCATACGATATCAGAGTAAGCGAAAATATACTGGTAAGTCCATGAAGCATTTAATAACAGAATACGCAATGTGGATCGGCTATGCAAATGTGGAAGTCAAATATCAAAGCTGATAATGCAATGCAATATACAAATCCTGCTAAGTCCGTTTAGGCCGTATAAGTGTAAAAACATAGTAACTCAAAATGCTAAGTACTGCAGATGCAATGTAATATGCGGTGCGAATGAAATGACCATGTTGGAATGTGAAGTCGGGATGATAGTACATAGTATCGCAGGCTATGGGGCCCACCACAAGGGACTTCTATCCAAACCAGTCCCATACCTAAATTTAGATAGTCAGACTCAATGTGGCAAACTCCTGATCTCAAGTTAGTCGCGCGCCTCAATCGAAATCATGACCATTGTGAAAGTTCACCTAACAAATAGTTGCGCACCACCAGCCGAGTGGATAGTGAATGAATGAATGAATGAGTATGCAAATCCTGCTCAATAGGTCCACATATCAGTACGGTTCATCTCTGGGATCATCACCGGGGTTTAGTACACTCCAAATGGCACTGCCGTTCTCCTAGTCGTACAGTCCAAGTGAGCGTAAGAAACCTCACTATCCGCCTGACCAATAGTCTGCCAACACCTATTTGGCACGTCGATAGCGGACCCATTCCTCAAGCTGGTCAGACTCAGCCTAGCAATGCCCCTTACGCTCGGGCGGGTAAGGTCGTACCCCCTCCCAACCGACCATGAAACAGTGGGAGACGCGGCCTCCTGGTATTCGGCACTCGGGCGCTCATGTATCCACTCAATCTCGATGTTGGGGCGTCCTCTGGTACCAAGAGGGTTTTAGGGATTTTCACCCATGGCCATCTATGGCAGCCCGATGCTAGAACAAATTTCCGGTGCCCCGTCTGGCCATCCACGATATGCCTGTGGAGGCTATGGCCCTAATGTCGCTAGGGCGTACAGTAATCATAATGCGAGATGCATGAGTCATACAATCCAATCATGCATCAATCCTCCGCATACCGTGCGCTCATGTGAGATAACTTCCGCCTATCAGGGAGTCTCATAATAACATACTCAATGACATATGCAATGATCAACCACATCTCATAACAAGCATGCAGATGATGCATATGGGCATGTATTATGATGCTATGTTGTCACATATTCATAATCAGTATCAATAACTGGCATCGACAATCGACCTCGACAATGTCGACATTTAACCAACATTGCCCCCGAGGAATGGCCCGTATAGATCCTAACATACAGTGGACTTATGGCCTCACACCAGGGCCAAATATACAACACCATGGGCCTCACTCAAGAGCTTAGTACACATCGTGATGGGCCTCACTAATGGGTCACATATACATCAAGTGGGTCGCATCTCACGGGTCTAATATACATCGCAATGGGCCGCTCCCACAAGCCTAATATACATCATGTCGGGTCTCACCATATGGGCCAGAAATATATCACAATGGGCCACGTCCCATGGGCCTCAAATACATCACAATGGGCCTCAACGATCGGAATTGACTTCAACAATTTGAATCATCACTCGGAATCAGCCTCGATACTCGGCCTCGACAATCGAAATCAACAAATCGGTCACAACAATCGGAATCGGTAAATCGGTCACATCAATCGAAAATCGGCAATCGGTCACAACAATCGGCTTTGATCGCTAATCGGCAGTCAGCCACGGCAATCAGAATCGGTCAATGATCGAAATCGGCAAATCGGTCACGTTGGCAATCGATCATGATAAACGGCATCGATCGCTAATCGGCAATCGGTCACGATAATCGACCTTGATCGCTAATCGGCAATCGGCCAAGTCAATCGAAATCGGTAATCAGTCATGATAAATGGCCTCGATCGCTAACGGCAATCGGTCAAGTCAATCAGAAATCGGCAATCTGTCATGATAATCGGCCTCGATCGCTAATCGACATTTAGCCAAGTTAATCGAAATCGGCAATCGGTAATGATAAACGGCCTCGATCGCTAATTGGCAATCGGTCAAGTCAATCGGAATAGGCAAACGCCACAATAATCGGCATCGATAATCAGGGTCGATAATCGGCGTAGGCCTCGATAATCGGCACTGATAATCAACATCGGTAATTGGCACCGATAATCAACAGATAAACATAGCGGGTTCATAGATGATCATCCGAACAACCATAGTATAAAGATCGGCACTCAGCCGTGGTTATATCAAATCCGATAGCACGGAGTCATTTGTCTACGACGAATGGGGCCCCCTTATTTGGGTTAACCCACCAGAGAATGATGAAAATGGGCCTAACAGGGCCTAAAGGAAGGTCACAATGTGGACATTCAACCATCATTGCCCATCAATGTGGACATCTAACTAACATTGCTCCCAAGGAGTGGCCTATAGAGGGTCAAACATATAACGGGCCCATGGCCTTACGTACAATCATGATGGGCCTCATTTACGTCACATAGGCCTCGTAATACGGGCCAACATACATCACATTGGACCTCGAATACACACAACAGGTAGGCCTTGCACCAGGGCCTCGAATACATCTCATTGGGCCTCTTATGTCAAGTGGGCCACATCACATGGGCAGCATTATATGGACCGCACCAACGGGCTTCATGTATATCAAATAGGCTGCACCGATGGGCTTCATGTGTATCCAATCGGGCCCACCCTTATGTATATTTGAGATCCGACCTACTCATAAGATAACCTAGAGATAAATGAAGTGGAAACAAACATTAGCTTGATTGGAAACGCCCATAGAAGTTTGAATGGTGGATGTAACGGTCCACTATTAAAATGGTGGGGGCCGCTTGAACTTTAAATCTAACCCATTCTTTTGCTCACTGTAACGCCCTGAAAATCGGGGGTCGAGCAAAGCTCAGCTCCCGAGTTCCAACGCATCACTTATGCAACATAGATAATGATGATTATGATGAGAGCATTGAAACATGAATAAGATTATACCAAAACAACATATTATACTCCAGAGACAAGTGAGATTGCAAGCGGAAGACTGTGATAGATATATAACATATAAAAACTGTGGTGACTCTCCAGAGTGTGATAATGTTACCAGGTTAACTATTTACAAGTACAATTTCAAATTATACCAAGTTGTGTAAGATCATCTAGTCAATATCCCAGAAATCCCCGTCGATCAGGACACGACTCACAGGAACCCGCCTGAAACTGCATAAAGGACGAATCCTCCTCATCCTTATAAGAGTCCGGCTCCACTTCGTAGCATCACCATCATCTGAAACTCAAACAAGTCTGGTTGGTGTGTACAACACCATCCCGTAACGTGGGAGTGAGTGATCAACTCAGTGGAACAATAAAGCATAGGTTAACATGTTATCAATTCAGTCAAGCAATAATGATAAAGCAATACAATCAAACAAGTCTAAATACTCTTGTTAATGCAAGTATGGAATGCAGTCATGATGCATGCCCTCACCACATACTCCCTCATGCGACACCATCTTACGTTTGCGGCATGCTTGCATTCCTTAGTGCTTCACATCTTCCAGGCACATGCAATGCGATGATGAGCATGATTACCGAGTTGTTATTAGTCCCTTTCAAACAGCAGTATTGGGAAACTAAGGTACCTCCCTTGTATCATTCCCAAACATGATCCATTTTAGGGTCGTCAGTCCTAGTTAATCTCATACGATGATGTGGTTCTAGGGCGCTGCAAAGGCTGTCAGGGCTGTTACACACATTCGTTACACCACTCCCTCATCACCCTTTTAACGGTTCATCACTAAATTGATACAGGCCTAGTTCATACTCTATTCACTGCGGCAAAACTCATCGCCTCACCGCAAATTCAGAGTATGCTCGAGGTCACTACAAAGGGCTCGTCACCAATCAGTGTACGCCGACAGCTCGAATATAGTGTCCCATACCACCATAATTGGCTCACGAGTCTGGTTGCTCAATGAACACTACGGGGAGGCACGTGGCCCCAGCGTAGGCCGACAGCTCGACCACGGTGTCCCATACCACCATGCCCCGCTCATGAGTCTTAGTGGATCGAGGTACCATGGTTAAAGGGATTTCACTGGTAAGTTTGGTACCCTAGGTTCAAGCAGAGGCGTCCAAACATGGTGAACATATATAAGACAGATCGGGTTGCTTGACGAGCTCGGCTAGCTCAAGCGCACAACAAGTTGAACAATATGAAGTGCATAAGCACTTCGTGTGACCAACCACTGTCGCCAACTGAAGTACGACTCGGGTTCGTCGAACACATCCCACGTGACAAATGAATCTCAGTCACGAATTCAATCCCGTTACCGATTGCCTGGACTATAATCATAACCCCAAACACAATTAATCCTTATTCTGAAACATATAGAGTAAAGCAGAATATACAAAGTAATTCAAGCATGTTATAAAGCATGTTATAAAACACAATATAAACAGGAAATACAAACACATATATTTCATAAGTAAGTGGTTAAACTAAACAAACAACATGGAGGAAATCATATACATCTCTAAGGTAGTTGAGAATCCTATCTCAACACCCTATTAAACTTAGTTCGTCATACGATTTCTCACACAGGCATTTTAGCAAACACTTAAACTACACCACTCCAACATATATAACGTATGTTGATTTCAACATAGAATAGGACAAATCCTTATAGCAAGGAGTTGTCGCATACACATCAATCATGTTCTTACATTCAATACATTTGGCAGGCATAAATCATAAATCCATATTTATTTAGTCATTTCAACAAACACTTTAAACTACATACATCAACATACATGACGTATGTTGATCACATAGGTATAAGGCCAAATCCTTTCGTTAGGGAGTTGCCCCAATTATAACACGCGTGCACCCACGACGGAGAGTCATGGCAAGCAAGAATCCAAGTTCCATGTTCATTCAGTCATTTTCACAAACACTTGGGCTACACGTTTTAGCATATATAGTGTATATTGGCTGTGGCGTGATTTAGGGCAAATCCTTTCGTCAAAGGGGTATCGCCTATACAACAATCATGTATCCATGACAATTAGTCATGGCAAGCACGAATGCGAATTCTATACTCATTCGGTCATTTTCACAAACAGTTAGAATACACTATTTCAACATACATAGTGTACATTAGCAAAACATGTATTAGGGCGAGTCCTTTCGCCAAACAAGTATTTTATCCATATATAATATATCAATACAGCAAATAATCGTGGCAAACACATTTCCAAAATTTATACGTATACGATACTTTCTACAAATACTTAGAGTATGTAAAATTCCATATTCTTCATCTTTAATCGAAACGGAAAACAGACAGCACTTTGTACATGTGAAATTGTGTGCAGATCATGAATCTATCATTATCTGACATTGAAAGCGTTGAAAACCATAACCTATACACCTAAAGTCCGCACCTTTTGTCGTAGAATCGTAACAGAGTCAATAGATTCGCTAAGCTTTAGTATTCGGCAGTTTGGTAACCTATAGAATGAAATAGGTTAGCTATTTCATAACCTACAACTATCAAAACCCCAAATCAGTTTAGGGTTAGGATTTCTTACCTAGAAATGACGCCGGAATCACCGGGAAAGCGATGAGAATGGAGTGGTGAAGCTTGCAGAGCGGCAGGATCAGGTGGCAGGGAGATGCTCCCACAACTCTCACACTTTCTCTCTCTCACACCTAGGGTTTTTCTCAAATTCGTATGGCTGAATGAGAGAGGGTTTTAAGGTCCTTATATAGCCTAAAACCTCACCGAAATAGACTTCAGGTCAAGGTATACTTAGGTTATATCCAAAGTAGGTCAGTTTCAGCTCAATGGAGGACTTCTGGTGGGCCCCCTTGAGCCAAAGGTCGGACTTAAGCTCACAGACTCTGGATCTAGGTGGAGTTATATTTTCGTTTTAGTCGGATTCCCAGATCACGGGTGACAGACCAGTTTCAGTTCAACGGTCAGCGGATCTCGATTGGAGATTCCAAGTACATGGATATGTTTGGGAAAATATCCCTGATCTGAGGATGTAATTTGGCATGATTCTGACGGTCTGGTTGCTTAATATTGATCCGCAAGCGACATGTGCCAGATTTATTTATTTTGAATTAAATTTAGAATTATTTTCACATTTCTCACACTCTCCGCTCCGAGCTCAAGTGAATAGCGCTGGGACACTATCTGGATTTGATTTCCGAGATGGTTGTCAAGCCCATTAAGGCGGTCCTAATTCCTTAACTTCGTGTAAATCGGACTTCCAACGTGCGGTCTAGATCTGATACGAAGTTTCGATATGCTCCCGAGAGCAGCCGGGTAATAAGATTGATCCTAGATTTTAGGGTAACCTAGCGTCAATGATTCTACAAGTTTTGGGTCTTGCAGATCGTATTTAAAGCGATTGGTGCTAATTTCACAGGTACTCTAGTTTAACACTAGCTAATTCTCACCTAATTTCTAAAGGATTTAGTCCTGAGTAATTTGTCTGAGGTGGTACCTGGGCCTTTGTAGTTTGTATATAAAGTGATCCAAGTCATAATACTTAGCTAGTTTAAGATAGTGTCTAAGGTGAAAGTACTTAGAAAAATTGAAAGAACAAGGTGGTGAAGGGTGGGATTTGTGAAGGAAATGGGTTCAAACGCGGTTTTAGACTTTGGGATTGAGTTCTGACAAGTTAATAAGGTGTTAGGATCGACCCATTGCCTAAGGACGTCTAATTCGAGGTTGGCAAAAATCCGGGATGTTACACTCACGCCAGAAAAATGATATCTCAAGTGGTTGGACGACTTGTATACGACACATGCATCATGACGGGTCCCGTCGACAGACAACGTGGATGGAATAGGTGGGACCCACAGAGCTTGCTACCGTGTACAACAGCTGGTTGCATGGCAACAGAACAGCCATGTAGCTGTCGTACGTGCAGCTATTGCTATTTAAAGTAAGGCAGAGGTGGGTCCCACGTAGGGTCCACCCTCACATGAAGTGTATATGATATATAATATATAATATATATAATACACTGCTACACAACAACTTTTAAGCATTGAAGAGAGGGCAGAGGTGGGTCCCACATAGAGCCACTCTTCCTAGCTAATATAAGATATTATATAATATTATAATATAATATATAATATATTATATCATATATCCTTATAATATAACATAATATATTAATAGTATATATATAAAAGATGCAACGTCCAGGCCCTGGACGGCCTGGACATGTACATACATCAAGGGGGCCCCACACGTGGGGTGGGCTCCACCGTCTAGGAGTGGTGTACGGCTCACACACAGCACGTGTGGCCATACAAATGAGTGGACGGCGTGGATATGGTGGGTCCCACGGACCTCAGTGTTGCAACGAGGTATCTTTCACTCCGCCTAGCACCGGAGCTAGAGCCTGAGCCCCAGCGTTGAAACGAGGTGTCTCCACTCAGTCTGCTAGTTGAGCTATGGATCTGGGTACGGACAGACACATCAAAGAGGGCCCCACATGGAGTGGGTCCCACCATCCAGGGGTGGTGGATGGTCTAGATAAGGCACATAAACCATAGGTGGCCCATCTGAATGGATGGACGAAGTGGGTGGGTCCCATGGATGCCACTACCAGTCCACACTTCATGCTACCACACCCCACGTCAGTCCACTCTTCACTGCTACCATACCCCCACGTCAGTACACCTCCACAGTCAGTTAGCACTTCAATGTTAGCTGCACCCCCACTGGTGCTTCCACTGGACAGATGGTGTGGGCATGCACCTCATCAAGGTGGGTCTCACATGGCCCACTTGTTTTGAATCAATCCGGGCCTGTGTGACCTTCCGGTCATACTGGCCCTAAAAAGGGATCAAGGTGGCCCACTTATTTGGATGGCATGGGTAAAATACACACATTATAGGTGGGCCATGATCATAGAAAGAGAGAGCTAGAGAGAGAGAGAGAGAGAGAGAGAGACATCGACGAGGATGGAGGGGCCCCGCCACTATGGGCCCCTCTTTGATACAAAGGCTACATCAAGGTGGGTCCCACCACAAGTGGGCCCTTAAATCATAAAACAAATAAATAAGTGGAGATCCAAGATTACCCACTGTTCTTTCTTGCTCCCTAGGCTTCCTTTGCTCCTTAGCTTCGATCTTAATGGAGGAGATGGAGTTTGGATGGTTGAGATGGGAGATGAGGGGGTAGGAAGTGGACCACACACAAATCCCTTGGAGGGTAGAAATGGCTTTGACGTGTGATGCTTTGGGGATGCTTGGGAAGTGGTTTGAGAATGAGAGAGAGAGAGGTTTGTAAAGGAAGAGAGAGATGGGTGATGGAGTGATGGATGTGGTGTGTGATGGGTGTAAGAACTTTTTTGACTTTTAGGGGTAGGTGATGTAAGAAAAGTATGGGTGGTGTAAGAAACTTTTGACTTTGGGGGTTGCTTGGGGAAGGGTGTGAGGTGATGTGTACTTGACATGTACTTGACATGATAGGATTGATTGATGTAACAAGTCGTAGAGATTCTCTCAGAATTCGCACGCGTGGCATTTTCTTCGCACCGAATGCTGGCCCACATCTCCTGGCCTGGGTATCAACTGGACATGCGGGATGCGGCAACGAAACCGCGACGACGGTGCGGTCGGTGGGCTACAAGTGTCGGATTGAGTCGACTCGGGTTGACGGCATGCATCTCAAGGTCGCGCGCAAATGCCGGTTAAGGGTCGAAGGTTGTCGAAAATTCTACCGGAAAGACCGCGGAAGCCTACGGAACGATACAGTCTAGGATACGAGTCTTACAATTATGATTATGCAGTATCAGAATAATGTGAAATATGTTGGTGAATCCATGAATACCGTTAGCCGTACAAAGGCTATGCGATGCAAGGCGCGAATGATATCGGCCGTATCAAGGCCATGCGATGCAAGGCATGAATGATGTCGGCCATACCAAGGCCATGCAATGCGAGATGCAACTCAAGCATACGAATCCTCGTCTAAGTCCACATATCAATATAGCTCAAATCTGGAATATCACCGGGGTCTAGTACACTTCGAACCAGATTGTTGCCCCATCGCGCCCAATAAGGCGAGTGAAAGAGACCTCACTATCCGCCTGCCAATATCAGGCTCGGCTCGTCGATAGCTGACCCATTCCTCGAGCTGGTCAAACTCAACCTAGCTTTGCCCCTCCTCTCGGGTGGGTAAGGCCGCACCCCCTTCCAACCGACCATAACATAGCGGAAAGCGCGACCGTCTGGTAATCGGCACTCGGCGCTAATGTACTCACTCGGTCTAGACGTTGGAGCAACCTCTTGGTACCATAAGGGTTTAGGGACTTTCACCCAGGGATATCTATAGCACCTCATGTAGAACAAGATTTTCGGTATCCAATCCTGTCAACCACGATAGGCCTGTGGAGGCTACGACCCTGATGTCGCTAGGGCGTACGGTAACCATGTCACACAATGCGAAATGCATGGATCACACCATCCAGTCATGCAGCAATCCTGCGTGTATCGTGAGCTCATGTGGGGCAACACCGCCTAACCAGGAGCCCTTAGACAATCTGCCCGAAAGCATATGCTATGATCAGTCACTCCTCATATCAAACATACATATGATGCGTATGATCATGAATCATGGAACTATACTAAACATGTTATATGGTGATGGATGTTGTTCATAACGAAGATGGGCCTAGATGGTTTACAAGTATGGCCTAACAATGGGCCCTAGGGAGAATTATAATGCGGACGTTTAACCAACATTATTCATACAATGTGGACGTCAAACCAACATTACTCCCAAGGCACGACTGTCATAAACATCATTACATAAACCACGTTGGGATCACACATTGCAATGGACCTTAGGTACATCCCATTGGGCCTTAAATACATCAAATGGACCATATCACATGGGCCTTATATTCATCAAGTGGGCCACATCAATGGGCCGCACCAATGGGCCTTAGAATGCATCAAAATGGGCCTCCTAACATGGGCCTTATATATATATATATATATATATATATATATATATCAAAGTGGGCCTCAACCATGGGCCACAAATATATCTAATGGGCCTCATAACATGGGCCTTACATCCACATCAAAGTGGGCCCCAATGGACTACCATAGATAAATCAAGATGGGCCTCATCCACATACCAAGATGGGGTCCACTTGAACTATGGATCTGGTTCATTCTTTAACTCATGCCATAAAATGAGCTTTTAAAATGGATGGACAGATTGGATGCAACCTATGCATCATGGGGGCCCCACCATCCAAATGATGGGCATCCTATAAAACACATACATCATTGTGGGGCCAGCCCAGTCGTTCCCACTGCCCTACTGACGTCAGTACAACAGTTATAGAGCTGTTGTATAGTGCACCGTCAGCTGCTTCACACGGCGAAAGTGGGTCCCACGTGGGACCCACTGTAATGTTTGCTGGCCATCTAATCTGTTCATACGGCCACAGAAGCCTGGATGAAGAGTGAAAACAAATTTCATATTGATCCAAAACTTCTGGGCCACAAAAGGTTTTAATGGCAGATGGTTCACCCCACTGTTTCATATGACGTGGGCCACCTAAGTTTTGGATGAGGTTGATCTTTGGAGGGGGCCCACTTCAGGAAGGGGCCCACCATATGAATGAGTTGGATGACAAATATACACCATGGTGGGGCCCATGGCTGGGGCCATGGGTTCCTGTCCGCCTGCACGCCCGTACGCAGCAGGCGTTGCCAGCGCCTCTGGCAGCAGCAATGTCCTGCTGCTTATATATATATATATATATATATATATATATATATATATAAAATTTTATTATTATTTTTTTTATTTTTAGGGTTTTCTTGGGGATTTTCTCATGTAGGGCCCGCTTTAGGTGGATCTGACCCAACCATTGGTCGCTATGACTAAAGACAAGCCAAACGAGCCCAATATGCGATGTGTTTTGGCGCGTAGAAATATTAGGTGGCTTTTTAACGGTGAAAACCACCGTTTTCTATGCTATGGCCCACCAGATACTCGGATCAGCTTCATTTTTTAGCTCAATGCCTAAAATGAAGTGGGGAAAGGAATGGACGGCGTGGATTAAGTCCATACATCAAGGTGGGGCCTGCATGAGTGGCCCACCCAATAAGCTTTGAAACAAGCTCATATTTGTGTTTTTCATTCAATCGTCTAGACGCTGGACGGTTTTGGGCATAACAGATGCAAAGGTGGGCCTGCTCAGGTGGGCCACCAAATGATGGATGGTGTGAGCGTAACACATATAAGGTGGGCCCACTTATAAATGGCTTGGATAAAAGTCATGCCTCATGGTGGGACCCACCCTGATGGGCCACATGGCCATATTATCATAAGAAAAGAAAATGAAAAAAGAGAGTGAGAGAGAGAGAGTGGGACACGCGTGATGGAGGGATCCCGACACTATGGGCCCTTCCTTGAAATCAATCATACATCAAGTGGGTCCCAATACATGTGGGCCCATTAAATCACAATTCAACAGTGGAGATTCCTTCTCCACTAAAATAGACGGTCTACATGACCCTTGTCAACTAGAAAGTAAACATCATGATGGGGTCCATGGAGATTGGCTCCTTCATGGAATGATCATGATGATCAAAGTGGGCCATCGGCCACATCTTAAGGTCCTAAGTGAGATTCAAACCATTGATCGGTTAGCCTCACTTGGCCCATCATAAACACATGAAAATCTAGCCTATAACGCACACACCGTTCGATCTTCTTGATCCCTTGGCTTCCTTAGCTCCTTAGCTTAGATTCCAACGGAGGAGATGAGGTTTGGATGGTTGAGATGGGAGATGAGAGGGTGGGAAGGTGGGCCACACTTGTGGCTCTCTTGGAGTGGAAGAGCTTGAACGTATGGAGGTTTTTGGGTTACTTAGAATGTGATTTGAAAATGAAGGAGAGAGAGGGTTGTAGAGAGAGAGAGAGAGAGAGAGTGATGGGTGATGGATGTGGTGAGTGATGGGTGTAAGAGCTTTTTGACTTTTGTGGTTGCTTAGTGTAAGAAAGGCATGGGTGTGTAAGAGACTTTTTGACTTTGAGGGTTGCTTGGGGAAGGGTGAAAGGTGATGTGTACTTGACATGATGGGATTGATCAATTAATTGATTGATGTGACAAGCCGTAGAGACTCTCTTGAAATTCGTGCGCGCGGCGTTTCCTCGCACTGAACGCTGGCCCACATCTCCTGACCAGAGTATCAGATCGGCGTGCGAGACGCGGCATCAGAACCGTGGCGACAACGCGGTCACTAGGGTACAAGTCTCGGGTTGAGTCGATTCAGGTTAACGGCGTGTGACTCAGGGTCGCGCGCAAATACCGGTTAAGGGTCGAAGGTTGCCGGAATTCGACCGGGAAGCCCGCGGAAGCCTATGGAATGGTACGGTTTAGGATACGGGTCTTACATAAGATAAACTAAATCAAAAGATAATTAACACAATTCAATTGTGCTTGACCAATGAGGTCCTCTATAATATCATCAATGAGACGACTACCGCAAGAGTGTGGGAAAAGTTGGAGAGCCTCTACATGATGATATCACTCTCCAATTGCCTATTTCTGAAGAAGCAGTTTTACAATTTGAAGATGGCGGAAGGGACGCATCTCGATAAACACATCAACAACTTTAATAAAGTACTTTGTAAATTGAGTGTAGATGTGAAGAACGACGAGGAAGACCAAACCCTAATCCTATTGAATTATCTTACAAAGTCCTATGAGAATCTCATAGACAGTTTGTGTCTTGGTAGGGAGACTATTGACGTTGAAACTGTTATCTCAATACTTCATTCAGAGCAGTTGAGAAAGAAGAACAGTGGCGAGGTTACTCTACGAATGTGTTGGTTGCTATGGGAAGAACTTTTGGGTGGGAGAAGGAAAATTTGTGATAGAGATCTAAGACTAAAGGCAATGGCAAGACGAAGTGTTGGAATTGTAGGAAGATCGAACATAGGAAGAAGGACTGTCAGTCCCATAAAACCTAGAATGATGAGAATTCAGATAATTCTAAAAGAGAAGCCAATTCAGTGGAATCCCGTGAATGTTTGCATGGTTGTGATGTATTATCGGTGTTCAAAATGGGTCACTTCTATTAGGAGTGGATTTTGGATACGGGGGCTTTGTACCACACGACCCTTCACTAGAGTTGGTTCACCACATATACACAAGTACGATAGTGGTCTGTTTCTTATAGGCAATGATTATACGTGTAAGATGATTGAAACTGCATCCATTCGTATCATAATGTTTGATGGGGTGGAGTGTACTCTATCGATGTGAGGCAAGTTCCAGATTTAAAGAAAAAATTGATTTTTATAGGTGGTTTGGATGCACTATGATGCAAGTTCACTACCCATGATGGTGTCCTGAAAGTTTCAGAGGGGTACCCACCTTTATAAAAGACAAAGTAGCGGTAATCTCTACGAGTTGATTAAGAATAGCGTATCAGGTGGAGTTGCAGCGTCTATACCAGAATCCATGTCAGCACGTGTGTGGCGTGTGCGCCTAGTCCACATGAGCAAGCACGATATGAAGGTACTCCTTGATTGTGGTTTAATTCTTGCTTCTTATTTTTTGGATTTAAATGTTATGCACTCTAACATGTGGGGGTTGTCGCCCGTGATTTCTAGAGAAGAGCTATCATTCATCGTAACATTCATTGACGACTTCTTTAGAAAGGTGTAGGTTTATTTTATGAAGAATAAATCCTATGTGTTTGCCATTTTTAAGTCTTGGAAGGTCATGATTGAAAAACAGTTAGGGCGATAATTGAAAGTATTAAGGACAAACAATGGTGGAGAATTTACTTTAAAGGAATTAAATCAATTTTGTAAGGATGAGTGGATTGTGAGGCACAATACTGTCAGGCACACACTAGAACAAAATGGTGTGATAGAACATATGAATTGACTCTTTTAGAGTGGGCCCAAAGTATATTGAGTAATGTCAAGTTAGGCAAGGGCCTATGAGATGAGGCTGTTAACATAACTTGTTATTTAGTGAATTAGTCCCCATTTATGTCTATTAATTGTAACATTCTTGAAGAAGTATGAAGTGGTCAGGAAGTAGATTACTCAAGGTTGCGTGTATTTGGTTATGATGCTTACTCTCATATACCATTTGTTGAGAGAAATAAGTTAGACCAAAGGGTGAAGAAGTGTACATTTGTTGGTTATGGTGATGAGGTGAAAGGATATAAGTTGTACGATTAGGCTACATGAAAAATCACAATGATCTGAGACGTCGAGTTTGATAAAGATGAACACGAGAAAATAGAAAAATCAACTATGATTAATGTCGAAATCTATATGGGTGAGACACTTAAAGAAGTCGAGTCGCGGGAAGAGGTACAAGAGAAGGTGGGGCCACCACCTATTAGGAGAAATTTGTTACGAGATTACAGGTTACTATTGAGGTACAAAGGCGACTCAAATGTTGTATTACCCTCATTACGGATAAGAGGGACCCATCTACTTTTCAGGACGCTCTTGATGACATAGATGCAGAAAAGTAGATGGTAGTGATGCATGATGTGTAACACCCTGATTCTCACAACCCGAGGATGGTCACTCGAGTACGAGAACCTGAGGGTTACGTCATGAATTAAGTCTACCATTCCTCTAATTATCAACATAAGTCATAGTAACTAGATATAACCACTGTATAAACTAGCCAACTGAGTTCAATATACACAGATCAAATATAAAGTAAAGCAAGATCCCTCAACAGGGGAGTTTTAATTACACATCTCAAAACAGAACAAAACTAGGATAACTACTGAAAGTATGTAAAGAAAGCAGTGAATCCTAAGCTTTTAATGGAGTGCTTGAGGATCAGCTACATCTTCATACTGGCCTTCCTCGTTGTACTCCTCTCCAACTTCCTCAGGGGTGTCGTCATAGGCACAGTTACTCTCTGTCATACCTGAATCTATTTGGTGCAACCGTACAATCGGGTGAGTGAATACTCAGTGGGAATTTCCCTCATAGATTCCACCATGACACATCATGCCAATATGAGTTAACCATTCATATATGATTCATAGGACAATACTAATACATATGCATTTGTATGAATGTATGAATGTATGGTTAAAGCACAGATCTGGGGATGCATATCCAGCTGTCAAAATAAAGGGTCGCCCAAGGTGAACCAGTCTCCCGGAAAAATACTCATAGGTTAGCCCAAGGAGAACTAGCTACCCGGAAAAGACCATGCAGACCACCCACGGTAGATCATCTACCTGGAAAAGGCCATGAAGATGAGTGCACCCAAGGATGACCTCCAGGAAAAATACCCGGGGTACGCCCGAGGAGGTATAAAATCCCGGAAAAACCTCATGAAAGAGCGGCCCAAAGTGTACAAATGCACATAACTTGATGGTCGAACTTAGGTAGAAGAACCTTGGACAACCCAACAAGCTGTGGCTTATGATGAACACCCGGAAAAGCTCACATGTCATGCGTGGATGTTATGCACCATGACGCTATATTCCTCACTTGATAGGAAAGAGATGATTTTCAATTTTCAAATAGGAAATATCCAATTATGAGTTCAGCATGGATTGAGAGCTCACTAAATATCATGTATTGTTTAAGTGAGGTCACATCACTTGAATAATCAAGAATTCTACCCATAAATATACTTCATAGCAATCATGTTGAAAGATAATTTACATGAACTATTGACATGATGGTACCTGTAAGAAATTATGGAAATTCATAAGTTAATGTCTCACTACACAATTCACAGATAGCCTAGTATGGAGGCTCTCTTCCCTCAATATATTTAACAAAGATATATTCCAAGGCAATCAATTATAATTGAGACAGAGTTTATAAACAATACATACTGTACAAAAACATTGACACAAGTACTGCAAGAAATTCAAGATAGCTGGAAATTTATAAATTACTAAAAATTTCATACATTTGAGATTTAGATCACATGGGAATTTTGTGAAAGTAAGAAGTTATGGGGGATGCTCCTCACCTAGTTTGCAAGTTCCTTGATTGATCAAATTGTAGGTTGGAGTGTCTTTTTAAGGTAAACAGTTGGTGGTTGTACCTGGATGATGTGTCACAAAGCACTAGTGACTCATAACCGAGTTGACTCGGTCAGGGTTTCTAATTAACAACTAGTTGAGTTAGTTGTTAAGAGATCTACTATCTATAAGGTTAAAACTAATGATCCATTAGATTTATCATTTTCCAAATCCTCCTCATGGGTTCTGATATTCGAGTCACTCGACTCAGTTGGGGAAAGTTGGCTGAGTCAACCCATCATTGAGTGTTGAGTCGACTCAGGAGGGAAACACGGTCGAGTTAGCCCCCAAGTTAGAAGTAGTGCTAATCAAAAGACTGAGTTGGATTATTATACCTGACAGAGATTATCTTCTATTATTGGAAAGATTTCAGCCCGAACATGCTCTCTACAATAGCTGTCTGAGTTTAAGAATCTGATTATGTAAATAGTCACAGAGTCAACATGCTAACAGGCTGTTTGAAGTAGCATTTGCAGGGATTGGTTCCACGTTATACCTGTTTTAGGGGATGGCTCTATTGGTTGGTGTGGTGAGGTTGGGGCGAATGATGTTAATTTCAGCAACATGTCCAGATTCGTGAACTCGTCCAGCGTTTCCGGAACTCCGTAGTGAGTTGGGTAACAACAGGGGATTCGTTCCAGCAGTCCCACTGTTTTCTCTCTTTCTCTCTATTTTTTTCTCTCTATCTTTTCTCCTTATCCTTCTCCTTTTCTCCCTATTTCACTTCTCAGCCGCTCTCTGTTCTTACTTCACAGAAACTGAGTCGGAACAGAGGCCGAGTCAAGTTGCAACAACACCTGTAACTCGAGCCAGCGGCGTCCTCACGTGCTCTCTCCCTTTCTATTTCCTTTCTTTTTATTTTATTTTTCACCTTTCTTTTGATTTGAATCCCTTGCTTACAAGGAAAGGGCTATTTATAGTCTTGAGGAGATCCAGAAGGATCGGATTCTAATCCGCCGATTAGTTACAGCCGCGCCCGTAAATTTAGATTAACAAGAGATGTGGTTAACGATATCCTTTGAAAAAGGTTTACAGGGTTGAAATTGGAAGTTGTGGTTGATCTTTAAGCGTCGTATTTCATTGGATGGACGGCTTAGATCAAGGAATGGGGGTCCACCATCAGACAGTGGTTTGGCCGGCCAGACGGTGAAGATGACTCCACCGCCAATGGCGATTTCACAATAGATGGGTGGTCTTATGATCTAAAACGTATGGACAGTCTGGATTGGTCCCTAAAGGCTTGTGAGACCCAAATCCAGGACCCATGAGATTAAAATCTCAATGATCCGTGAGATTTTGAGCTGAACACGCTATTTCTCGCGTTTGTGGCATTTCCAGCGAGAAATAGAAATCGAAACGGAGGAAGTTTTCGAACGCCCTAGGACGGATGTGCAGGATGCATTAGGAGGTTTTCTAGAAACGCATGAATGGATGAGATTTCTCCAGCGCAATAACAGAAATATACAGAAATATTCCCTCAGACAGTTGTTTTCCCCTCTCTGTCTCTCTCTCTCTCTCTTACGTGTTATAGTAATCTAGCTTCAAGGGCTAGGATTTTTTTTTTTACGAAATGGACGGTCAAGATTGAAAAAGAATTCCCTAGATTGCCAGTTCACAGAGTCGAAAATGGAAAGTTTCATTTAAAAGAGCTGTCGCAAGCAACAAAGTTGTTCGCAGGTTTAAACACCTCCACACGTAGGAGCTTTAGGGTTTTGTGTGAAATTCTAAGACGCATAAGATGGACGGTTCGGATCACTTAAATGTGATCGAATGGTGGGCCACAAAGGCAGCCAATGGACGGCTATTTTTCAAACGCTGAAAGGAGTGGGAAAAGGAAAAACAAAACTAACTTTCTTTAGGTATTTCGGGTCAGCACGGTCAAACCGTGCTGACGGTTTCGGTGACCTGCATGTGAATGTGTAATTTGTGTACACGACTCACCTTGAGGGGTCCACTGAGATGTATTTAATCGATTCACGCCGTCTATAAGTTTTGATATATTATTTAAAGTGTTAGGATAAAATGTGAGGTCGATTTGCATCGGAGGTGGGTCATACTATAAGATT
The DNA here is from genome assembly GCA_021015155.1 of Magnolia officinalis. Classification (NCBI taxonomy): domain Eukaryota; kingdom Viridiplantae; phylum Streptophyta; class Magnoliopsida; order Magnoliales; family Magnoliaceae; genus Magnolia; species Magnolia officinalis. The sequence goes on along the minus strand of JAJHSJ010000004.1, from coordinate 45,557,899 downwards.
TTAAGTTCCTTTCATGATTGCCATTGATCCAACGGTCAGATCAACTACAAATTTTAGGGACCACATTCATGGAAATCAATAATAATCTTAATGATTAAATGGTCCAATATTGACAATAGGTGATGGATTGATAAATTGAGATATCCTGAGATCAGGGTCTTCCAAGGTTCTACATTGGATAGTTTTAATGATTTCTAAGGTTGTGTGGTCAATTTAGGGAAATCATGCGTCAGATCATTCCATTTATGACCCACTTGGGTTCTGGGTCTTTAATAGTTACTGGATTGGAATCCAACCACAAGTTTAATGATCGAGGTCATCTCATGGCGATGACCAGGTTGTGGATTGGTAACTTGAGAGTTGTGTACTCGAAGGACGATGAATTTAATGTTTTTAGGTCTCGATAAACGGTGAACCTGATGTTGTGATGGTCTAGCTTGACAATTAACAGATGGATGTCTAGATCCATAGATGAAGATTACACCTAATCATTAGATCTAGTCGAAATGAAGATGAGCAGTTTTATAAGTTAGGTTATCGGGTAACACCCGAGTACTGAAAAGTACAGGGTGTTACATGATGAGATAGATTCTTTATACAAGAATGAGACATGAGAGCTGGTGGGAGCTTCCTGTTGGGCGTAAAGTGATCGGACGTAAGTGAGTTTATTGGAAGAAACAAGATAAGTACATGACTAGATTGGTAACGAAGGGTTATACGCAGAAGGAGGGTATTGATTTCAACGAGATTTTTCTATTTGTGGTTAATCAAGCATAGCCTAGGTAGTAGTACAAAATGTTTGATTCTTTCATATTGATCCAACGATTTACTAGAAATGAATTCGATCACTGCGTTTACTTAAGAGCACTAGGTGATGGAGAATTTATTATCCTAGTATTGTATGTTGATGATATGCTTATTGTCAACCATAACATGTATTAGATCAACATATTGAAGCGTTAGTTATCCAGGATATTTAAAATGAAAGATCCGGTGGCTGCAAAGAGGATTCTCAGCATCGACTTACACAGGGACAGGCAAAGGAGCAGGCTATGATTGTCTTAGGAGGAGTATCTTGAAAAGGTCCTACTTAAGTTTGGGATAGATAACACAAAACTAGTTAACACTCCACACGCTGATCACTTTCAGCTTCTTCAAAACAATGTCATACATCACATGAAGAAAAACAGTATGTCTTATATGCCCTACAAGAGCGTAGTTGGCAGTTTGATGTACGTCATGCTCTGTAAGAGGCCATATATTTAATATGTAGTGGGTCGTGTGAGTAGCTACATATCTAATCCTGGCAAACAATATTGTGAGGCAGTGAAATGGCTACTTTGTTACACATAAGTTACAACATACCACGTCTTGACATTTGAGAAATCTGAAGAGAAACTAGTAAGCTATGTGGATTCTGATTACGCAGGAAATGTAGATAATAGAAGATCGACTTCCAATTACTCGTTTATATTAACAGGTGGAGTGATCGGTTGGATATCGAAGCTTCAGTCTATGGTTGCTCTTTTCACAATCAAAGCTGAGTATATGATAGTGACGGGAGCATTTAAAATCGATGTTTGGTTGAAAGGAATGATAAATGAGTTGGGACTTCAGCAGGAAATTGTGCCTATACATTGTTCAACTAGGGGTGCACATTGAGTTTAACCGAGTCTAACCGACCCCAGCCCGACTCGGCTCAGCCACTAGTCGACCCCAACTCGAAATCGGCTCGGCTCGGTCCTCGAGCCTGATTAGCCAGCTCGGCTCAGTTCGGTCAGCAGCTCGAGCCAGTTCGAGTCGAGTTCGCCTGTGCAACATTTTCACAAACACATGGACTGTACCTTCAAAATATCACTATTGTAAAACAACAACAATGGTTTTACGGGTATTTTATCAAACACCTTCTAATCAACATAAAAATCAAGAAAAAAAGGATATTTGTTTCATATACATACCTTCCTTGCCACTAGCCACACTTCGTTGAGTCATTTCATTAAACACTTGGTGAGCAACATCAATATCAAAGTAACCGAGTCACCGAACTGGTTCGATCTGAGTTGAGTCATGCTGGGGCTAGCTCGAACTCAAAAAATCAGCTCGACTCGTCTCGAACTCAGCTTCGAACCAAGTCGAATCAAACTTTTTTTAATCGAGTCGAGTGAGTTAAACAAGCTGGCTCGGTTCGTGTACACCCCTAGTGACAACAAGATTGCTATCAATTTGGTAAAGAACTCAGTATACTATTCTTGTACTAAACATATTGATGTTCGTTATCATTTTATCCAACAAGTGCTTGAGGAATGTGACATTACTCTTGAGAAGATCCACACCAGTGTGAATCTGACTGACATGCTTATGAAAGTTTTCCTACAGAGAAGTTCAGGTTCTGTTCGACTTCTCTAGGTTTGGAAAATGTTTGATGAAGATGGAGTGTGCACAAGAAGAGATGCTTAAACTATACTAAAGAGAATTAGAGATTGATGAAGGAGCTTAAAGCAGTGAAACATTGACTTCCAGTTACTTGTTTATATTAGCGGGTGGAGCGATCAGTTGGATATCGAAGCTTCAGTCTATGGTTGCTCTTTTCACAACCAAAGCTGAGTATATGGTAGTAATGGGAGCATTTAAAAACAATGTTTGGTTGAAAAGAATAATAAATGAGTTGGGACTTTAGTAGGAAGTCGTGCCTATACATTGTGATAGCAAGAGTGCTATTAATTTGGCAAAGAACTCAATATACTATTCTCATACTAAACATATTGATGTTCATCATTATTTTATCTGACAAGTACTTGAGGAATGCGATGTTACTCTTGAGAAGATCCACACCAGCGTAAATCTGACTGACATACTTATGAAAGTTTTTCCTATATAGAAGTTCAGGTTCTATTCGACTTCTCTAGGCTTTAAAAAGGTTTGATGAAGACAGAGTGTGCATAAGAAGCGATGATGAAACTATACTAGAGAGAATTAGAGATGGATGAAGGAGCTTAGAGTAGTGGAACATGGATATTAAAGCCACAGTGGAGATTGTATGAAATTGGGTGCCTTTAATCTATGTTGAATAGGAATTTTTCATAGGATTAACACCCTATTCGATTCGATCGAGAATTATTTTTTTTCTTTCCAATTGCTCGTTGGACTATTTTGATCTTGTTCGATTCAATTCGATCGAGAAAATCCAAAAATACAAGTTTTCTCTCTAGACGATTTTAGGCACTTTTGATTCGATCGAAAGTGTGGTCGATTCGATTGACGAGCCTCGATTGGAGTTGATCCTATCGAAAGTCCCATCGATAGTTTGCACAACATTTGCGTAAGTGTGCAGTTTTATTTTTAATTCTAGATCCAGATTATATAAACATGTGTAATACGGGATTATGGTAACTCAAGGTGATTGGAACGTCATTCTAGAGAGAGCTAGGGTTAGAGAAAGGAGATCTAGGGTTTTCAACTCTAGAGTTTGCATGTAAGTTGCTCTCATCTCTTATAATTTTATTTTCATAGTGGATTGATTGTTACTTTGTGCTGTGGTTTATTATCACAAGGGTTTTTCCATGTAAATCATTGTGTTATCTTTGCATACTCAAATTTTCTATTTATGTGTCTGTTTAATTCAAATCTGTGTCACATTTGGGTCGTGCTTCTGCACCCAACAACATTTTGAGAAAGGAATAGTATAAAGGTTCAATTGTGCGAGGCTTCCTCTGATGGGTGATGACTTTTCCACCGTATCTTGCATGTCTTGTATTGGTCTAGATGCCATGTTTAAGTAAAAAGCTTCAACTAAAAGCACCCTAAACATGCATATCATGAAATTGTCAAACTAATTTAAAAAATGCACCCTAAACTATTAAATCAAGTAACTGTCATTTCAAATTTCACATGGATAAAGATTAATTGAATAATCTTTCATTTCAAATTTCACATGGATAGAGATGAATTGAATAATCCTTCTTGATAGGAACCGAGCAACTGTCATTTCAAATTTCACATGGGTAGAGATTATTTGAATTATCTTTCCGAAATAGTAACCGGAAAAAGCCATCTCACCGTGTTAGCTCTTTACCATCCAATTGGTCGTGGCTTTGGCATGTCAAAAATAAACCATTATGCCATTGATCGGGTGGTTATCATCATTCGGTTGGTGCAATTTTCAAACTGTGCCGATCAATGCCAGATCTGCAGATGAATAATTAACATAGAGTCAGATTTTAAGTTCGTGGCCCAATCACTTGCTTTGGGTGGAAAGTTCCTCTCTATGGTGAAATTAATATAAAAGAAAAAAAGAAAAAGAATGACCCCTTAATGCTTGAGGTCTGTTGCTATACAGAAGTAGTATATTGATGTAGAGTGGGCCGCGAATAATTTCATGACTAAGATGGACCAAAAAAGGCCTGATCGGAGACGGAGATGATCCAAACCGTCAGAACTTAAAATGGATGTATCTCGCAAACCGATGTGAGGCAAGTTCCAGAATTAAAGAAAATTTTGATTTTTATAGGTGGTTTGGATGCACTAGGATGCAAGTTCACCAGCCATGACAACAAGTATGATGGTGGATTGGTTCTTATGGGCAATGATCATACATGTAAGATGATTGTAATTGAATTTGTTCGCATCAGAATGTTTGATGGGTGGAGTGTACTCTAACCGATGTGTGGCATGTTATAGATTTGAAGAAAAATCTGATTTCTTTATGTGGTATGGATGCATTAGGATGCAAGTTCACTGCCCATGATGGTGTCCTGAAAGTTTCAAAGGGACACTTTGTTGAGGGTCAAATATTGCATATTATTCCCCATTTATTACTTGGTTTTATGAACATGATAATGTTTAATATTCTATTTTAATCATGTTTGTGATGCAAGGTGAATTTAAGAGCTTGGATTGAAAAGGATTCTAAAAGCATGGATTTAACGCTCAAGAATCTCCAAGGCCAATGATGGATCTTATTAGACCAAGAATGAAGAATTCACATGTCAAAGATCCAAGAAAACCAAGTGAGGAATGAAAAGAATCGAAGACTTGAAGTGAAGAAAAAGAACCCTAAAAATCTGCTTGCTTCGACTAGTCTAAGCCCTGCTTCGACCAGTCTAAGCTCTTCCTTGACTAGTTGAAAGAACCCTTTAAATTCCCGTCATTCTCGACCAGTCGAAGGTTACGCAAATTTTGCATGGACTGCGTAAATTTGAGACGATTTTCGAATTTTTCCAACTCGGTGTGAAAGTTGGAGTTACCCAACTATAAATAGGAGTCCCTAGGATGTTCCTAGGCATCTTATAGGGTTTAAGGAGTAGAGCAAAAGGGTGGAACCGGTGTCCGGGGGTTTTTTTTCTTCTTCCTTAGTTGATGTTTTATTTAAGATTTCTTAGTTCAATCATGTTTATGGTTGGCTAAACTTCTTAGCCAGGCCCAAGAGGTGAAGCTTGTAGCGTGATTGAGATATTTTCTTTGTTTTGATTCATGTTTTGTTGAACTCTTATGGATTCTAGTTCTTTATTAAGGAGTATTTTTAGTGTTTAATGGTTTGTTGTGACTCAAATTATAATGGATCTACGATTGCTTTGAATATCTTTTTTCCCTAAATTGAGATCATGAAATTAGTAAGTCCTGTTGTTCACCATCGTCCCTTGGGCATGGTAGGGTGATGGAATCCTTTCTAATCTTCACAATTCTCCTATGATTGGTTGTGAGATTGGTATATCCTGTTGTTTGCCATTGTCTCTTGGGCATGGTAGGGTGATGGAATCACTTCCAATCCTCACAACTCTCATCCGTTAAGACTAGGTCCATGAGAAGTTTAGAGATCTGACCGTTTCTCCTTTCTCCAACTAGATAAGATAGGACTCTGATTCCAGTTGGATCTATTGAATCATGCAAGGTAGCTTACCAATTGCTATAAGTGGATCCTTGGCACCCTAGTTACCACCTTTAAATTTATAAGTTTTAATTACCTTATTCAAAATCACTCTCTCAAATATTTCAGATTTAGTTTTAGATCTTCTTCTAGTTCTAGTTCTAGTTACTTTTAGAATTCGCACAAGTTTAGTCCTTGTGGATTGGACCTCGGTCTTACAGAGATTATTATTACATCGCGACCCTACACTTGGGGTTGTGAACGCACTTACTGTTATAAAAGACAAAGTAGCGATAATCTCTATAAGTTAATCGAGAATAGTGTATCAGGTGGAGTTGTAGTATCTATATCAAAATCCATGTCAGCACGTGTGTGGCATATGCACCTAGTCCACATGAGCAAACATAATATGAAGGTACTCCTTGATTGTGGTTTAATTCCTGCTTTTTTTTTTTTTGGATTTGAATGTATGTGAGCATTACATATATGGTAAATAGTCAAAATTGTCATTTAAAACCGAAAAACATAGTAAGGGACTGTTGGATTATATGCACTCTAACAAGTGGGGGTTATTGCCTGTGATTTCTAGAGAAGGGTCATCATTCTTCGTAACATTTATTGATGACTTCTCTAGAAATGTATGAGTTTATTTAATGAAGAATAAATCCTATGTGTTTTCCATTTTCAAGTCTTAGAATGTCATGGTTGAAAAGCAGTTAGGGCAATAATTGAAAGTACTAAGGATGAACAATGGCGGAGAATTTACTTCAAAGAAATTTAATCAATTTTGTAAGGTTGAGGGTGTTGAGGCATAAAAAGAGAGAGAGAGAAAGACAGTAAAAAGTCATTGTGCGCAAAGAGGCATTGTGCACTGGTGATCATTGTGCGTAGAGAGGCATTGTGGGCTGATGATTATTGTGCGTAGTAGAGCATTGTGCACCGAATGTCCGCACAGAGAGGAAGTGGCGCACAAGGGATACCGCGCAATGTCCACGTGGCATGTTCACACGTGTGAAAGGGGTATAAATACCCATTGACTCCTCAATAAGAGGTCATTAGCAACCAATCAAGGAGAAGAAGGGTCCTGACGAGAGAGAGGTAGAGTCCGCATCCATTGTACGAGACAAGTGTTGTGCGGCGCATAACCGTGACGCCCTGAAAATCGGGGGTCGAGCATAAGCTCCACTCTCGAGTTCCAACGCATCACTTATGCAACATAGAAAATGATGATTAAATGTTGTCCGTGTTAGTGCATTAAACATGAGTGAGATTACACCAAAACAACATATCATACTCCAGAGACAGTTAAATTACGCAAGCGGAAGAACTGTGATAGATATATAAAGTATATAAACTGTTGTAAGTCTCTAGAGTGTGAACATGTTACCAGGTTAAATATATGCATGTATACTTCCCAAAATGGATCAAAAATGAATATAAATGTGTGATTCAAAATGGGCATCTAGTCAACATCCCATAAGTCCCCGTCGATCAGGCCACGACTCACATGAACCTGCCTGAAAACTGCATGAAAGAGAATGCCTCCTTGTCATCCTCATAGTCCGGATCCGCCTCGTAGGTATCGCCTCCACCTGCAACTAAGACAGGGTCTGGTTGGTGTGTACAACACCGTCCCGTAACGTGGGAGTGAGTGATCAACTCAGTGGAACAATAAAACAAAGGTTAACATGTTATCAATTCAGTCAAGCAGTAATGATAAAACAATACAATCAAACATCCCTAAGTACTCTGATTGTCGAAGAATGTAATGCCCTACGATGAGAGCATTAACACAAGAAGAGGTACGATAGGTTGTCGAAGAATGTAATACCCCGGATTTCGAGGGTCGAGCAAAGCTCTACTCCTGAGATCTAGCACATCATTTATGAAACATGGATGACGATGTTCAGATTTTATCCATATAAATGAGTTAAACATGAGTGAGATTGTACTAAAACGACACATCATACTCCAGAGATAATTTAATTAAGCAAGCGGAAGACTGAAACATATATATTTATGTAAGTGTTTCACAACCTCCAGAGTATGAGTATGTAACCGGGCTGAATATATACATGTATTGTTTCAAAATATACAAAATGTGAAAGTGTAAGATGTTCAACTAAGCCAATATCCCTGTAGTCCCATCGAATCAGCACGAGGTCTACATAGACCCGCCTGAGAGCTGAACATAGGAGAATTCTTCCTCCTTATCTATGAAGTCCAATTTCGCTGCATAGGCTTCTCCATCACCTGCATCTAAACCAGAGTCTGGTTGGTGTTTTAAAACACCGTCCCAGGGTGGGAGTGAGTGATCAACTCAGTGGTACTATAAGGCAAATGTTAACATGTTATCAAGTTAATCAAGCAGTAATGATAAAGCAATACAACAATCACTTCCTAACTACTTTTGTTAATGCAGGAATGAAGTGCAGTAATGATGCATGCCCTCGCACAAAGCTCCCTCACAAGCGACTCCGACAACCAAGTTCACGCATGATAACCTTACTAAATACACCTTCCTCGCTGAAGCACATGCAATGCGGTGTATGGTCGTATTAGCCAAGTACTTAATTAGGCTCATTCATACAGCAGATTTGGGAATCTAAGGAACCTCCCTTTATATCATTAACTCAAACGAAGGATCCATCTAGGGTTGTCAATCTTAGTTAATCACATACGATAGGCAAGTTGTAGGGCATCACCCCTAATGAAAAGTAATCGATAGACAAATTTAAAAGTTTATACTCGCAGTCACTACGGGAAGGCTCGTCACCTCAGCGTAGGCCGACAGCTCGAACACAGTGTCCCATACCACCATGCCCGGCTCACGAGTTTGGGTTGCCACTGGTCACTATGGGGAGGCTGTCACCCCAGTGTAGACCACAGTGTCCAATACCACTATGCCCGGCTCATGAGTCTTAGTGGATCGTGGTACCATAGTTGAAATGGGCTTTTACATTGGTAAGTGGTGAAAGTGTCCTGGTTTATCAATTAGCGTGAGTGTTGAGTCGGCTAGACAGAGAAGCTCCATAGGAAGATCAATCAATCGTCTGCCTCAACCGGATGTGGGTCCGAACTCGCCACAGGTAAATCTAAGCCTCACATCCCATGTAAGACCCGTATCATAGTCCATACTATTCCATCGACTCCCGTGATCTTTCCTGACGAATTTTGGCAATCCGCGATCGGTAATTGACGTTTGCACGCGACTCTAAGTCGTATCCTGTAAATTCGAGTCGGCTTAATCTGAGACTTATACTATCACAACCGCACCGTCGCCGCGGTTCCAAGGCCGCATCTTGCGCATTGATCCGATACCCTGGCCAGGAGATGTGGCCCGCGTTCAGTTCGAGAAAAACACCCCGCGTTTACAATCCCAAGAGAATCTCTACAACCCATCCCATCAATCAATCAATCAATCAATGCTTTCTTTCTCCTCAAGTTAAATAACCAACAAGTCAACTCTCTCCCCCTCTATCTCTTACACACCCATACATGTTAAATACAACATCACCTCACATCCACCACTCACATCCATCACCTCTCCCTTACAACCACCGCCTCTCTCTCTCTCTCTCTCTCTCTCTCTCTCTCTCTCTCTCTTTCTCAACACATTTTCCAAGCAACAAGAGCAAAAAAAAATGGACGTCCATGCATTTCTAAGGAGAGAAAATGAGTGTTGTATGACCCACTTTGTAAGACCCGTATCCTAGACCGTACCGTTTCGTAGGCTTCCGCGGTCCTCCTGGTCGAATTTCGGCAACCCTCGACCTATATCCGACGTTTGCGCGTGATCCTAAGCCGAATCCTGCATACCAAAGTCGGCTCGACCCGAAACTTGTACCCTAGCGACTGCGCCGTTGCCGCAGTTCCGACGCCGCGACTCGCGCACTGATCCGATACCCTGGCCAGGAGATGTGGGCCCACGTTCATTCCGAAGGAACGCCGCACGTTATGAATTCCGAGAGAATCTCTACAACATGTCACGTCGAATAAAGTCAAGTACATCACCATACCTCAATGCCACCTCACCTTATCCCAAGTACTAATGCCCACTCCCTCCTTTCCACAAGTCAACTCTCTGTCTCTCTCCCTACTCATCCCTCTTTTTTCAAATTTTAAACAAAACCATACCCCTCCATCAGCTTCTTTACAACACCCATCCTATATCAATCCATAATTCCTCTCTCCCTCTCATTCTCTAAGCAATTCCCAAATCCCATGAGAGCTTCCAACGTCCAAGCTCATCTCTCCCAAAAACTAAGTGTGGCCCACTTTCTCATCTCCCATCTCAATCACTCATTCTCCATCAACCTCCATTAAAATGGAAGGCAAGGAGCATATGAGTCCAAGGAGCTGAAGAAGGAGTGACATAGGTGGGTGATCCACCGTTGATTTCAAATTTTAGGGCCACTTGTTGTGGGACCCACTTTGATGTATACAATGTAGAGAGGGGCCCATAGTGGCGGGGTCCCTCTATCTCACCGTTTCTCTCTCTTTCTTTCTCTTTCTTTCTCAATCTCTTGTATGGATGGTGTATATGTGTGCGGCCTACCATGAAGTATGTATCTTATCCATGCCACCCATCTTTGCGGGACCCACCTGATGAATGTGTTAGATCTACACCGTTCAGATCGTTACCGGGCCTTGACGGAAAGGAAAATACAAATATCGGATCAACCTAACTGGTGGGCCACGTCCATGCGGGACCCACCATGATGCCTGTGTTGGATCTATACCGTCCAGCGTCTAAGGACGCTGGACGTGGCAAATCGGGGTGTGGCTAACAAAGAAGTGTGATATGAGGCTGGAATGTACTAACCAGCCATCAAAAAAAATAAAATACGATGTATATTAATATAATATATATATTATACATGTTTGGGAGGTGGGCCACACGTGTGGAACCCACCATAATTTATGCCTAAGATCGGCACCGTCCAGTTTATCCAAGGGCCTGGACGGTGGCCTTTTTTTTTTTTTTTTTTTTTTTTTTTTTTTTTTTTTTAAAGCTACTGTATGATATGATATTTTATTATATAATATATTATATGATATTATTATATTATATCAATATAATATAATATTATATATGTACATATGTTTTAAGATATATAGTGGTGGGCCCTACGTGGGACCCCCCTTTAAAACTCATGTAGATCAGCACCGTCCAGGAGGGTCTGGACGGTGCCATAGGACGTTGACACTCTCACCCTTTACACACACGTGTATAAATATACATATATGATACATTTTATTATATAATATAATATAATATTTTTATATTAAATGAATACTCTGGTGGGCCATCACACCCACGTGGGACCTACCTTTGTTGATGGCCGATTGGCCAGCCCACTACATCAGCTATATAGCTGTTGTACTGCCGTGAGCGGTATGGCCAATCATGGCCTGATCCGCACCGTCCCCCACCAATGGATGGTGGGACCCACACGCATGGCTGATGTATCATGCACCAGAAGCTGCGTGGACCACACATTTTTGTATATGTTGTATCCACACCGTTCACCTAATGGGTGGCCCAATTCTAGCAGCCGGCTGCTGCATCACGGCCACAAATTCTGTGTGTCCTACCGTTACATCTAAACCGTACATTCATATGGCAGTTCATCTCATGGCTTAGGAAGAAAAAAAGATAAGACAGATACAGTTATCAGGTGGACCACACTACAGAAAGCAGTGGATTGAACACCCGCCATTGAAACCCCTTTTGGGTTACAAAGGTTTTGAACCAATATGATATTTGTTCTCCCTCACTGTTTAGGATTTTTTTCGTGACCTTATGAACAGTCTAGATGGAAATTAAATAGTATGGTGGGCCCACTAGAATTCAACTGTGGAAATCATTATCACCACCGCCATTTGTGGTATGGTCCAGAAGATCCTTAGATATGATTCATTTTGTGATAATGCTCTATAAGGATCTCTAGCTATAGATGAATGGGTGGTTGGTTTGGGCCCATTTGAATCAGCCCATATGATTCGGCCCATTTGTATCGGCCCATTGAATTGACTCATTTGTACCGGCCCATTCGATTCGGCCCATTTAAATCGACCCGTTGATACGGCCCGATGTTATATACATTAGCCCATGAGTGAGGCCCAATGTGATGCATATATGCCCCATAAGCGAGGCCCATGATGATGTATATTAGGCCCTGGTGCGAGGCCGTGGCCCACTGTATGTTTGGCCCTATGTGGGTCATTCATTGGGAGCAATGTTGCTTAAATGACCACATTGATGGGCAATGATGGTTTAATGACCACATTATGACCTTCTCTTAGGCCTTGTTCGACCGATTATCGAGGCCGATTGTTGAGGCCAATTCTGATTGTCGAGGCCGATTATCGTGACCGATTTGCCGATTCTGATTATCGAGGCCGATTATCGATCGATTTCGATTGTCGTGGCCGATTTGCCGATTCTGATTAGCGATCGAGGCCGATTATCATAACCGAATGCCGATTTGCCGATTCTGATTATCGAGGCCGATTATCGATCGATTTTAATTGCCGAGGCCCATTGTGATGTATATGCGGCTGGTATTTGAGGACTATTCTAATGAGCATTCGGTCTCGGCTTGATGCATTTGAGGCCTATCTAATGTATGTGAGGCCTATGTGATGAGGCCCATTGTGGTGCATTTGAGGGCCAGGCGATGAAGCTCAATGTGATGTATATGAGGCTTATGTGATAAGACTCATTGTGATGCATTTGAGGGTCAGGCGATGAAGCTCAATGTGATGTATATGAGGTCTATGTGATGAGGCCCATTGTGATGCATTTGAGGGTCAGGCGATGGAGCCCATTGTGATGTATGTTAGGCCCATGTGAAAGGCTCATCGTGATGTGTATTAAGATCTTGAGTGAGGCCCATGGTGTCGTATGTTTGGCCCTTGTGTGAGGTCATGGGTCCACTATATATTAGGATCTATGAGGGCCACTCCTTGGGGGCAATGTTGGTTAAATGTCCACATTGTCGAGGCTGATACCGATTGTCGAGGCCGGTTATTGATACCGATTATGAGTATGTGATAGCATAGTATCATGATACATGCCATACACATCATCTGCATGTTTGTTATGAGATGTGGTTGACCATTGCATATGCCATACGACATGTTGTTTATGAGACTCCCTGATAGGCGGAGTCGTCCCACATGAGCACACAGTATGCGCAGGATTGATGTATGACTGAATTGTATGACTCGTGCATCACGTATTTTGTGATATGACTACTGTACGCCCTAGCGATATCAGGGTCGTAGCCTCTACAGGCATATCATGGATGGTCAGATGGGACACCGGAAATGTTTGGTTCTAGCATACGGGCGTCATAGATGTCCTTGGATGAAAATTCCTAAACCTCCGTGGCCAGGAGACACCCCAACGTCGAGACCGAGTGGATATATATGAGCGCATGAGGGCCGTATACCAGTAGGCCGCGTCTCCCACTGTGTCATGGTCGGTTGGGAGGGGGTGTGACCTTACCCGCCTGAGTGAGGGGGCAATGTCTAGGTTGAGTTTGACCAGCTTGAGGAATGAGTCTGCTATCGACGTGACAAGCCCGATATTGGCAGGCGGATAGTGATGTCTCTTCCACTTACCCAGTTGTGCACTCGGATAGGGCGGTAAGCTGACGTAGAGTGTAATAGACCCCGGTGATGATCCTAGAGAGGAACCGTGCTGATATGTGGACTTATCGAGTAGAAGTTGCATACTCATTCATTCATTCATTCACTATCTACTCAGGCTGGTGGTGCGCAACTAATTGTTGTGTACCTTCATAATGGTAAGGATTTCGGTTGGGCGCGCGACTAACCTGAGATCAGGAGTTTACCACATTGAGTTTGACTATTTAAATTTAGGTATGGGACTAGTTTGGATAGAAGTCCCTTATAGTGGACCCCTTAGCCTGCGATACTACGTACTATCATCCCGACTTCACATTCCAGCATGGTCATTCCATTCGCACCGCATATTGCATTACATCTGTGGAATATGGCATTTCGGGTTACTGTATTTCTGCATTTATATGGTCTAAACATGACTAATGTTATTCGTGAACTCATCAGAAATAACATACTGCATTGCATCCTTAGCATTTGATATTTGGCTCTTTGTGACTCATCATTTGTATAGTTGTTCTATATTGCGTATTCTGATATTGATTGATTCATGGACTTGTCCGTATTTCTGCTCACTCTGTTATCCTATGATTAATGATCTTTTTCGTATTTCTGTTTACTCTGATAATTCCTGCTCTTATCATTATTTCTGCTTATTTCGATATTGTACAATTTATAGATTACCAATATTTCCGGTATTGTATGATGATGACATTGTGTTGAATAATTGACACTTACCTTGTGCACACACTTACACCACCCTCTAAGCTTTCTATAAGCTTATGCACATAGATGCGTGTAGGTGATGTTAGGTTGCAGCAGTGTTGACCTTGGAGCATGCAGCGGTCTTCTGGAGCTTGATTTTCGATTTATGTATTTCCTTTTCAGCATTGTACTCAAATGATTATATTAGTGGATATGTGATGATGATGTTGCCTTTGTGAATTGGGTAATCTTGTGGTTATGCTTATTACGAGTTAAATGTACATATAAAAAAATATTCCTTGTAGCATCCCAAGATCGGAATCTAGCGTATGGACGCTAGGAGTCGAGAATGGGGTACTATGGAGGCTGTCGGCACCGGATTCGGCGATCGGGATTCCTGTGAATCCGATCTCCGGGTTTTGGGGCGTGACACACTTTCCACCCCAAGATCTATCATCCTAGCTCTTCATTTCTCATCCTCTTCAGCAAAGTGAGACACAAGGAGATCGGCGTTCCATCGGACTAAGAAGATCGAACGATGGATGCTTTATAGGATAGATTTTCATGTTTTGATGATGGGCCAAGTGAGGCCTACCGATTGATGGTATGGATCTCACTTTGGACCCTAGATGTGGCCGATAGCCCACCTTGATCCTCATGATTATTCCATGATGGGGCCATTTTCCATGGACCCCATCATGATGTTTATTTTTCTTAGTCATCTAGACCTTGCATTTCGGTGGATAAAGGATCTCCACTATTGATTTTGGTTGGTGGGCCCATATGTAATGGTACCTACTTGATGAATGTTGTAAATCATGCAAAGGAGGGCCCATAGTGCTGGGGTCCTTCCATCATCACGTCTCTCTCTCCCTCTCTCTCTCTCTCTCTCTCCTCCCTTTATTTTGTGGCTCACTTAATGAGTGTATGTGATGTCCAAACCGTCCATCAAATGGACCCCATGGCCGTCCAAGCCATGTTGCCCTACTTAACGGTGATGGGAAAACACAAATATCAATTGATCAAGTGAGCCACGTCCATGTGGGACTCACTTAAATGGACGTTCCCACATCCATGTGGGACCCACTTAAAGGGACGTGATTCGTGAATTGTGAACAGACAATGAGGTGTACTCACAGTAAGAGAAAAAAAAGTATATAAATAAAATATTAGCTTGGTTAAGTTTTCTGGGTAGGCCACCCATGCAGGCCCCACCTTGATGTATGAATCTGATCCAGGCCGTCCATTCCATTCCCCATTTCATTTTAGACGTTGAGCCAAAAAATGAGATTAATCCGACTCTTAGGCGGGCCATAGCATAGAAAACAGTGGTTTTTACCATTAAAATTCACTTTGACCTTTCTACACACCGAAACATGCCAAATATTGGGCTTGTTTTGCTTGTCTTGAGCCATATGAGCTGGTGGAGGAGTCGGATTCACCTAATGCGAGCCCTACATAAAAAAACCTCAAGAAAATAGGTTTTCAAAAAATAAAATAAAATTATATGCAGGTAGCAGGCGCTACCGCTGACGCCAGAGGACGCGCAGCAGCGTCCTGCTACTGCGTTTGACGGACGGGCAGGGACCATGGTCCCAGCCGTGGGCCCCACCATGATGAGTGTTGATCATCAACACCGTGTATTTGTTGGGTCCCCTCTGACTAGTGGGTCACCCCAAAATGGGTCACCCCAAAAATTAGCCATATGTTGGACTCAGGTAGCCCACATGGCAGGAAACAATGTGATTGAACGTCTGCCATTGAAATCCTTTTTGTGTCATGGAAGTTTTGGATCATTGTGAAATTTGTTTTTCCTTTTCATTCAGGTCTGTGTGACCTTATCAACGTTGGATGGCAAATAAATGTTATGGTGGGCCACACGTTTGGACCCACCTTATGAAGCAGATTGCTGGAGTGCCACACACCCGCTATATATCTGGTGTACGTGACGTCACCAAGTTATGTGGGCCCCACCTGTTTCACCCTTGCTGTCTATCTATGGGACCCACCATGATGCTTGTGTTGCATCCAAACCGTCCAACCATTTTGAAAGATAATTTTATGGCATGAGACTAAAAATGAGACAGATCTAGGATCACCACATTACAGAAAATAGTGGAACGGAGCGTCCACCATTAAAACCCTTGGACTACAGGGTTTAGACCATTATGATATTTGTTTTCCCCCTTAATCCAGGTCTTTAAAACCTTATGATTGGATTGGGTGGAAAATAAACTTTATGGTGAGCCCTGTGATTTATTCAACAGTGAAAATTATTATCTCTACTGCTATTGTGGTATGGTCCAAATGATCTTTCAATATGACTCATTTTTGGGAATTTATAAGGCCCATTATTGAGGCCCATCTTGATGTATTTGTGGCCCGTTGTTGAGGCCCACTTGGTATATATATGAGGCCCATATGATTAGGCCCATCTTGATGTAGTTATGGCCCATCCGTTGAGGTCCACCTTGATATATATGAGACCCATGTTATGAGGCCCATTTGATGTATTAGAGGCCCATGGGTCGAGGCCCAATGGGATGTACATAAGGCCCATTGTAATGTGATTCCACTGTGGTTTATGTGTTGACCCTTATAGCGGACTATGCCTTGGGAGCAATGATGGTTTGACGCCCACATTATAAGTACAATGTTGGTTAAATGTCCGCATTGTAACTTTCCTTAGGGCCCATTGATAGGCCCATACTTGTTGTGTGTAAGGCGTCTAGGCCTACTTGCATTGTAAGGATAATTCATTAATTTATAACATGCTTAGTGTAATTCCATGACTCATGTTATACGCATCATATGTATGCTTGATATGGGTAGTGACTGATCATAACATATGCCATTAGGCAGATTATTTATGGGACTCACTGATAGGAGTTACCCACATGAGCGCGTGGTATGCGTAGGATTGTTGCATGACTGAACAACGTGACTCATGCATTTCGCATATGTGTGACATGCATGATCATTGTACACCCTAGCGACATCAGGGCCGTGGCTCCACAGGCACATCGTGGATGACCATATCGGATACTGGAAATACTTGGTTATAACATTGTGGGCACTTAGGATATCCTTAGGCGAGAGTCCCAGAACCTTTTTAGTACCAGGAGATACTCCAATGTCTACACTGAGTGAATACATGAGTGCCCGAGTGCCGAATACCATTAGGCCGTGTCTCCCACTGTGTCGTGGTCGGTTGGAAGGGGGTGTGGCCTTATCCACCCGAGTGAGGGGGTTGTAAGCTAGGCTGAGTTTGACCAGCTCGTAAATGAGTCCGTTGTCGACGAGCCGGGTAGGTATTAGCAGACTACTGGTCAGGCAGATAGTGTGGTCTCTTCCACTTGCTGGGTGTGCGGCTAGGGAGGCGACAGTTAGTGTGAAGTGTATTAGACCCCGGTGATATCCTAGAGACGAACTGTACTGATATCTATACTTGATGAGGACTAGCATGCTTGCTTTGCATCTCGCATATGACATTTGGATATATAAGCCTCGCATTGCATGGCCTTGGTATGGTCGATAACATTCATGCCTTACATCACATAGCTTTGGTACAATTGATAGCATTCATGGACTTACCTGCATTCTTCCGCTTCCGCATTACTCTGATATTGTATACTTGGCACTTGCCGTGTGCACACACTTACACCACCCTTTAAGCTTTTGTAAGCTTATGCACGACCGTTGCGTGTAGGTGTCGTTGGATCGCAACAGCGCTGAGGAAAGAGCCCGTATCAGATCATTTTGGAGCTTTTTGATTACCCTGTATTTCCATTTCCGCATTGTACTTAAAGTTTTTGATATAGTGGATATGTGGTGATGTTGTTTCGTGACTTGGTTATGCTTGTAATTATGCTCCATTACAAAAAAAAATCATACTGAAAATCTTCCTTGTAGGATCTTAGGATCGGAATCTGGCATATGAATGTCGGGAGCCGAGAATGAGGCACTACGGAGGCTGTCGGCGTTGAATTCGGTGATCGGAAATTTTGTGAGTCCGTTTTTCGAGTTTGGGGTGTGACATCTCATGTCTCAAAACACCAGGTAATTAAAACCCTTAAAACAAATTAGAACATCATAGAGTTTTGAGTTAGGAAACTTTTTCAAAATTCAGAAAATCTCTAAGTTTTTTAACTCTGTCGATTTTATCGATATACTGATTGATTTTATTGACATGTGCTGTCGATGTCCTCGATGACTAAACGATATCATTGAAATGAGGACAAAATATGTCCAGCAACCACATACTCATCTGGACGGAATTATCGATGTATCGATATACCTATCGATATCATCGATATTCAAATCTCGAGTCCATCGAAGTTGACTCGATACAATCGACAACAGAGAAAACGAGTCCCTCTTTTTACTAAGAAAAATCATAAGATCGTCGATATATCGAGGTCATCCTCGATATCATCGGAATTCAAATACCGATGATATCGGAAGGCCTTCGATGATATCGGTCTTGGACTCACAAATATCAAGCAAATATTTTAAGATTATTTATCTTTGATCGAGGGTCAATCGAGAGAATCGATATTCAAATATTGACAATATCAATACAGTATCGATTGCATCGAACAAGGACATAAACTGTCCAGCAAGCTTAATGGAAAATCCTTTGGATTTATCGATGCATTGACACGGCTATCAATATCATCGATGTTCAAATTCTGATGATATCGAAGGTCCCTCAATCATTCTTGTAAACCTGAAATATTTCAAGGCAAGCTTCTCTCATTTTCAAATGTTGAGGAATCGAACCTCGTGTCGATACTATCGGAGTTTGAAATCCGATGATATCGACACCTGTCTCGATTCCCTCGACCAGCTGGCAAAAGGTTTCAAAAGCGTATGACATTGAATTTGTGTCATTGAACGGCCAGTCGATGCAATCGAGAGTATACGCTCGATGATATCGAACTCTGTCATAAATGTGACCGTTTTATATCCGTTGGAACCTTTTGCCTATATAAAGAGGACTTGTTTATTGTTGCTGGTAAAGAAAGAAGAGAGTGCTTTTGAGTGCTTAACCTTAGATCATATACCCAAAGCCCTTTCTCTCATGGAAGTTCATCCTCCATTACACCCTTGTCATTGATATTCAATAGAGTGGATCAGGGAATGAACTTCAGCATTCAAGGATCCTCCAGCTACCATCTTAATGGCAAATCATTAAGCTGGGATGCCTTGAATGCATAGATGATTGTAATCGCCTTATCTTCCTTATAGGAAAACATTTAGGAGAGTAGGATTCCATCATAGCCTTAACCCAACCCGTCGCCATGCATTGGTACATTTTTTGAGTTGCGGTTCAAGGAAGCAAAAGACTCTTCATCAACAGAGGAGGAGATCATCGATAACGTGCTGAAAGGGACTCATCTGCTTATCTGTAAGTTATCAGAGTCCAGAGGACCCTTGTGATCATTCCTTTCTAGGATTGGGTCTAAAGTGTTTTTCACCCCTTAAAAGTCCTCTAGGAGGCCTCCGGCGGGAGTGTACATAGTGGGTGTGTTGTGTTAACCCTTGCTCTGTGGAGAGCATAAACTGTTAGGGTCTTATGGAAAATCCTTAGTCAGTGTGCCCAAAAGTGGGTGCGTTGTGTTGACCCTTGCTCGTGAGAGCATAAATAGTTAGGGTCTTGTGGAAGATCCTTGGCCAGTGTGCCTAAAAGTGGGTGCTTTGTGTTGACCCTTGCTCGTGAGAGCATAAACAGTCAGCCTAGGTGTAGGTTGTAAAGTTTGAAGGTGTAACATCCCGAAAAATCGAGGGTCGAGTAGTAACTCAACTCTCGAGCTTCCAGAACATCACTAATGCAACATAGATAATGATGATTAAATGTTGTCTGCATTAATGTAGTGAACATGAGTGAGATTATGCCAAAACAACATATCATACTCCAGAGACAGTGAATTAGCAAGCGGAAGACTGTAATAGATATATAAAATATATAAAAACCGTGGTGAGTCTCCAGAGTGTGATAACATTACCAGGTTAATAAATTTCAAGTACATTTCTAAAATATACCAAATGTGTAAGTGTAATGTCTTCTATTCCAAGTACCATAGCCCCGTCAATACAATACCAGGTCTTCATAGACCTGTCAGAGAGTTACATGTAGGAGAGCTCCTCCTCAACATCATAGTAGTCCGGCTCTGCTTCATAAGCATCGCCATCACCTGAAACTGGTTGGTGTGTACAACACCGTCCTGTAACGTGGGAGTGAGTAGATAACTCAGTGGAACAATAAAGCATAGGTTAACATGTTATCGACTTAGTCAAGTAGTAATGATAAAGGAGTACAATCAAACACTTCTAACTACTCTTATTAATGCAAGTATGGATGTAGTCATGATGTATGCCCTCACCACACCCTCCCTCGTGCGACACCATCTCACGTTCGCGGCATACTTTCATCCCTCAGTGCTCCACATCTTCCAGGCACATGCAATGCATGGTGAGCATGATTACCGAGTTATTATTAGTCCATTTCAAATAGCAGGTTTGGGAAACTAAGGTACCTCCCTTGTATTATTCCCAAACATGATCCATTCTAGGGTCGTCAGTCCTAGTTAATCTCAGACGATGGTGTGTTTTCTAGGTCACTCCAAAGGCTGTCAGGGCTGTTATGTACAAAGGTTACACCACTCCCCCATCACCTCTTTAACGATTCATCACTATACAGAAACAGGCCTAGTTCATACTCCATACACTGTGGCAAAACTCTAAGGCTCACCGCGATTCCAGAGTATGCTCGAGGTCACTACAAAGGGCTGCCAGGGCTGTTGCTCGCATTCGTTGCACCACTCCCCCATCACCTTATCAATGTAGGCCGACAGCACGAATATAGTGTCCCATACCACCATAATCGGTTCATGAGTTTGGTTGCTCCCTGGTCCCTACGGGGAGGCACGTGGCCCCAACGTAGGCTGACAACTCGACCACGGTGTCCCATACCACCATGCCCGGCTCATGAGTCTTAGCGGATCGAGGTACCATGGTTAAAAGGGATTCCACTGGAAAGTTTGGTACCCTAGGTTCAAGCAGAGGCGTCCAAACATGGTGAACATACATAGGACAGATCGGGTTGCTTGACGAGCTCGGCTAGCTCGAGCGCACATCAAGTTGAACGATATGAAGCACATGAGCACTTCGTGTGGCCAACCACTATCGACAACCGAAGTATGACTCGAGTTCGTCGAACACATCTCACGTGGCAAATGAATCACAGCCACGAATTCAATTCTGGTACCGATTGTCTGGACTATAATCAAAGCCCCAAACACAATCAATTTCAAATAGTAAAGCAGTAATGGATCAAGATTCAACTCATACAATCAAGGTCTGGTATTATCCGTTTAGGGCTGCCAGGGCTATTACACGCATTCGTTGCTCCACTCCCCCATCACCCATGACGGATCATACAACGTAAACATGAATTTAATATATGCATTACATAGATAAAATCATAAAAGCAGTTGAGCATGTTATGAAGCACAACACAAGCATGAGTTTGTACATATTCAATTCCTAATCTCACAGCTATTCAAGGAAATCATACACATAGTTAAAGGAGTTGAGAATCATATCTCAACACCCTTAAACATTACAATTTACTAACTACTACTCATTCAGACATTTCAACAAACACTTTAAAATACAGGCATCAACATACATGACATATGTTGATCACATAGGTATAAGGCCAAATCCTTTCACTAGGGAGTTACCCCAACCATAACATGTATACACCCACGACGGATAGTCATGGCAAGCAGGAATCCAAGTTTCATATTCATTCAGTCATTTCCACAAACACTTGGGCCACACATTTTAATATAAGTAGTGAATATTGGCCGTGGCGTGATTTAGGGCAAATCCTTTCGTCAAAGGGGGATCGTCAATACAACAATCATATATCCATGACAATTAGTCATGGTGAGCACGAATGAGAATTCTATACTCATTCAGTCATTTTCACAAACACTTAGCATACACTATTTCAACATACATGACGTATGTTAGCAAAACATGTATTAGGGCTAACCTTTCGCCAAGCAAGTATTTTATCCATACATAGTATATTCATACAGCAAATAATCATGGCAACCACATCTCTAAAATATATATGTATATGGTACTTTCTACAATACAGTATTTCTACATACATAGTGTATATTAGTAAAACATGTATTTGGGCGAATCCTTTCGCCAAACAAGTAATTTATCCACATATAATATATTCATACAATAATTAATCATGTCAAACACATTTCCAAAATTTATACGTATACCGTACTTTCTACAAATACCTAGAGTATATAGAATTCCATATTTTTCATCTTTAATCGAAACGGAAAATAGATAACACTTTGTACATGTGCAATTGCATGCAGATCATGCATCTATCATTATCTGACATTGAAAGCGTTGAAAACCATAACCTATACACCTAAAGTCCGCACCTTTTATCGTAGAATCGTAACGAATCCAATAGGTTTGCTAAGCTTCCGTATTCGGCAGTTTGACAACCTATAGAACGAAATAGGTTAGCTATTTCATAACCTACAACCACCTAAGCCCCAAATTAGATTAGGGTTAGGGTTTCTTACCTAGAAACAGAGCTGGAATCGTCGGAAAAATGATTAGAACGGAGTGGTGGAGCTCGTGGACTGGCAGGGAAGAGTGGCAGGGAGAATCTCCCACTGCTCCCACACTTTCTCTCTCTTTTCTCTCTTCTCTCTCTAGGGTTTCTCTCAAATTCGTATGGCTGCAATGAGAGAGGGTTTAAGGTCCTTATATAGTCTAAAAACTCCACGAAATAGACTCCGGAACAAGGTATACTTGAGTTTTGTCCAAAGGGCATCTGTTTCAGCTCAACGGAGGACTTCTGGCGGGCCTCCTTGAGCCAAAGGTCGGACTTAAGCTCACTAACGCTGGATCTAGGTTCTATTAAGTTTTTGTTTCGATCGGGATTCCAGATCACGCGTGGTGGACCAGTTTCAGTTCAACGGTCAGCGGATCTCGATCGGAGATTCCGAGTACATGTAAATATGTATGAAA
This sequence comes from Magnolia officinalis, assembly GCA_021015155.1. NCBI lineage: Eukaryota > Viridiplantae > Streptophyta > Magnoliopsida > Magnoliales > Magnoliaceae > Magnolia > Magnolia officinalis. The sequence continues at coordinate 45,534,597 of JAJHSJ010000004.1, read as the reverse complement.
TTTCTCCTGATCCGAGGGTGTAATTTGGTCTGATTCTGACGGTCTGGTTGCTTAAAACTGATCCGCAAGTGAGAGGTGCCAGATTACTATTCAAGATATTTTATTTTGAATTAATTTCACATTTCTCACACTCTTCACTCTGAGCTCAAGCGAATAGCGCTGGGACACTATCTGGATTTGATTTTCGAGATGGTTGTCAAGCCCAGCAAGGCGGTCCTAATTCCTTAACTTCGTGTTAATCGGACTTCTGACGTGCGGTCCAGATCTGATACGGAGTTTCAAGATGCTCCCGAGAGCAGCCGGGTAATGAGATTGATCCTAGATTTTAGGGTAACCTAGCATCAATGATTCTACAAGTTTTGGGTCTTGCAGATCGCATCAATGATCGTATCAATGATTGGTGCTAATTTCACAGGCACTCTAGTTTAACACTAGCTAAATCTCGCCTAATTTCTAAAGGATTTAGTCCTGTAAGATTTTTGTCTAAGGTGGTACTTAGTCCTTTGTAGTTTGTATATAAAGTGATCCAAGTTATACTACTTAGCTAGTTTAAGATAGTGTCTAGGGTGAAAGTACTTTGGAAAATTGAAAGATCAAGGTGGTGAAGGCTGGAATTTGTGAAGAAAATGGTTTGAAAAGGGATTTGAGGCTTTAATTAAGTGTTTGAGAAGTTAAACCTGTGTTAGGATTGACCCATCACCTAAGGACGTCTAATTCCAGGTTGGGAAAAATCCGGGCTGTTATAGAAGGTGAACCTAATTTAAAACCTTGGGTTTGGGGTGAACCATGTGAAACCTCCTTAGTGAAATCCGGTATACTCAAGGGTTGAGTGCGGTTACCGGGAGTGGAGTAGACAAGTAGTCGAACCACTATAAAAATGACTGTATTTGAGATTGTTATTGTCTTCCATTTGCTCATGTGATTTCCTTATATACTTTCATATTTGATTATCTGAGATCACACCTCACACACACTCACTGTCATATCCATTATAAATTAGTTTACATATTGTTCATTTCTCAAATAGTTTGTGATTGGATCCTCTACCGTGTTTAGAAGCTAGTAGAGTTACTCTTGAGTAATCCTAATATATGCTTGTTTTTAGGATTAGTGTGATAGGATTTTAAATCGTTATAAAATTATTAAAAAGTCTTATTCACCCCCCTCTAGGACATATTGGCATATTCCTACTTCAACTAAAGCGGTCTTCACCGCAATTTCAAGTGGTACCTTAGATTCAAGCAGTGATGTCCTTACATGGTAAACACACAATAGGCCGATCGGTTTGTTTAGCAAGTTCGATTGGTATGAGTACACGTTAACTTAATCGACATGGAGCGCATAAGCACCCCTTGTGGCCTTACCACTGTCGATGATCGTCGTGCGACTCGGATTCGTCGAGTTACCCAATGTGGCGAGACTAATTCGGCCACCTGTATATGGACTGTTACCGATTGCCTGGGCTACGTTGTAGCCCCAATCTTACTCAGATGCAATAAGTTGATACATGTGATAATCATATCAGCATTTAACAAACAATCCAAATCAATTCCTCATTTGAGCATTTCATCAAGCACATTGATCATATTACATAACACTTGCATTTTATCCATAAATTTCGTAGTGAAAAATATGATTACATGAAAGAAACTATATATATGATTAAGGTAATTGAGAATCCTATCTTAACACTCTTAATAAATACAAATCATCAACAATTTCTTATTAAGACAATTTAACAAACACTTGGGCTACACTTCACCAAATACATAGACTAGGTTAGTTACAACGTATAGTTTAGCAAATCCTTATATAAAGAGGTCACCATGTATATGGCAACAATGAATCCTAGATTAGTAGGCATAGCAAGCACAAATCATGTTTACATGTTCATTCAAACATTTCAACAAACACAAGGGATGCATCTGTTATTCAACATAGTTCATACATGTATGTTATATTCGAAAACGTCGTATCAAAGACAATATTGTAGCAATAAAGTCAGAAATAAATCATTAGCTGACATTGAAAGCATTGAAAACCATAACCTAAACGTTTATAGTATGCACCTTTCGTCGGAATACTCGATTTGGACTCGGTTCGAATTCTACGTTCTCAAAAACAGAACGTCGGGTACCTAAGTAGTGAAATCGGTTAGATAGGTTAACAACCAACCATTCTAGATCTCAACTACGATATTAGGGTTTGGATTTCTTACCCAAATCGTAGCCGAAATAGATCGTGTAGCGAAATGGGAAGGTGAATCCAGGCATGGAGTTGTGGGAGGGAATCACAGCAACGATCTCTTGGGTTTTCTCTTCTCTCCTTACTCTATTATCTTCTTTTCTCTCTTCTCTCTCCTAGGGTTTGGAGAAATTCGTATAAGAGAGAGGTGGGGTGGTATAAGGGCTATATATAGGCCCAGAAGTGATGTAAATAGCCCCAAGGCCATGGTATACTTAGGTTATAACCAAAGGGCGTCTGTTTTTTACAAACAAGGCACATAGGGAGGTCCACAACACACACACATCATAAGGTAAGTCCTCTGACAATGGATCTATGCTCGGATGTGATTTCAATGCGATTGGATAGGCCAATCGATCGTGAAGGACCTGTGTTAGATCAACGGTCGTACTTACTTGATCGGGGCCACAAGTATACAGATATGTGTAGGAAAATTTCCTTTTCCCCTAGGTAAAGTTTGATCAGAAACTAATGGTCCGAAATTCTCAATTTCACACGTGAGCGAATGACCCAATTCACTTAAGTTTCAATACGTTTTCTAAATATATTCGTGTTTCTCACACACTTCACTTAGGGCTCAAGTTGTGCATTTTTGGATACTATCTGGGCTCGATTCTCGTGATGGTTGTCAAGCCTAGTAGGACAGACATAATCCTATAGGTTCACGGTTATCGGACTTTCAACGTGCGGTCCAGGTCCGATACGGAGTTTCAATGTGCTCCCGAGAGCGACAAGCTCTTGGGATTTTTCCTAGGTCTTTATATAGTGTTGAGTCAGTGGTATTAATGGTTTTAGGTATTCTCATTTGTGGAAATAGTGGTCCAAGCTAAATCCACCGATTATTTAGTTTAGTACTTAACTAAATTTCACCTAAATTATACTACAAGATGCGGCCCTCGGGTAGTTCTATATTTTCTTGGGACTTTTAGTTAGTATATTATTTTAATTATTTTTTCAGTAGTTCATCATCAAGTCTAATTTATCTCCACCAAATTTCATTAAATTTTGTATTCTAGAAAAATTTTAAAAATTCTGGAAGTAGCAACTGTCCGAACTAATAATTTTTAGATAGTTGTCATATCATCTAAGATTTAATTATATTAGAAATTTTATTTTATTTTTCACTTATTTTTATATGAAACTAGACTTATAAAGCTTCAGTTTGGCTTTTGAATCACCTAAATTGGAATTATATTGAGGGAGATATGGCTTTTTGAAGTCGACTTGAAAACGTAGAAACTTTCAGCGAGGGTCCACCGAAATTCGGTGCACCGGCGTCACGCCGCCGACCAGGCGTTGGTGCGGCGCCCCTCTAGTGGTCCTGGTGGTGATTCCACCACTCGATTCTTGAAATGAGTATATCTTGCAAACCGGAACGAGTTATTCGACATACAATATATGATTTTGGGGTAGGAGAAGATAAGCTATCCAAATAACCTAGCCATTCCCCCAGATTCCATTAGGTTAATGGTTTAAAGTCCATTTTATTTGTAAATTTACTATTTATAATAAATTTTAGTTTAATTATAGTTCTTCATCCTTTGAGCTTTAGGATTGGTGTCTAATATGAAAGTACTTAGAAAAATTTAAAGAATGAGGTGGTGAAAGGTGAGATTTTTGAAAGAGATGGGTCGAAAGGGGATTTGAGACTTTGGGATTGGTTTTTGAGAAGTCGATAAGGTGTTATGATAGCCCCATTGCCCAAGGACGTCCATCTCGAAGTTTGGAAAAATCTGGGACGTTACAATCTACCCCCCTTAAAAACAATTTCGTCCCCGAACTTAGCTAAGGCTTTTTTTAAGTTCGTATTCAACGAGCACGTTTGTGGATACACTGCCTCGGTTATTGTAATTCAGCTCGTACCCATTGTTAGGCCTATTCTTTAGTGATACGATTTACTTATGTGACTTTGTCTAGTTATAGAGTCCTGACTATTTCCCTTTGATGAGTCTATTATTAATGTTTGATCTTACTTAGTAATCTAACCATATGTGTTACCTGAATTGACGATCTTGGGCCAGTGAGGCATGGGCCTACCACGCTCTGCTGCGCCCCTCTGGTCAAATGGATGTATAACCCGACCTAACTAGATTGGGCTCATAATGTTCTACCCCCCTTAAAATTATTTCTACTCTCAAGGCTCAAGAATCTGTGTCCCGATCCATATGTCGGAACAAGGTGTAATTTAGGACCTATCCTTAACATGAAGTGGGAAATGACCTCTCAATACATTGGTCTTCCTTTCATCGATGATGTGTACTATGACATTGGTACCTATGGTTATAGAAAGGAGCTGTTCACTCCCTAAGTATAGGGTTGTGATGTAGTAATAAACTCGGTAAGACCGAGGTCGAATCCACAGGGACTGAAACTCGTACGTATTCTGAAAATTACTAGAATTAGGACTAGGATAAGATGAAACCTAAATCGAATGATTATTTGATGAATAATGGTGAAATAATTATCTAAAACTTAAGAATTCAGAGAGAGGGAAACTAGGGATTTAGAGGATCCACTTGTAGAGATCAGGGAGATCTATGGTCGATTCATGAACTTAATTGGACTTCGAGTCCCATCTTCATCCAGTTGGAAGATATAACCTGAAAATCAATGTGAACTTCCTTTTGATCTAGTTTTCAAATAGACGAAAGGTATAAGAATTAGATATGATTCCATCACAAATCCATGCCCATGAGACAAGGTAATCAACAGAACTTAAACCAATCCATAACCAATCAGAAGATGTGTGAATGTTAGGAAGAATTTCATCATCCAACCATGTCCAAGGGGCAATGGTGAACAACAGGGTTTCCTGATTTCACAATCAAAATATGAAGAAGAAGGAAATACTCAAAGTTATCGCAGATCTATTGTAATTTAAGTCACAACAAATCATTAAAAACTATGATTATTTCAATTAATCAAACTAAAACCAAACGTCAGTTCATAACCATAAATCAACACCATAGAATCGGTCCCATCATGCCACAAGCTTCACCTCTTAGCCCTAGCTAAGAGGTTTAGCCACACATGGATGGGCTAGATCTCATCAGAAATTTGAGAAGAAAAACATAACCAAAGAAAATAACAAAACTCTTTCTTCTCTCCCTGTCTTTCTCTCTTTCACATGAGATTCTTCGTCCAAAGCCTTCGATGCTTGCTCCCCACATCCAAAACCCTTTTTATAGTTGCTGGAGTGGAGAAAATCGGATTTGGAAAGCTGTCGCACGCGCGGCGAAAGTCTTTTCACAGCTAGTTCGGGGCCTCGAAACACGACACTTTTCTCGCTCAAATTCCAAAACAACACCATCCCTTAGGACTTTCTTGGGTCCTCTACATGATGGACGGTTCAGATCTACCATATGATCAAAGATGGTGGCCCACAACTGCCTGAAAAATCGGATTTCCTAATATGTGCGAAACCTTTCACACCATTTCGCTGTCGTGATCGGTGGGCCCCATAGAAGTGTTTTCTGGAAAATCCATCCCGTCCATTGCATTCAGAACGAAATTTCAGTCAAGAATGAGTGGTTTTGAATATCCATTGGCGTGGCCTAGAGAAGAAATCACGAAAAGATCAGTTTTGAACATTGCAGGGCAGTCCGTTTGTGGCCTCTGTACCGCACATGTGTGTATGCATGGGAGCAGAATATCAGCATGGTTTTGAAGCTCACGAAGCCCTCTACACGGTGGACGGCTTGGATCAGCCGTACGGGTGACGGGTGGGGTCCACAACTTCTGTAAAAATCGGCCAGCGTCCGTTTTTACGGACGTTGGAAACGGCAGTTGCCGTTTTTAAGAAGTCGCGCGGTCAGCAGCGCTGACCGCGTTACGCGGCGCTGGTGCGTGTCTGGTGCGTGTGTACTCTGTGTACACACGCTGTACATACAGCCCACCGTGATGTTTGCGAGAAATCTACACCATCCATCCTCTTTCTCACGTTATTTTATCCGTCGATACCAAAGTTGAGGTAGTTCTAAATATCAGGTGGGCCCCAAATTGATGATTAGTGGGCTGATTTGACTGTTGGCCCACTTCCACAGGTGTTCAATGGCTGAAAATTGACGTGTACTGTTAATTCATGGTCCTCAGGTCATGTATGAAGTTTTGAGTCTGTCAGATGGTGGGAACCCTGTGATCTTGCATTCTGGTTGGTTTTCGGGCTTGTTAAATGCGAACGGCTTGATTTCCTCTGATCTCTGGTGTGCAAATCCATCAATTTTGGTCCTCTGGAGTCCGTCCCTTGCTGTGGTGATTTCAGAGCATCAAATACACACTTTTAGCACCTTTTTGTAGTCCACACTTGCAAATGTACCTTGCATCACAAACACGATTAAATTAGGATTTTAAACGGTGGCATGTTCATAAATCTGGTAATAACTGGGGTCTAATATGCAATATTTGACCCTCAACAGGAGCTAAACAAAATGGTGGGTGTTGTGGTTGATTTCAGGGACGGGTGTGAGTTTGCGGCAAGATGCCTAATTCTATCAAAGAATGACTTTTACTAGGGTCCCGACTTACCCTCTTTAATCATGTCCAATTTAATACTGTAAGATAATATATATATTATTAGTGCATAAGGAATTTGGACAAAATAGGTTAACGGGCAGACTATCTTTCTAAGTTCATATGCACAATATGTATGCTAGAATGGTCTGTGATTCGGGATCTAATTCCTAACTGTCTATTGCCCATTTGAGCAATTTCTTGGGCAAAAAAAAAATCCTTATTGGCTATATGTTCTTAACACTTCTCAAAGGAAAAGTACTAACTTTTGGTTGTAAGTGGTCGGGCCAACGCGGAAGGAAGGTTGTGTAGTGGGTCTGAGCCGGATACATACACCTTCTGCCTAGCAATGACATAAAATTTGTCGTATCAGTTCTTAATTCTAGTTGATCCCGATCTTCTGCTTGATCAGAACATTGAGTTTATTGGTAACTACCAGGATTGAGAATTCGATTCAAACCACGAATAGTTCGCTTATATATAGTTTCTCTACTTTGTGTTCCTGATTGTAACAAGTCTTTGGGAAGGCAATTCTAAGGGGTGTATTGTTTTGACCTAACGTTTAATCCAAGGAATATATAAGTTTTGTGTGAATAGTTTGTAAGTCAAAACAACTTCCCTAAGAGTTATTAAAGAAGCCTATAAGTATCGAGGGTATCCAACGAAGGAATGGGGTCTCAATCCAACCTAATTAAGCCAACTAACTAAGTCGATCTTTCAATTATCTTAGCATACTCGGTCTTTTACGTTCCTTAGTATAACCAGTAGCCTAGTCTTAATTTAAGAGTAGCGGTAATTCAATAGTTGTAATCTAAAGTCTACGCTCATACGCTAGATGATTTCATACCATTTCTAATACAAGAAATTGTTTTATCGCTTAGGGTCAAAAGTTGTCTGATTGGAATTAAGTTTCCCGAACTTGAATCTAATTGCGCTCGAGCACTTCACACATGACCATACCAGGTAAAGAGGTCCTAGGGTTCATGTTATTAATTTATTGGATTTCTTATATTATCAGATTTTTTTTTTCAAAATCTAGGAGTACCAATTTTAGGTCCCAAAAGTCTAAATGTCTCAACATTTGAAGATCATTGTGGTTTGTATAATCCTCATTTCCAGGGTCCTGGTTATCTTTAATCTTGGCCATGCGGGCTTCTAGGGCAGCCCGATCATGGAGGTCTTCACGAGTAGTAGGAGGTCCCCCATCTGAATCTTGGGTCTCCTCTTCTTCTTCTTGCTCCACTTCCTCACTGCCTTCCTCTTCTTCACTACCTTCCTCTTCTTCACTACCTTCCCCTTCTTCATTTCCTTCCTCTTCTTTAGTCTCTTCTTCTATCTCATCCTCATACTCATCAATCCTGGCTTGGCGTTGCCTGGGACCTATTCCCATATTATTGAGTACAGTCTCGTTGATGAAGTGGATTGGGGCGAGATTATCCATATGGAGTCTGAATCCGAGATTGTGGGCGATCTTACAAATAAGTCGACCGAAAGGGAGTGAGGCGTCTCCCCGAGTAGATCGTGTTGTGTTGATTATCTGAGTCAAAACGAGAGTAGGTAGGCACAACTTGTCTCCCTGTCTAGCTCTGTACAGGAATTCCACCATAAATTTAGTGCATTCTGTGCGGTTACTCCACCTAGGATACACATTGTACGTGCATATATGATGGAGTAGGCAGAAGTCCTCTGTCATACGAGTCGATGCGAGGCTGTTTCCTCGCCTCCAATTGACAAGCTGGCCGCATAGGAAACGTGTGTGGAGATTTCTCTCCCTTTCACTAGCGATATTAGCCTCCCTGGCATGCACCACACCACGTTCTATCCCCATGATACGTGCCATGATGTCCAAATTGACCTTGGCGTGAGTTCTTCCCAACGGTATGATAAATTGAAGAGGCACTAGAGTTGGGTCCCGTATGTGAGCATATAAGGCTCGCATGGTACCTTCACTCACATGAGTGTTTCCCTCGAATATGGGACCCCACCCATTCTCCAGGAGGAGGTCGATCATTGAATATAACCCAAAATAATTTCTCGTTAATGTGAGTTTCAAACACGACCTTGCGATTACAAAACTTACCTAATTCGGTGCCCGCCGGTAGAGACCTTTCTATCGGGATTCGAGGGTCGAGGTCCCATTTCGACCTTCGCTCGACGCTTGCTCTTGTCTCGACACTTGTCCTCTTTCTTGAATGGCTTGGACGACTAGGCCCGGCCTCATCCGGGGCCGCTCTCTTCTTTCCCATAAGGGAAAGGAGCGTTGCGATAGAGAAAAAGGCGGTGACGAACTCAAGGAGGGCCATTGGAATGGAAAAGCTTGGAGAATGAAGTGGATTGTAGGATTTGAAGGTTACGAGACACAAAAGAGGATTTTTGTGCTTAAATGGGTGAGAATGAGAGAAATGAGAAGATGAAATGGGTAGTTTTAGAAGAATAGTGGTGGAGGGGTGTAGGGTAGGGAGGAAATGAGAGATTTGAATGTATGGAGAAGCAGATTTGAGAGGGAAAGAGGGTTTTGGAGGGTTTGGGGGTGTTGGTGGGGTAGGAATAGGGTGAAACGAGCAAAATGGGGCAAAAGGGGTTTAAGTGGAAGGTCCCACATGTGGAAGTGGCCCCATATGGGTCGGGCGGCGGTGGTGCTCTTCCGCTGCCGCGGTGCCACCGCGCCCATCTTTGGAGGCCGGCGGTGTGTTGTCGTCCGGACGGTGCCACGGTGCCCCTCTGGGGTATCCGGCAGTGGCTTCGCATGGGGCGGTGGCCACCCCCTCCCGGGGTACCGTATGAGTGCGTAGGACCCCCTCTGTCCCACCGTGTTTCGTGCTTTGGGTCTTTAGGTCCGCACGACCTATTTTCTTAACTGTATGCGCACACATTTGCTCCTTTTGGGTCAGTTTTTGATTTAGAATTTATCGATTAATGATTTAGACTCGTCGACTGACGGCCCAGAGGTGATTTGGGTCACTGCACGTGATCCAAGTCCCTCAGGTATTCGCTAGGAACTAGCCTACGACATTTGGTTTCGCCCGTCGATGAAACTTAGAATCCTAATATGGTTTCTAGATTTCATCGCCCCATTCCTAAGTTAGAGTGCGTCGTGTTACCTATAACCCAGGTCTGGTTTAATCCAAATCATGCTCTGATACCAACTTGTAACGCCCCAGATTCAAGGGTCGAGCTCTACTCCCGAGATCCAGCACATCACTTATGTAACATGGATGATGATGTTCAGATTTCGTCCATATAAATGAGTTAAACATGAGTAGGATTATACTAAAATGACACATCATACTCCAGAGATAATTTAATTAAGCAATCGGAAGACTGAAACATATATATTTAATTATGTAAGTGTTTCACAACATCCAGAGTATGAGTATGTAACCAGGCAGAATATATACATTTATTGTTTCAAAATATACAAAATGTGAAAGTGTAAGATGTTCAACTAAGCCAATATCCCTGTAGTCCTGTCGAATCAGCACGAGGTCTACATAGACCCGCCTGAGAGCTAAACGTAGGAGAATTCTTCCTCCTCATCTATAAAGTCTAACTTCGCTACATAGGTTTCCCCATCACCTGCATCTAAACCAGAGTCTGGTTGGTGTTTTAAAACATCGTCCCAAGGTGGGAGTGAGTGATCAACTCAGTGGTACAATAAGGCAAAGTTTAACATGTTATCAAGTCAATCAAGCAGTAATGATAAAGCAATACAACAATCACTTCCTAACTACTCTTGTTAATGCAGGAATGGAGTGGAGTAATGATGCATGCCTTCGCACAAAGTTCCCTCACAAACGACTCCGACAGCCAAGTTCACGCATGACAACCTACCTAAAGTGCACCTTCCTCGCCAAAGCACATGCAATGCAGTGCATGGTCGTGTTAGCCAAGTACTTAATTAGGCTCATTCATACAACAAATTTGGGAAGCTAAGGTACCTCCCTTTATATCATTAACCCAAACAAAGGATCCATCTAGGGTCGTCAATCCTAGTTAATCACATACGATAGGCAAGTTGTAGGGTATCACCCCTAATGAAAAGCAGTCGATAGGCAAATTCAAAAGTTTATACTCACGGTCACTACAGGAAGGCTCGTCACCTCAGCGTAGGCCGACAGCTCGAACACGGTGTCCCATACCACCATGCCTGGCTCATGAGTTTGGGTTGCTCACTGGTCACTACGGAGAGGCTCGTCACCCCAGCGTAGACCACAGTGTCCCATACCACCATGCCCCGATCATGAGTCTTAGCGGATCATGGTACCATGGTTGAAATCGGCTTTTACATTGGTAAGTGGTACCTTAGATTCAAGTAGTGATATCCATACATGGTAAACACACAATAGGTCGATCAGTTTGTTTGGCAAGTTCGATTGGTACGAGCACACGTTGACTTAATCGACATGGAGTGCATAAGCACCCCTTGTGGCCTTACCACTGTCGACGATCGTCGTGCGACTCGGATTCGTCGAGTTACCCAATGTGGCGAGACTAATTCGGCCACCTGTACATGGACTGTTACCGATTGCCTGGGCTATGTTGTAGCCCTAATCTTACTCAGATGCAATAAGTAGATACATGTGATAATCATATTAACATTTAATATACAATTCAAATCAATTCCTCATTTGAGCATTTCATCAAACACATTGATCATGTTACATAACACTTGCATTTTATCCATAAATTTCGTAGCGACAAATATGATTACATGTAAGAAACTATACATATGATTAAGATAATTGAGAATTCTATCTTAATACTCTTAATAAATACAAATCATCAACAATTTCTCATTCAGACAATTTAACAAACACTTGGGCTACACTTCACCAAATATATAGACTAGGTTAGTTACAACGTATAGTTTTGCAAATCCTTATATAAAGAGGTCAGCATGCATATGACAACAATGAATCCTAGATTAGTAGGCATAGCAAGCACAAATCATGTTTACATGTTCATTCAAAAATTTCAACAAACACATGGGATGCATCTTTTATTCAACATAGTTCATACATGTATGTTATATCGAAAATGTCATATCAAAGACAATATGGTAGCAATCAAGTCAGAAATAAATCATTAGCTGACATTGAAAGCATTGAAAACCATAACCTAAACGTTTATAGTCCGCACCTTTCGTCAGAATACTGGATTTAGACTCGGTTCGAATTTTACGTTCCCTAAAACAGAACGTCGGGTACCTAAGTAGTGAAATCAGTTAGCTAGGTTGACAACCAACCATTCTAGATCTCAACTACAGTATTAGGGTTAGGATTTCTTACCTAAATCGTAGCTGAAACAGATCGTGTAGCGAAATGGGGTGGTGAATCGAGGCGTGGAGTTGTGGGAAGGAATCACAGCAACGATCTTCCAGGTTTTCTCTTCTCTCCTTACTCTATTCTCTTCTTTTCTCTCTTCTCACTCCTAAGGTTTGGTGAAATTCGTATGAGAGAGAGGTGGGGTGGTATAAGGGCTATATATAGGCCCAAAAGTGATGCTAATGGCCCTAAGGCCATGGTATACTTAGGTTAGAACCAAAGGGCGTCTGTTTTTGACAAACATGGCACATAGGGAGGTCCACAACACACATACATCGTAGGGTAAGTCCCCCGACAATGGATCTATGTCCGGATGTGATTTCAGCACGATTGGATAGGCCGATCGACCGTGGTGGACCTGTATCAGATAACAGTTGTACTTACTTGATCGGGGCGAGAAGTATACGGATATGTGTAGGGAAATTTCCTTTTCCCCTGAGTGAAGTTTGATCAGAAATTGATGGTTCGAAATCCTCAATTTTGCACGTGAGCGAATGGCCCAATTCAAAGATATTTGCGTTTCTCACATACTTCACTTATGGCTCAAGTTGTGCATTTCTGGATACTATCTGGGCTCGATTCCCGCATTGGTTGTCAAGCCCAGTAGGATGGACATAATCCTATAGTTTCACGGTCATTAGACTTTTGACGTGCAGTCCAGATCCGATACGGAGTTTCAATGTGCTCCCGAGAGCGACAGGCTCTTGGGATTTTTTCTAGGTCTTTATGTAATGTTGAGTCAGTGGTATTAATGGTTTTAGGTCTTCTCATTTGTGGAAATGGTGGTCCAAGCTAAATCCATTGATTATTTAGTTTAGTACTTAACTAAATTTCACTTAAATTATAATATAGGATGCGGTCCTCGGGTAGTTCTATATTTTTTTGGGACTTTTAGTTAGTATATTATTTTAATTATTTTTTTAGTAGTTCATCATCAAGTCTAATTTATCTCCACCAAATTTCATTAAATTTCGTGTTCTAGAAAAATTCTGGAAGTAGTAACTGTTCGAACTAATAAATTTTGGACAGTTGTCACATCATCCTAGATTTAACTATATTAAAATTTTTATTTTATTTTTTACTTATTTTTATATGAAACTAGACTTATGAAACTTGAATTTGGCTTTTGAATCACATAAATCAAAGTTATATTGAGGGGGATATGACTTTTTGAAGTCGGCTTGAAAACACAGATAATTTCAGCGAGGGTCCACGGAAATTCGGTGCGCCGCCCACCTAGCAGTGGCGTTGCGCCCCTCTGGTGGTCCTGGTGGTGATTTTGCCACTCGATTCCTGAAATGAGTGTATCTTGCAAACCAAAATGAGTAATTCGACGTGTAATATATGATTTTGGGTTGGATAAGCTAAGCTATCCAAATAACCTGGTTATTTTCCCAAATTCCATCAGGTTAATGGTCTAAAGTCCATTTTATTTGTAAATTTATTATTTATAGTAAATTTTAGTTTAATTGTAGTTCTTCATCCTTTGAGAAAGTACTTAGAAAAAGTTGAAGAATGAGGTGGTGAAAGGTGAGATTTTTGAAAGAGATGGGTTGAAGGGGGATTTGAGACTTTGGGATTGAATTTTCGAGAAGTAGATAAGGTGTTATGATAGACCTATTGCCCAAGGACGTCCATCTCCAAGTTGGGAAAAATCTGGGACGTTACAAATATGCAGTTAGATTAGAAAAGGAACGTGAGAGTATAGGAAGATTCAGATATCGGACACCATATCCGAGGGAAGTCGAAGATATCCCGTTCTCAAATAATTTCAAGCATCCAGATTTTCAAAAGTTCAATGGGGATGGGTCACCAGAGGAACATCTGATGCATTTTGTTACTAGCATGGGGAATTTCTCTATGATACCACAGTACTGCCTACGTTTGTTCGGATCATCCCTGACAAGTAAAGCGTTCCGATGGTATTCTAGTCTGACACCAGAATCGATACGCACATGAGTGCAGATACAGGATGCCTTCATGTCAAACTTCTTCTCTTCAGAACGTGATGTTAGCATTATAGAATTGGCTTCAGTAGGACAGAGAGAAGGGGAACCAGGGGAGAAGTTTATAGACAGATGGAAGACATTGGGAGCCTCGTACAGACAACTACCAGAAGAAAAGGAACAGGTCAAGATATGCCTAAATTCCATGGAAACGGGAATTACGTTCGGTCTCACTAGCGCCGATATTAAGACTTTCCGTGACTTGGCCACCAAAGGCCATGCCCTAAAGCTGATGACCCGAAAAATGCCAGCATTTCATTATGAAACGGCCAGAAGGGGACCCAGTAGATTAATCGCAAGTACTGTGGATCACGATAAAAGGAGCTAAGAAATAAGAGGTTCACGAGAAAAAAAGATAGAACGGAAGGAAGAGTCAAATCGCCCTAGAAGCAGGTTCACCGGAAAAAGGCCCAGATCACTTAATTCTCACGAAGGGTTTGCATTTGACAAGGAAGACGTTCTCCCTATGATGAACCATTTGTTGAAAGTCGGTACGATAGAATTACCTGCGTCCAAGCACCCTGAAGATGCAGGAAGATTAAGAGAAATAGATTTTTGCTGCTACCATCGTCTAGTAGGACACCTGACAGAAAATTGCTATACATTAAAGTGCATAATATAAAGAATGATAAACAGGGGTGAAATAGTGATCAGAAAGGAAAAAGAAAGGGACATAAAGGCGACAGTAAATGTAACATCCCGGATTTTCGCCAACCTGGAATTAGACGTCCTTGGGCGATGGGTCAATTCTAACACAGGTTTAACTTCCCAAACGCTCAATTAAAGCCTCAAATCCCTTTTTAAACAATTTTCTTCACAAATCCCACCCTTCACTACCTTGTGCTTTCAATTTTTCAAAGCACTTTCGCCCTAGACACTATCTTAAACTAGCTAAGTAATAAAACTTGGATCACTTTATATACAAACTGCAAAGGCCTAAGTACCATCTCAACCAGAAAACAATTAGGATTAAATCCTTTAGAAATTTAACAAAGTTAACTAAGTGCAAAACTCGATTAGCCATGAAATCCGTTGGGATCGCTTTAAATACGATCTGTAAGACCCAAAACTTGCAAAATCAGTGACTCTAGGTTACCCTAAAGTTTAGAACCAAACTCATTTCCCGTCTGCTCTCAGGAATGAAACGAAACTTCGTATTAGGTCTAGACCGCACATCGGGAGTCCGATTAACACGAAGCTAAGGAACTAGGACCACCTCACTGGGCTTGACAATCATCTCAAAAATCAGATCCAGCCGATGTCCCACGGCCATTCGTTTCGATCCGGAGCGAGGGAGTGTGAAAAACACTATTCCCATTCCAAAATAAATATCTGGAATAGTGATCTGGCACCATTCGCTTGTGCATCAGTATTAAGCAACCAGACCGTCAGAATCAGACTAAATTACACCCTCGGATTAAGAAAAATTTCAGGAACATTTACATGTACTTGGAATTTCGGATCGTGGCCCACTGACCGTTGAACTGAAAGTGGTCCACCACGTGCGATCTGGGAATCTGATCGAGTCGAAAACGTAATCCCACATAGATCCATGTGTGGTGAGCTTAAGTCTGACGTTTGGCTCAAGGAGGGCCACCAGAACCTCTCTTTTGAGCTGGAAAAGTGACGAAATACCTATATTAGCAGTAACCCTTGAACAGGAGTCTATTTCGGTGAGTTTTGAGACTATATAAGGACCTTAAACCCTCTCTCATGGCAGCCATACGAATTTGGGTTTTGAGAGAGGGAAAAGAGAGAGGAAGTGAGGGAGAAGTGGGAGAATCTCCCTGCCGTCGTTCCCTGCCACCACACGGGCTGCACCATCCCTTTCTTGACGCTTTTCCGGCATTTCCGGCGTCATTTCTCGGTAAGAAACCCTAACCCTAATCTGTTTTGGGGTTTAGACTGTTGTAGGTTGTGAAATAGCTAACCTATTTCGTTCTCTAGGTTGCCAAACTGCTGAATACGGAAGCTTAGCAAACCTATCAACTTCGTTACGATTCTACGACAAAAGGTGCGGACTTTAGGTGTATAGGTTAGGGTTTTCAATGCTTTCAATGTCAGATAATGATAGATTCATGATCTGCATGCAATTGCACATGTACAAAGTGCTTTCCGTTTCCTGTTTCGATTAACGTTGTAGAATATGGAATTTCACATACTCTAGGTATACGTAGAAATACCGTATACGTATTTTTTTTGGAGAAATGTTTGACATGTTTATTTAATGTATGATTATACTATATATGGATAAAATACTAGTTTGGCGAAAGGAATCGCCGTAATACATGTTCACTTGTAAATGCTACGTATGTTGAAATTGTGTATTCTAGAAATACCGTATATGTGTAAGTTTTGGAAATGTAATTGTCATGATTATTTGTTGTATGATTATGGTATACATGGATAAAATACTCATTTGGCTAAAGGATAACCCTAATACATGTTTTACTAACATACACCATGTATGTTGTAATAGTGTATTCTAAGTGTTTGTGGAAATGGCTGAATGAGTATAGAATTCTCATTCGTGCTCGCCATGACTAATTGTCATGGATTCATGATTGATGTATTGGCGATACCCCCTTTGACGAAAGGATTTGCCCTAAGTCACGCCACAGCCAATATACACTATATATGCTAAAATGTGTGGCCCAAGTGTTTGTGGAAATGGCTGAATGAATATGGAACTTGGATTCCTGCTTGCCATGACTATCCGTCGTGGGTATACGCGTGTTATGATTGGGGCAACTCCCTAGTGAAAGGATTTGGCCTAATGCCTATGTGATCGACATATGTCATGTATGTTGATGTATGTTTGTTTAAGTGTTTCTTGAAATGTCTGAATGTGTAGTAGTTAGCAAATTGTAATGTATAAGGGTGTTGAGATATGATTCTCAACCTCTTTTAACTATGTGTATGATCTCCTTTGATAGTTGTGTGATTAGGAATTGAACATGTACAAACTCATGCTTGTGTTGTGATTCATAACATGCTCAACTGCTTTATGATTTTAACTATGTAATGCATATGTTTAAATTTATATTTACGTTGTATGATCCGTCATGGGTGATGGGGGAGCGGAGCAACGAATGCGTACAACAGCCCTGGCAGCCCTAAACGGATAATACCAGACCTTGACTGTATGAGTTGAATCTTGATCCATTACTGCTTTATCTATCTGCAATTGATTGTGTTTGGGGCTATGATTATGGCCCAGGCAATCGGTAACGGGATTGAACTCGTGGCTGAGATTCATTTGCCACGTGAGATGTGTTCGACGAACTCAAGTCGTGCATTGCCTGTCGGCAGTGGCTAGGCCACACGAAGTTGTTTATGCACTTCATGTCGTGCAGCTCAACGGGCGATCGTGCTAGTCAAGCTCGTCAAGTAACCCGATCTGCCTTATGCATGTTCACCCTGTTTGGACGCTACTGGTTGAACCTAGGGTACCAAACTTACCAGTGAAACCCCCTTTTAACCATGGTACCTCGATCCGCTAAGACGCATGAGCCGGGCATGGTGGTATGGGACACCGTGGTCGAGCTGTCGGCCTAAGCTGGGGCCATGTGCCTCCCCGTAGTGACCATTGCGCAACCAACTCGTGAGCCGAATACGGTGGTATGGGACACTGTATTTGAGCTGTCGATACTTACGGCGAGAGCCGAGTACGGTGAGACCTGTGCTCGTGCTGACGGGCGACGAGTCCTCCGTAGTATCTTCGAGTATACTCCAAGGGTCTGTGATTGGCAACGAGTCTTTCACAGCAACTAGAGTATGAGTGGAGCCGAGTACGGTGAGACCTGTACTCGAGCTGACGGCTAGTGATTGAGCCAAGTACGGTGAGACCTGTACTCGAGCTGACGGCCAGCAATTGAGCCGCATACGGTGAGATCTGTATCCGCGCTGACGGGTGACGAGCCCTTTGCGATGCCTTCACTACGCTTCTCAAACCATAATATCGTATGAGATTAACTAGGATTGACGACCCTAGAATGGATCATGTTTGGGAATGATACAAGGGAAGTACCTTAGTTTCCCAATATTGCTGTTTGAAATGGACTAATAATAACTTGGTAATCATGAGCATCATCGCACCGCATGTGCTTTGTAGATGTGGCGCACTGAGGGAGTAAGCATTCGCGAACGTAAGATGATGTCGCTTGAGGGTGGTTTGGCAAGGGCATACAACATCATGTCATTTCATTTTCGCACTTAATAAGAGTAGTTAGAAATGTTTGATTTGTACTGCTTTATCATTACTGCTTGATTGAATTGATAACATGTTAACCTATGCTTTACTGTTCCACTGAGTTGATCACTCACTCCCACGTTACGGGACGGTGTTGTACACACCAACCAGATTTGTTGAGTTTCAGGTGGTGGCGATGCTTGTGAAGCAGAGCCGGACTACTTTTATGATGATAGGAGGAATTCTCCTATCTGTATCTCTCTGGCAGGTCAATGAAGACTTGATATTGTATTGACGGGGCTATGGTACATGGGATAGGAGGCATTACACTTCCTCACATTTGGTACATTTTAGAACTGCACTTGTATTTATTTAACCTGGTAATGTTATCACACTCTGGAGACTCATCATAAGTTATATATTTTATCCATCTATCACAGTCTTCCGCTTGCAAATTTAACTGTCTCTGGAGTATGATATGCTGTTTTGGCTTAATCTCACTCATGTTCAATGCACGAATACAGTCAACATTCAATCATCATTCATTTTGTTGCATAAGTGATGTTCTGGAACTCGGGAGTTGAGTTTATGTTCGACCCCCGATTTTCAGGGCGTTACAGTAAACGTATTGACGGCTTGGGAAAATACACATGAAAGAGCAGAGAAAGAAAGCCGCGAGGTGACAAGGAAAACCACGGTAATTACGTTACTGTCAGGAAAAAGAATGGTAAGTCCCCCAAGGCTAAAAGTCGTGACGACAAGGACTGAGGTTAGTAAGGACCAGCGTGATAGTGACAAGAAAGAAGAGAAGAATGAAGCAGAAAAAGCGCTTATGACGTCGTGAATCATTTAAAGGGTATACCAGCTCAACTAAGCGTTTACGACGCATTAAAGTTATCAGAAGGTTTTAGGTAAAAACTGATTCAAGAGCTATCCGACTATAGTGTTAGAGAAACATTGCTGTTGGAAATGGAAAATGAAGAACACAAAGAGCGGGAAGACTGTATGCCAATAGTCTCCTTCTCTAATGATAATCTAGCTTATAATACAGAGCATAATAGGCCATTGATGATAGTAGGCTATATTCATGGCAAAGAATTAAAAAGGATTATGCTCGATAATGGATCTGCGGTAAATTTGTTACCATTAAAAATGTTGAATAAATTGGGTTACCATCGTTCCGAGCTGCGCCCTAGTGGAATGATGATACAGGGCTTTAATCAAGATGGACAACATGCACTCGGCAAAATTACGATGACATTGGAAATATGAGACTTAACTACTGATGTTGTTTGTCATGTGATCTGTGCGATCATGACATATAATCTTCTCTTGGGAAGACTATGGATACATCAATATAGTATTATACCTTCTACCCTTCATTAATGCTTCAAATACTGTAGGGATGGGATACAATTAAGGTAATGACCGACGTAAGACCGTACATAAAAGCCGAAGCCTTCTTTGCATATGTCAGTTACTATGACGGATTTGCCAAAAGGGAAGAGAAAAAGAATGATGAAGGCAAAACCCTAAAAAATACTCGTGTGAAAGTAATAAAAGGAAAATCCAAAAAGGTAGGATCATCTGAAACTTTAGAGGCAAAGAAGAAGTTCTATTTTGTGCTGAAACATTTGAGACAGCTAGGACAACCACCCTTAACATTACTGTCGCCTGAACGGTTGAAAATCCTGCAGTCAAACTATACAGTACCACTGCCATATGCTGAAAGAAACAAGCTATTCCCAACCGTTCCGGAAAAGTTTCATGTCATAGCCAATGCAAAATATACGGAGCCGATTGAATTTTACGCCTCTTCGGAAGAAAAGATGGAAGCAAGGGCTGAGAATAATATGTACCACGACAAGTTGACATCTCGCGATCTTGAGAAATACAGTCCGGCAATCAGAAAAATGATGAAAAAAATAGGCTTCGATGATGATGAACCGACCGGCTTAAATCATGGGAAAGGAATTTAAGTCCCTATTGGAGTAGGGCAGAAGAGGAGAGAGAAAATTTTCAATGATTGGGGATAGAGTCTTTAGTAAATATGGTCACAGTCGATCAGGTATCAGAGGCAGATCTCGAAGTAATCAAACACCCTGAGACAGCTCCGAAGCAGATAGAAGACGGGGGGCAGCCGACAATCGACCGTTTGCGAGAGGTAAATTTGAGCACGAAAGAAGAACCAAGAAATACATTCATAAGCGTTGGTCTTCCTAAACAAGAAGCCAAAGAATACACCCGACTGCTAAAAGAAAATAAAGATGTTTTTGCATGGACATATGCTGAAATGCTAGGTTTGGAACCTTCGGTAGTAGTGCATCGATTAAATATTTATAAGGACAAAAGACTGATCAAGCAAGCCCAAAGGCAATTTTATCCAAATTTGGTCCCTCTGATAGAAGAAGAAGTGAGCAAGATGATCAAAGTCAGATTCATCAGAGAGGTTAAATATCCCATTTGGATATCGAATATTGTCCCAGTAAAAAAGAAAAGCGGACAAATCAGGGTGTACGTAGATTTCAGGGACCTGAATGAGGCTTGCCCAAAGGATGACTTTCCCCTCCCAATAATGGAACTGTTGATTGACAGTACGACACAATACACTATCATGTCTTTCATGGATGGCTAGGCTAGTTACAATCAAATTAGGATGGCTCCTGAGGATGAAGAAGCAACATCGTTCAAGACCTCATTAGGAATTTACTGCTATAAGGTTATGCCGTTCGGTCTCAAGAATACCGGGGCAACATATGAAAGGGCGATGTAAAGTATCTTTCAAGATATGATGCACAAACATGTTGAATGTTATGTCGATGACCTGGTTGTTAGGTCAGATAATCATCAGGAACATCGCGAGCATTTAGCATTGGTCTTCCGTTGACTCAGAAAGAAGCAATTAAAAATGAACCCGGCTAAATGAGCTTTTGGAGTGCTCTCAGGAAAGTTTCTCAGCTTCGTCATTAGGCACAGGGATATTAAAATTGACCTAGGGAAAGTTAAGGCCATCCAAGATATGCTGCCTTCGAAGACATTGAAGGAACTGAAGAGCTTGTAAGGGAAACTAGCGTATATTCGCCGTTTTATTTCAAATCTAGCAGGAAGATGTCAGTCGTTTTTCCATTTGATGAAGAAAGGAATAGAATTCGTGTGGGACAAAGCCTGTCAGAACGCGTTCGATTCAATAAAAGAATTGCGAAGACAGCCTCCGGTATTGACAGCTCCTATAAAAGGTAAACCACTTATCTTGTACATATCTACAGCTGAAAACTCGCTGGGAGCTCTGTTAGCATAGGTAAATGAAGATGGAAAAGAAATTGCTCTTTATTATCTAAGCCGAACTTTGATAGGCGCGGAATGTAACTATTCTCCGATCGAAAAAGAATGTCTGACACTGATATTTGCAGTACAGTAATTGAGACATTATTGTCTCTCCCATGACATAACTCTGATCTCAAGAGCAGATCCGTTAAAGTTTTTAATGACCAGGCTGAGGTTATCAGGAAGATTGGCCAAATGGATGCTTTTACTTTCAGAATATACAATCACCTATGAACCAACGAAAGCAGTGAAGGGACAAACAGTGACAGATTTTTTGGCGGCGCATCCTGTAACGGAGAGTGAGACAATTTGTGACGATTTTCCTGATGAGTAGGTAATGATGATTGAGTCACAAAGTTAATGACAGATGTACTTCGATGATGCTTCTCGAGTGTCAGGAGCAGGGGCAGGAGTTATTTTCATCACACCTCAGGGTGATTTATTACCATATTCTTTCACATTAGGCACTACTTGTACGAATAATGAAGCTGAATATCAAGCTCTCAACATTGGAATGAAAATCGCCCATGAGTTGAAAATAAAGACGATGCATATTTTTGGGGATTCCAAGCTGATTATAAATCAGCTAATGACTGAGTTTGAAATAAGAAAGCAAGGACTTTTGTCGTACTGTCGAAAAGCCCAGCAGTTACTAGAGTAATTCTGCGATGTTGAAATCAAACACGTACCTCGATCTGAAAATGCAAGGGCAGACACTCTGGCTAGTTTGGCAGCAGCCCTGTCCTATTCAAACCGAAGTCCGTTTCAAGTGACTATAGAAGAAAGAAGATTCCTGCCCTCTTCCGAAGTTATCGAAGAGGTCGTTGAAGCACTTCCTATATCATGTTTAGAGGTGACAGCAGATGATTGGAGGCAGTCATTCATAGATTACCTCAAATATGATATCTTGCCATAAGATCCAGCACAAAAGCAACAAATCAGACAAAGATCAAGCAGATTCATCATTTGTAGTGAAGTGCTCTATAGAAAATCTTACAACGGGATGCTGCTACGTTGTCTCGACAAACAAGAAGCAGGTCAACTGTTACGAGAAACTCATTCTGGAGAATGCGGGGCACACCAGGCTGGACGAAATTTATTTCATTGAATACATCGAATGGGGTATTACTGGCCTGCAATGTTCAAAGATGCAATAGATTATGCAAAAAGGTGCCATGAATGTCAGATCCACGGAGATGTCGTGCATGTTCCTCCTGAAGATCTCCATCAAACGGTCACTTCTTGGCCTTTCGCCACTTGGGGACTCGATGTCATTGGGCCCATAAATCCGCCTTCATCCAAGGGAAAACAATATATTCTGGCAGCAATAGACTACTTCTCCAAATGGACAGAAGCGATCGCATTGCGCAATGTCAAAGAGAAAGATGTAGCCAATTTCATTCGACATGCGATAATATATCGCCATGGCATCCCAAAGAAGATTGTTGCCGATAATGGTACCCCCTTTAAGAATAGAGACATGGAGAAACTGTGTCAAAAGTTTGGTATCCACCACTCATTTTCAACACCTTACTATCCACCGACAAATGGATTAGCAAAGGCATTTAACAAAATGATTGTGAAAATACTGAAGAAGACGGTGATTGGAAATGAGCGCGACTAGGACGAAAGATTGCAAGAGGCATTATGGGCGTACAAGACTACTCACCGAACAACAACAAGTGTAACACCGTATTCACTAGTTTATGGTGTAGAGGCTGTCTTTCCGATCGAAATACAAGTTGCGTCGCTCAGAGTAGCGGTGCATCAGTCATTTACAGATGATGAAATGTAAAGATAGGGCTAAAAGAACTAGACCTACTCGATGAGAAGCGTCTGGAAGCCCAACAACGATTACAGTTGTATCAAACAAGAATATCGCCTGCCTTTGATAAACGAGTGAAATATCACTCTTTCAAGAAAGGGGATATGGTGCTAATGTTGAAAAGACCAATAGTGGTGACCCGTAAAACAGGGGGCAAGTTTAAGCCTAAATGGGATGGGCAGTACATCATAAGAGAAGTATATTCAAACAAAGCATACAGAGTGGCTGATCAAGATGGACGGGGTATTAATATACCAGTCAATGCGTGCTTCATCAAGAAATATCACCCTCGAAGATGGTTTTGATTTTGATCTAGAAGATTATTGTCATAATGCTTCTACATCAAAAGGGGGCAAAGACAAGTGAAGATTATCGCCATAATTCTTTGTCAGATGATTGAATAAAGGAGGAATTTTTAAATATATTGCTAAAGAGTACATATCTGTGGTTTTCTTAAAAGAGACTAACCATCATTGTCATTATTAAATAAGCTCCATTGAAACTCGTAGAAATTGGTATCATCACCAAGCCGATATATTATTATTATGAGCATAGCGAAAATATCATCAACATTATCAGCAATGGCGATATATTGATCAAGACACCTATTATTATTACGACAACGATGACAGCTTATCATCATTTAAGGCAGCCTAGCCAAGCCTATATGGTCAACTACGCATAAAGCCTGTCTCCATCGCCATTCGGGCAGCGGTGAGAAGCCAGTGGCCCTAAAAAGCCCGTGAAGGCCATCGTACGCATACCCATGCGGGCAGCGAATGAAGCCAGTGACTGAAAGCCCTAAAGGGCCAAAAAGTCCTCAACAGCCAAAAAATCCTCAACGGCCAATCATGCGTAACACCCATGTCGTTTGTATAGCTTTCCTGTAGCGTTACGGGGAACAGATGAAATTGTCCTCCCGTGAATGGGCCCAACCTTGTAGACGAAGAAAACGTGGGTTACAGTTTACGCTCTTTGGCCATTGTCCATAGATAGGCCAACCATGCATAAGACCCCCCAGATTCTTGGCTTGATTTCAGTAGTAACTCATGAGGAAGGGTTTAAACTTACTCATTGGTGGACTGACGACCCTCGATTTAGTACTCTAAAGGTCGCCTTGTGCGCCCCGTGAACTCTAAAGAGTTATTGCGGTCAATCCCGTGTGTAAATCTAACCAAGTTCACAGCCCCAGTAGCTTCACTGGGCCCCTCTGATGGATCGCGGTTTGTGAACTCAGCAGGCTGTGAGAAGTTCAGTGAACTCATGAAAGTTACCGAGACTATCACGTGAGACCCGACTCCAACTACTTATGAGTCTAAAAACTGTGATTGCTCCACTACTCAAGAGCTTAAACTGCGTGTAGAGCTAATTAACTAACTTTGAAATGAAATAGTTCCGCCCATCGAAATAAAACATCACATAGGGTCGTCATACAATGCACAAATATAAATAGTAGAAAGTAACAAAGCATAAGTATGAAAGTGTTCAATAAACATGTATCTCAAAGTCGATAATTGTATTATCAAGAATGCGTCTTATTCTGAATAAAACACCACCATCTGTTTGTATATTACAATGCAAAAGGGACTTATATGAAAATACAATCCTTATAAATCTTCAGCTATGTCTAATACTGCTACGTAACACTGTAATTCTTCTTTCAACTGAGATTGCGTTGTAGCAGTCGTGCATTCAGCCTCAAGAATGAGCCTGGCTTGATCAGGAACATCAACCAGTTCAGATTCCAAAAGGGAAACAGCTTCCCTACTCTTTGTTTGCTCAGCTTGCTCAATATCAATAACTTGAGAATTTGTTTCAAGCTCTTCTTTAATTTGACGAATAGTCAAATCTTTCGCTTCTTTTTTACCCGTGAGAAGCAGAATCTCTCTCTCAAGAATAGCAATTTGATCATCAATGATCGCCTTATTCCTATCAGAAACTTTCAACTTCTCGTGAAGAGATTGGTGAACATCATTACAATTAGAAAGAATGTCGTCTGAACGAGATAGTTTCTCCTTAAGAAATGCCAATTCTTTCTGATGGTTCAAAATTTCTGGATCAATGACTATACTTCGTACTGCTTCCAAGTTTTTGATAGAGTCGTAAAACTGTGACAAAGAGTCGCGAAGAGACTGAACATCAACATTCTCCAAACGATCTGAATAAGTGAGGACTGCTAGGGCACTATCTAGAAAAGGCCACTGGACTGGATCTTTAAAAGCGCTGATGATAACAGAAATTGAGTTCTTAAAAAGTCCCAGCATAAGAGGAGACACCTTTTCCAATGGGAGTTTATCAAAAACTACAGTTACCGAGTTAGACTCTTCAGATCCACTGAGAGCTGGCATGACCAAAGCTAAAAGAAAAAGAAAAAGAAATTATAAGTTCAAAAGAAGATA
Source organism: Magnolia officinalis (assembly GCA_021015155.1). Lineage (NCBI taxonomy): Eukaryota > Viridiplantae > Streptophyta > Magnoliopsida > Magnoliales > Magnoliaceae > Magnolia > Magnolia officinalis. The sequence goes on along the minus strand of JAJHSJ010000004.1, from coordinate 45,508,774 downwards.
TGTATGTATATAACGATATGAAATAAGAAAAGAAAATATATACCCAATCCGGAGGCAATAGTAACAGTACCTTGAACAAAATGGGTTGTGGGTGCTGTAGAACTAGGAGTTTCCGTAATCACAACAGCATTAAAAGAAAGCTCTTGAGCCCCTACAGTACTCGAGTTAAGAGTAGTCAGAGTTGGAATGTCAATCGGATTAGATAAAAATTCTAAACTTCGAGCTACTAGCTGGATAGGAGAAGGACGCACAGTAGGAGACTTATCAGTCTGAAGGGGGACATTAGATGTTGTGGGGACTATTGGCAAGGTTTCTTCTATGCTGTGAAGAAGAAGTACATTTTCCATCGTTGCTTGGACTTCGGATGATTGAGCCTTTGTATCCCTTAATGTTGATGTTTCGCGAGCAACCGCGTCAGCAGTTTCCATGATACAGGGAGAATATGAGGCATCAAAAGAAAGAAAGATATTTGCACCAGGAGAATATTCTCCATAATCAAGTTGCTCTTCATTTAGGGAGGTCACTGGAATCGGATGAGAGGCATCTGGATGAGTGATTGGAGCGTTAGGAAGTGGAGACTCGACTCTAACATCATCTTCTTCTCCAATATCCACTTCAGCATCAATATCTGCATTCAGGGCATCTCCTTCGTCAGTTAAGCTCGTGGGAGAAGATGTATCATCGCTTGCAGTATTTGCTAAATATTCTGATGAGCTGTCTTCCTCCGATATGGTTTGTTTTCCCTTATAAGTAATCTTCACGGGGAGAAGACATGCACTTTGAATAAGAGAAGGGACCTATTGTGCCAAAACTTCAGGAGACAATGATTTAGCACGGGAACGAGTCATGGGAGATGTAGTAATAACAATCCGATGCGCGACAGGAGAAGTTATGGCTGTAGCGCGATTTGCTGTAGTTGTTGTAAGATCCATGACAGGGATGACTACGGTGGTTGTATGTTCAATAGTAGGAGAAATTATAGAAGTGATGGGCTCTGTAGTAGGAGGACTGACTAGAGTAGGATGAGTAGGCTGATCTCCTCCTTCAGGAGTAAGAGAAGGCAGGATACCACCTGCAGTTTCAAATTCATCGCAAGGAGTGGCTGGTCTTTCTCCCCGTTTTATCAAATCCAAAGGAGAACCAAAAGCAATCCATCCTTACAGAGTATTCGGAGGCTTTATTTCTCTAATGGGCTCCTCTACAGAAATTTTACGACGAAGCTGTCCCAGAATGGTAACCTGATTCTTCTCGTAAAAATATCCAATCCCTTACTCCGGCATATAATCCTCAAGCATGGAGGAGGAACCCAGATAGGTCGATCCACCGGAAAATAATTGCACACCAAGTAATAATGATGCGTCCACCACCGTATCCAGGAATATGAAGCCGTCAGTCGATGATTGTACCCTGGAAGAAGAAATTGAGAGCCAAAATTTCTTGTTAAGAGCTGCGTCCATATTAAGGCCCAATTGTAAGGGCTGACTCTATAGCTCCTCACTGTCCTTGTGACCTCCTCACTTGCCTGGGGCATAGCTTGATCATATCTAAATTGTCTGGTAAATCGACTCGGATAGTATGGTTCTCGCCAGAACTCTACTCCTTATCACAAGGGAAGACTGCAAGAACGAATACAAAGAAAGAAGGTTCTCTTAATAGGATCCAAGTTATTGTTATCCTCCACATCTCTGTCTTCAGCTTGGTAATCCTGATAAAAAGGGAAGAAGTCAATAGATTCCATGCTATCAATTTTATCCGTTACCCATTCGTACCCCTTCTTTATCATCTTTCGCTTCGAGAAATGCCACAAGGGCAGATGATTGGGATGGACATAAGCCTTCTCCGAGTCATTGTAAGTCCAGGGGAAATAAATGTCAAGCCATCCGGAGAAATAATACCATGAAGTAAAATATGTAATTCCTAGTGCCGGGCTTGAGCAGTGCGCCGCAGCATGACCGAAAGCTTTATATAACGAGCATAAGACGGGAGGGGCCAGAGAATATCTTTTTCTACCTTCTGCCATCGCGCCCACCGTCACAAATAAAGTTGGCCAAATAGACTCTGAGCTTTTTGAGCTAGGAAGCATGACTAAACTCAACCAGTAAGCCAAGAAAGCGGCTAATTCAATTTTAGTGGTGAATTCAGCCGGGCCCCTTATCTTTTTGGGATTGGCTTCTAATTCAGCACAATGGCTGCCAGAGAACCTGAAAAAAGGAAAAAGGGACAAATTATATATTTATAAGCAAGTGTCGTCTGAAAGGTAAAAGAACAATGTTAGCACACCTAAACTAAGTATCGAAAAAAATGTGCAAGCCACTGAAGAGGGGATATCTTATGGACGTTAGCAAAGTACGACGTTTCATAGAAAAGTGCGATTGTTGATGTTGTAATCTTAGGTGTTCTGTTGGGAGTAACTTAGGCAAATTCCTCATTTGAAGGAACGTATTCATCGAGAAAAGATCTGGAGATAGGCAGGCCAACCATCCTGTATAAATCCCACGAGGTGATGCTTACTTCTCTGAACGAAAGATGGAAAGAATTTGTAGTGGAAGACCAGTACTTTAGAAAGCCCTTATAAATCATCGTGTCCTTTTGGAAGAACTCTGAAGTGGCTCTATAGCATGATAAATCTTTGCTGTAATAAGGATGTCTTCGTACTTCTTCAAGATCGCTTTGGCCCATGCACTGCAATATAGATGATCAGACCCCGTGTCCTAAATTCATCCTTACCCCATAAGGAGTCGCGATGACAAAAGTGTTGTTGAATCGTTTCGAAAAAATGAGTGAAGTATAAGGAATGAGGATTTTAACATGGTGTGAGGAAGTGCATATATCTTATTTGCCCGGTCTTTTGAGTTAAGCCTTTCTCTATGAGATAAACTTCAAGGATTTGCGGCTCTTTGATCACCCAATTCGATACATACAAGAACCTGTTTTGTGTCATGTAGTCAGTCGGTTCGCTTTGAAGTATGGACCGGTGGCTCTGAAGTTGCAAAGGGAGAGAAATAGTCTTGTCTTTATAAGGGTTGCGAAATTTAATCGCTTTAGCATTTAACTTAATTGAATCACATGCATTCTGGAAATGCCACCTATTATGTTCGCGAATCTTTTCTTGAAAAGCTTCATCTTTACTCTTTTCTCTTGCTCGCTTCGAAATTGCAGGAGCAGGAGAAGCTTCAACAGCAGAAGAACGAGTGTCATTTGTGCGAAATTGGCTGTGCATTTTAACCAATCATCTCAATCAGATTCTCGTCTTGAAGTAGGAGGTCCCGCTATCTCCTTCATCAATACAGCCATGCGGATATGTTTAGACATGTGTTGGATACGATCAGCAAAGTTAATAATGACAGGAGTTGGCTCTTTAAAAAGGGAAGAGTAGCCTTCAGCAGATCTGGGTCTTTTCTGATTACGGGCCTCGGCTAATTGCGAGTCAGAGGGCCCAGCAATGCTTGGGGAGGCGAGAGGTCTTTTTGAGCTAGCCATTGGAAATCTATACAGGAGCCAGTAAATAAATTAAAATCAGGAAGAAAATTCATTAAGTTAACAAAAGAAGAAGTATATAAGCTTGCTAAGAAAAAGGGCAAGTAAATTTGAAGTCCAAATCTACACAAGTCAGTGTGCGCAAAACATTGTGCACAAGATGATTGTGCGCTACCTATCATTGTGCTCTAGATTCTGGTTGAGCGCAGAGAAGCATTGCATGCTAAGTCTTGTTGTACGAGGTAGGTATTGTGCGGTGCACAATGATGTTGGCGCACAACGCTGATCGGCGTTAAGAATGACTTGACGTGCAGAAAGTGTGAAGAAGGAAAAAATGAAATGGATGAAAAGAATAGAAGTCTTGTATTTATAGAAGGGCTTTTGACGATTGTGCGCAAAATGTTGCGAGGAAAGTGTTGCACGCAATTCAATGCATGCAAGACGTTGCGTGGAAACTCATTGTGCACTAACATGATTGTGTGCTAAAGGGTTTAATAATGCGCACAACAGCGGAAAGGAAAGCAAAAAAATAGTTAGAATAAATTTTTTATATATTGATCCTACATTGTTTATTTTGTAGTTATAAAAAAATAAAAAATGCAGGATCAAGGGGGCATCTGTTGAGGCATAAAGAGAGAGAGAGAGAGAGAGAGAGAGAGAGAGAGAGAAAGACAGTAAAAAGTCATTGTGCGTTGGTGATCATTGTATGCAGAGAGTCATTGTGCGCTGATTATCATTGTGCGCAGTGGAGCATTATACGCCGAATGTCTGTACAAAGGATTTTGCACGAAGGATTCTACACGAAGAAGTCCGCATAAAGGCATTCGCATAAAGGAGTTGCACAGAGAGGAAGTGACGCACAAGGGATACCACACAATGTTGACGTGGCATGTTCACACGTGTGAAAGGGGTATAAATACCCCCTAACCCCTTAATAGGAGGTCATTAGCAACCAATCAAGGAGAAGATGGGTCCCGACGAGAGAGAGGTAGAGTCCGCATCCATTGTGCGAGACAGGTGTTGTGCGGTGCACAACACTATTTGCACACAATGCTATTGGTGCACAATAAAAGCGAGCGCACAATACTAACAGGTGCATAACACTGTTTGCGCACAAGGCTGAGGGCACAACACTTCTGCCGAGCGCACAGCCAGGCGGGCGCACAACGCTACTGCTGAGTGCATAACAGCCCAAATGCATGATAATACTTAGTGCACGGCAGTGTTCAATACATAATAGTTTGCAATATACGACGCTTCCAGCACATATTATCTTAGCGCACGATGTCTTTATTTATTTTCCATAGTCATGAATATTCTATTTTAGAATTAAAGGAGAAAATGATGTAAAAGAACTTGGAATAAAATAATAATGTGACTGTCTTCTTTATCTTCTTTTGTTTATCATTAAGTGAATAAAATTTCCAAATCAAATGTATTTGTTTCTTATTCGAAACAGAAGGGATTGTGAGGCACAACACTGTCAGGCACACATTAGAACAGAATGGTTTGATAGAATGTATGAATCAGACTCTTTTAGAGTGGGCCCGAAGTATGTTGAGTAATGTCAAGTCATGGAAGGAACTATGGGATGAGGCCGTTAACATAACTTGCTATTTAGTGAATCAATCCCCATTTATGGCTATTGATTGTAACATTCCTGAAGAAGTATGAAGCGGTCAGGAAGTAGACTACTCAAGGCTGCGTGTATTTAGTTATGATGCTTACTCTCATGTACCATTTGTTGAGAGAGATAAGTTAGACCAAAGGGTGAAGAAGTGTACATTTATTAGTTACGGTGATGGTGTGAAGGGATACAGATTGTATGATTAGGCCACATGAAAAATCGTAATGAGCTGAGACGTCAAGTTTGATAAAGATGAATAAAAGAAAATAAAAAAAAATCAATGATGATTGATTTCAAAATCGATGAGGGTGATACACTTAAAGAAGCCGAGTCACGTGAAGAGGTATAGGATCAGGTGGAGCCACCACCTATTAGGAGAAATCTATTACGAGATTGCAGATTACTATTGAGGTACAAAGGCGACTCAAACGTTGTATCACCCTCATTACGGATGAGAGGGACCCATTTACTTTTCAGGAGTCTCTTGATGATATAGATGTAGAAAAGTGGATGGTAGTGATGCATGATGAGATGGATTCCTTATACAAGAATGAGACATGGGAGCTGGCAGGAGTTTCCTGTTGGGCGTAAAGTGATCGAACACAAGTGAGTTTATTGGAAGAAACATGATAAGTACAAGGCCAGATTGGTAACGAAGGGTTATGCGCAGAAGAAGGGTATTGATTTCAACGAGATTTTCTCATCTATGGTCAAGCAAACATTTGTTAGATTTGTGTTAGCACTGGTTGCCCCATACAATCTTAAATTAGGACAATTGGATGTAATAGTTGTTTTCCTACATGGGGTATTGGAAAAGCAGATTTACATGAAGTAACTAAAAGAGTTCGAGGAACAAGAGTTAGAGAATAAGCTTCGTAGGCTGAGGAGGTCATTGTATAGCTTGAAACAGTAGCCTAGGCAGTAGTACGAAAAGTTTGATTCTTTCATATTGATCCAACGATTTACTAGAAATGAATTCGATCACTGTGTTTACTTAAGAGCACTAGGTGATGGAGAATTCATTATCGTAGTATTGTATGTTGATGATATGTTTATCGGCAACCATAACATGTCTTAGATCAACATATTGAAGGGTTAGTTATCCAAGATATTTGAAATGAAAGATCTAGTGGCTACAAAGAGGATTCTCAGCATCGACTTACATAGGGACAGAAAAAGGAGCAGGCTATGATTGTCTTAGGAAGAGTATCTTGAAAAGGTCGTACTTAAGTTTGGGATAGATAACGTAAAACTAGTTAACACTCTACACGCTGATCACTTTCAGCTTCTTAAAAACAATGTCTTACATCACATGAAGAAAAGCAGTATATGTCGTATGTGCCCTACTCGAGCATAGTTGGCAGTTTGATGTACGTCATGCTCTGTAAGAGGCCATATATTTAATATGTAGTGGGTCTTGTGAGCAGCTACATGTCTAACCTTGACAAGAAACATTGTGAGGCAATGAAATGGCTACTTTGTTACACACAAGTTACAACATACCATGTCTTGACATTTGAGAAATCTGAAGAGAAACTAGTAGGGTATGTGGATTCTGATTACGCAGAAAATGTGGATAATAGAAGATTGACTTCCAGTTACTCGTTTGTATTAGCGGGTGGAGCGATCGGTTGGATATCGAAGCCTCAGTCTGTGGTTGCTCTTTTCACAATCAAAGCTGAGTATATGGTAGTGATGGGAGCATTTAAAAATGATGTTTGGTTGAAAGGAATGATAAATGAGTTGAGACTTCAGCAGGAAGTTGTGCCTATATATTGTGACAACTAGGGGTGTACATCGAGTCTAACTGAGTCGACCTAACCTCAGCTCTACTCGGCTTAGCCACTAGCCGACCCCAGCTCGAACTTGGCTTGGCTTGGTCCTCGAGCTTGACTGCCCACCTCAGCTCGGTTCGGTTAGCTGCTTGGGCCAGTTCGAGTTAAGTTCGAGCCAAGTTCAATCCGAGTTCACCTGTGCAACATTTCATAAACACATGGATTACACCTTCAAAATCTCACTATATGTAAAATAACAACAATGGTTTTATAGGTATTTTATCAAACACCTTCTAAGCAACATAAAAATCAAGAAAAAAAGGGTATTTGTTTCATATGCATACCTTCCTTGCCACTAGCCACACTTCATTAAGTCATTTCATCAAACACTTGGTGAGCAACATCAATATCAAACTAACTGAGTCATCGAACTGGTTCGATCCGAGTTCGATTCGAGTTGGGTTCGATCCGAGTCGAGTCATGCTAGGGCCAGCTTGAACTCGACTCAAACTCATTTTCGAGCTCAAAAAATCAGCTCGACTCAGCTCGTACTCAACTTCAAACCGAGTCGAATCGAGCTTTTTCGAGTCGAGTCGAGTGAGCTAAACAAGCTAGCTCGGTTCGTGTACACCCCTAGTGACAACAAGAGTTCTATCAATTTGGAAAAGAACTTAGTATACTATTCTCGTACTAAACATATTGATGTTCGTTATCATTTTATCTGACAAGTGCTTGAGGAATGTGACGTTACTCTTGAGAAGATCCACACCAGTATGAATTTGACTGACATTCTAACAAAAGTTTTCCTACAGAGAAGTTCAGGTTCTGTTCGACTTCTCTAGGCTTGGAAAATGTTTGATGAAGACGGAGTGTGCACAAGAAGCAATGATGAAACTATACCAGAGAGAATTAGAGATGGATGAAGGAGCTTAGTGTAGTGAAACATGGATAATAAAGCCACAATGGAGATTGTATAAAATCAGGTGCCTTTAATCTATGTTGAATAGGAATTTTTGATAGGATTAACACCCAATTGGATTCGATCGAGAATTTTTTTTCCCAATTGCTCTTTGGACTATTTTGATCCTGTTCGATTCAATTGAACAGACACTCGATTCGATCAAGAAAATCCAAAAATACAGGTTTTCTCTTAGACGATTTTAGGCACTTTTGATTTGATCGAAAGTGTGGTCGATTTGATCAACGAGCCTTGATTGGAGTTGATCCTATTGAAAGTCCTATTGACAATTTGCACAACTTTTGCGTAAGTGTGCAGTTTTATTTTTAATTCTAGATCCGGGTTATATAAACATGTGTAATATGGGATTATGGTAACACAAGGTGATTGGAAAGTCATTCTAGAGAGAGCTAGGGTTTAGAGAAAGGAGATCTAGGGTTTTAAACTCTAGAGTTTGCATGTAAGTTACTCTCATCTCTTATAATTTTATTTTCATAGTTGATTGATTGTTACTTTGTGTCAGGTTTATTATAACAAGGGTTTTTCCATGTAAATCATTGTGTTATCTTTGCATACTTGAATTTTCTATTTATGCGTCTGTTTAATTCAAATCTGTGTCACATTTGAGTGGTGCTTCCGCACCCAACAACATTTTGAGAAAGGAATAGTATAAAGGTTCAATTGTGAGAGGCTTCCTCTGATGGGTGATGACTTTTCCACCGTATCTTGCATGTCTTGTATTGGTTTAGATGTCATGTTTAAGTAAAAAGCTTCAACTAAAAGCACCCTAAACATGCATATCATGAAATTTTCAAACTAATTTAAAAAATGCACCATAAACTATTAAACCAAGTAACTGTCATTTCGAATTTCACATGGATAAAGATTAATTAAATAACCTTTCATTTCAAATTTCACATGGATAGAGATTAATTGAATAATCCTTCTTGATAGGAACTGAGCAACTGTCATTTCAAATTTCACATGAGTAGAGATTATTTGAATAATCTTTACAGAATAGTAACCGAAAAAAGCCATCTCACCGTGTTAGCTCTTTACCATCCAATTGGTCGTGGCTTTGGCATGTTTAAAATAAACCATTAAGCCATTGATCGAGTGATTATCATCATTCGGTTGGTGCAATTTTCAAACTGTGCCGATCAATGCCAGACCTGCAGATGAATAATTAACATAGAGTCAGATTTTAAGTTCTTGGCCCAATCACTTGCTTGGAGTGGAAAGTTCCTCTTCATGGTGAAATTAATATAAATGAAAAAAAAAAGAGAGAACGTGTGAGACCCGACTCGAGTTCGCATGTGTGTATGTGTGTGTGTGAGTATCCATCTCGTTCATCTTGGTCTCGCAGTCCTACCGGTTAAATTTCGATGACCCGCGACCTTCGGGTAGTGTTTGTAGTCATCCTTGAGTCCAGTCACGTAAACCCGACTCGGATCGACCCGAGACCTACGCCATTTCGTCTGCATCGTCGCCGCGATTCCAACGCTATGTTTCATGCATGATTCCGACATGTGCATCTTATGATATTGACCCGAGCATTCTTGGCCTTTGATCATGATTGGGGAACCCACTTATAGGGTGTGCATGTTTTTTCAAGGTGGGGCCCACCCTATGAGCACTTTCTCCCATAAAGCTACTAGCCTACCTAAGCCTAGCAAATCCATGATGATATTTCTTCCAAAACTCATCATTATCTCCTCTAACCAAGGAGTCGTCATTTGTTTTCTTCCCAATCTCTTTCATAGTCATCATGACTTTGCTTTTGCTCTTCCCTAGCCAAGAGAGCAATGAGTGCCTTGGTATACACCCCTCCCTTCTCTCTCTCTCTCTCTCTCTCCCTCTTTCCCTCTCATTTTCTCTCCCCTTGCAAAAAACATTCATCCCCCTCTCCCCATTCTAGCACCTTCTTGCTCCTTTCCTCTACCATCTAGCCATCAAGACCCCATTTACAACCTTCAATCACCTTCCCCTTGAAGAATTGAACCTATATCTTGGAGTTTGAAGGCATCTTTAGAGGTGGATGCTCCTCTAAATATCGAAATCTGATTTCCATGGCTTAGATGTTTTATTTCCATCATGGGGGAGGTGTGGGACCCACAAATCCATGGTGGAGATCCCACACAATCCCATGGTAATGGCCTAACCTAAACTTGAAAACCCAAACCTAAACCCAAACCCGATTTCCTAAACCTAAACCTTAACCTATTCTCAATTCCGTAAACCTTAACCTATAACCTGACTTAAACCTAAACCTATAACCTACACTTATAACCTAAACCTAAACCTATAAACTAAAACCTAAACCTAAACCTAAAACCTAAATGTATTCTCAAATCCCTAAACCTAAACCTACACCTAGTCCTAATCTCAACTCCTTAACCTAAACCTAAACCTAAACTTGAAAACCCAAACCTAAACCCGATCCCGAACCCGAACTCGATTTCCTAAACCTAAACCTTAACCTATTCTCAATTCCCTAAAGTTATAACTTGTAACCTATAACCTATAACCTAAACCTAAACCTTAACCAAAACCTATAACCTAAACCTTAACCTATAACCTACAACCTAAACTTATAACCTATAACCTAACCTTAACCTAAACCTAAAACCTAAACCTAAACCTATAACCTAAACTTATAAACTAAAACCTAAACCTAAACCTAAACCTAAAACCTAAATGTATTCTCAAATCCCTAAAACCTAAACCTAAACCTAACCTAAACCTAAACCTAACCTAAACCTATAACCTAAACCTATCTTTGTATGGAGCATTGTCTAAGAACTCGTCATCAACCATGTATGTGCACACGTATGGATGGATAGATGCACTTACTTGGAGCTCAGAAGTGTAGGAGACATAATCAAAAGGCAAGAACTCGTCATCAACCATTGTGGATGGATCATTGTCTAAGAACCACAGTGATCAGATGATTTGATAATCTGATTTCTGGAATCATTGAATTAGGACCACAACCCATTTCTTTTTAATTGTTCCTTTGATGGTTACTAATAAAAAAGTCGCCATCTTTCGATCTTTGTATTTTTTGGCTATGTTTCATACACAATGTGGCCCACAACTTTGAGCATCTAGAATGGTGTCTATGTACATGGATGAGCTGCACAATTTAGTACTTCGTATCAACAAACATTGGATTTAAACCACATTCACAAGTATCGTGTAATAATGTTACTTCTTTGCACAGAATAAAATAGTTTTGAACAAGGTTTGAAGTATTAGCCGCCTTATCGGTGGTGAATGATATGATACCAAATACACTGATTTTAATCCTTGGTTTTCAATGACAGGTGGGGTCCATGGTCCAATAATCCAAACTCATGCCTGTTTGTCCCAACAGCAGATGGGCTGCACCTAAGAATCTCCTCGATAGGACAATCTTAACCTATCAATTTCTGGCTTATATATAAAAGGTAACGTTGTCTTGTCTTACTCATGTACCATTTCATATTATATATATTATATTATATACATCGTTGAATATACATTATGCAAGGTTTACAGTAATCTTGGAGTGCAGAAAATTTTCAAGTATGTGCATTTCAGTCCAAGTTCCTTCTCTAATCACGATAGCCTTCGGAGGGTTGATCCGAGGGATGGGTTGACTGCGAAAGGGCCGATTAAAACTATATTGGGTTATCTTGCTAGTCCTGAAATCATTATGTCCGGTAAGATAACCTAATATAGTTTTAATCAGCCCTTTTGCAATCAACCCATCCCCCGAATCAACCCTCTCAAGGCTATCGTGACTAGAGAAATAACTCGAACTGAAATGCACATACTTAAAAATTTTCTGCACTCTAAGATTACTGTAAACCTCGTACAATTTACTTGGAAATTTTCATCAGCTGTACGTCATATGGTATAAAGAGCTTGTCCTTCTCCACTAACCGAACATAAAACACGAACTCAATGACAATTTTTCAGCCTATGAATCTTGTGTATATGCAGAAAAGCAACAGAAGTGGTTAATGCTTTTAATCATTTAATGTCCAATTACTATACATTTTTCAGCCTCATCTGTATAGATGGAATATTCCATTGTAAGGACTCCCTGATGAATAGCCTGGAAGATTGGTTCTCATCCACAAAAAAATAGATGCCTAGCTTGTTTTTAAATGTATTAACTCAAAATTGATGGAGAGACCCGGATGTGCGTCGGAGCTATCCGGATGTTGAGCGGGGGTCCCTGGAAGGTGGGAACCGCTGTTATGACCATGATGAAACTGTTCATTTCCTATGGACAACATTGGAGTGGCCTGACCATTTGGACAGGCCTTGTTTATATCCGTATTTGCAGGGACCACACCTTTAACCTAAACCATACCCTAAACTTATAACCTAAACCTATTCTCAATTCCCTAAAGCTATAACCTATAACCTATAACCTATAACCTAACCCTAACCCTAAACCAAAACCTATAACCTAAACCTTAACCTATAACTTATAACCTATAACCGAAACTTATAACCTATAACCTAACCTTAACCTAAACCTAAAACCTAAACCTAAACCTATAAACTAAAACCCTAAACCTAAACCTAAAACCTAAATGTATTCTTAAATCCCTAAACCTAAACCTACACCTAATCCTAATCTCAACTCCTTAGCATAAACCTAAACTTGAAAACCCAAACCTAAACCCGATCCCGAACCCGAACCCGATTTCCTAAACCTAAACCTTAACCTATAACCTAACTTAAAACTAAACCTATAACCTACACTTATAACCTAAACCTAAACCTATAACCTAAACCTAAAACCTAAACCTAAACCTAAAACCTAAATGTATTCTCAAATCCCTAACCTAAACCTAAACTTGAAAACCCAAACCTAAACCCGATCCCAAACTCGAACTCGATTTCCTAAAACTAAACCTTAACCTATTATCAATTCCCTAAAGCTATAACCTATAACCTATAACCTATAACCTAAACCTAAACCTAACCTAAACCTATAACTTAAACCTATAACCTTAACCTAAACCTAAAACCTAAACCTAAACCTAAACCAAAACCTATAACCTTAACCTAAACCAAAACCTATAACCTAAACCTTAACCTATAACCTATAACCTACAACCTAACCTTAACCTAAACCTATAACTTAAACCTAAACCTATAACCTAATTGTATTCTCAAATCCCTAAACCTATAACCTATAACCTAAACCTAAACCTTAACCTATTCTCAATTCCCTAAACCTATAACCTATAACCTATAACCTAAACCTAAACCTATAACTTAAACCTATATCCTTAACCTAAACCTAAAACCTAAACCTAAACCTAAACCTAAACCAAAACCTATAACCTTAACCTAAACCAAAACCTAAAACCTAAACCTCGACCTATAACCTATAACATAAACTTTTAACCTATAACCTAACATTAACCTAAACCTTAAACCTAAACCTAAACCTATAACCTATAACCTAAACCTATAACCTTAACCTAAACCTAAAACCTAAACCTATACGTAAAACCTAAATGTATTCTCAAATCCCAAAACCTAAACGTACACCTAATCCTAATCTCAACTCCAAAGCCTAAACCTAAACCTAAACTTGAAAGACCAAGCCTAAACCCGATCCTGAACCCGAACCCGAACCCGATTTCCTAAACCTTAACCTATTCTCAATTCCCTAAAGCTATAACATATAACCTATAACGTATAACCTAAACCTATAACCTGAACCCGATTTCCTAAACTTAAACCTTAACCTATTCTCAATTCCCTAAAGCTATAACCTATAACCTCTAACCTATAACCTAAACCTAAACCTAACCTAAACCTATAACCCAAACCCGATTTCCTAAACCTAAACCTTAACCTATTCTTAAATCCCTAAACCTAAACCTACACCTAATCCTAATCTCAACTCCCTAACCTAAACAAAAACCTAAACTTGAAAATTGAAACCTAAACCCGATACCAAACCCGAACCCGAACCCGAACCCGATTTTCTAAACCTAAACCTTAACGTTTTCTCAATTCCCTAAAGCTATAACCTATGACCTATAACCTATAAACTAAACTTACAACCTATAACCTAACCTTAACCTTAACCTAAAACCAAAACCTAAACCTATAACCTAAATGTATTCTCAAATCCCTAAACCTATAACCTAACCTTAACCTTAACCTAAAACCAAAACCTAAACCTATAACCTAAATGTATTCTCAAATCCCTAAACCTATAACCTATAACCTAAAACCTAAACCTAAACCTTAACCTATTCTCAATTCCCTAAACCTATAACTTATAACCAATAACCTAAACCTAAACCTAACCTAAACCTATAACTTAAGCTTATAACCTTAACCTCAACCTAAAACCAAAACCTATAACCTTAACCTAAACCAAAACCTATAACCAAAACCTATAACCTAAACCTAAAACCTAAACCTCAACCTATAACCTATAACCTATAACCTAAACTTATAACCTATAACCTAACCTTAACATAAACCTAAAACCTAAACCTAAACCTATAACCTTAACCTAAACCTAAAACTTAAACCTATACCTAAAACCTAAATGTATTCTCAAATCCCTAAAACTAAACCTACACCTAATCCTAATTTCAACTCCAAAGCCTAAACCTAAACCTAAACTTGAAAACCCAAGCCTAAACCTGATCCCGATCCCGAACCCGAACCCAATTTCCTAAACTTAAACCTAACCTAAACCCATAACCTAAACCTAAACTTAAACCTAACCTAAACCCATAACCTAAACCTAAACCTAAAACCTAAACCTAAACCTAAAACCTAAATGTATTCTCAAATCCTTAAACATAAATCTACACCTAATCCTAATCTCAACTACTTAATCTAAATCTAAACTCGAAAACCCAAGCCTAAACCCGATCCCGAACCCGATTTTCTAAACCTAAACCTTAACCTATTCTCAATTCTCTAAAGTTATAACCTATAATCGATAACCTATAACCTATACCTAAACCAAAACATATAACCTTAACCTAAACCAAAACCTATAACCTAAACCGTAACCTGTAACCTATAACCTATAACCTATAACCTAAACTTATAACCTATAACCTAACCTTAACCTAAACCTAAAACCTAAACCTAAACCTATAACCTAAACCTATAAACTAAAACCTAAGCCTAAACCTAAAACCTAAATGTATTCTTAAATCCCTAAACCTAAACCTATACCTAATCCTAATCTCAACTCCCTAACCTAAACCCAAACCTAAACTTGAAAACCCAAACCTAAACCCGATCCCGAACCTGATTTCCTAAACCTAAACCTTAACATATTCTTAATTCCCTAAAGCTATAACATATAACCTATAACCTAAACCTAAACCTAAACCTAAACCTAACCTAAACCGATAACCTTAACTTAAACCTAAAACCTAAACCTAAACCTAAAACCTAAATGTATTCTCAAATCCTTAAACTTAAACCTACAACTAATCTTAATATCAACTCCCTAACCTAAACCTAAACCTAAACTTGAAAACCCAAACCTAAACCCGATCCCGAACCCGAACCCAATTTCATAAACCTAAACCTTAACCTAGTCTCAATTCCCTAAAGCTATAACCTATAACCTATAACCTATAACCTATAACCAAAACCTATAACCTTAACCTAAACCAAAACCTATAACGTAAACCTTAACCTATAACCTATAACCTAAACTTATAACCTATAACCTAATCTTAACCTAAGCCTAAAACCTAAACCTAAACGTAAACCTAAACTTGAAAACCCAAACCTAAACCCGAACCCGAACCCGATTTCCTAAACCTAAACCTTAACCTATTCTCAATTCCCTAAAGCTATAACCTATAACCTATAAGGTAAACCTAAACCTAACATAAACCCATAACCTTAACCTAATCTTAAAACTTAAACCTAAACCTAAAACCTAAATGTATTCTCAAATCCTTAAACCTAAACCTACACCTAATCCTAATCTCAACTACTTAACTTAAACCTAAACTTGAAAACCCAAACTTAAACCCGATCCTGAACTTGAACCCGATTTCCTAAACCTAAACCTTAACCTATTCTCAACTCCTTAAACCTATAACCTATAACCTATAAGCTAAACTTAAACCTTAACCCATAACCTAGAACCTATAACCTAAACTTATAACCTATAACCTAACTTTAACCTAAACCTATAACCTATAACCTAAACCTATAACCTAAACCTATAAACTAAAACCTAAACCTAAAGCTAAAACCTAAAATGTATTCTCAAATCCTTAAACCTAAACCTACACCTAATCCTAATCTCAACTCCAAAGCCTAAACCTAAACTTGAAAACCCAAACCAAAACCCGAACCCAAACCCGATTTCCTAAACCTAAACCTTAACCTATTCTCAATTCCCTAAACCTTAACCTATAACCTATCTTAAACCTAAACCTATAACCTACACTTATAACCTAAACCTAAACCTATAACCAAAACATAAAACCTAAACCTAAACCTAAACCTATAACCTAAATGTATTCTCAAATCCCTAAATCTAAACCTACACCTAATCCTAATCTCAACTCCCTAACCTAAACCTAAACTTGAAAACCCAAACCTAAACCCGAATCCGAACCCGAACCCGAACCCGATTTCCTAAACCTAAACCTTAACTTATTCTTAAATCCCTAAGGCTATAACCTATAACCTATAACATATAACCTAAACCTAAACCAAAACCAAAACCTATAACCTTAACCTAAACCTAAACCTAACCTAAACCTATAACCTTAACCTAAACCAAAACCGAAACCTATAACCTAAACGTTAACTTATAACCTATTACTCATAACCTATAACCTAAACTTATAACCTATAACCTAAACCTAAACCTAAACCTATAACCTAAAACCTAAACCTAAATCTAAAACCAAAATATATTCTCAAATCCTTAAACTTAAACCTATACCTAATCCTAATCTCAACTCCCTAACCTAAACCTAAACTTAAACTTGAAAACCCAAACCTAAACTCGATCCCGAACCCAAACCCGATTGATGTAATAATGTAGCCCAATCACATGGCAAAAATAAGAAAATCTTGCTTTGTTGGCAAGCATACTCGAACTCAAGCATCACAATGCATCTATTTCCATCTCCACTATCTCTTATAGCATGAATTATTTGAGATTTGGATTTATCTCATTTGTAGAGTCATGTCCTAACACAATATGATAATATTAATAGACAAGGTGGATTCGTCACCAACATTATTCCAAGACCCATATATCTTCTGCTTATAGGAAGTTGGGCATGACACATATAGCTTGAATTCATAAAAGGAGATAAGGATCACCTCTCATATGTTCTCTCTCTTTTCATTTATTTTTTTCCATAGGATTGTTTGGATGAATGTATTTTATGTTTAGATGGATTTACGCAGTTTGGGTTTAGATGGATATGAATGTGAATATGATGAAATATATTATATAACAAGTGTATATCAGGAAGAATATATTGTAACAGGTGTATATCAGGAATTTTGTGCTGGGAGATTTTTTTTTTTTTTTAAAAAAGAGACTTTTACTTACGAAATATTTCATAGGTAAAAGTCTCATCCACGTTTTTTACCTACGAAAATGAAATATAATTTCTACACTTTTACCAACGAATATTTTCGTTTGTAAAAGTTGATTACTAACCCTTTACCTACAAAACGTTTTGTAGGCAAAGATGGAACACCCTTTACCTACGAACACTTTCGTCGGTAAAGATGACTTTTACCAACGAAATTAGATTTCGTAGGTAAAAGTAAACTTTTCGATAATTTGTTTTCAGAAAAATTCAAAACATCCTTTCCCTACGAAAAGTTTTCGTAGGTAAAGATGGATTTTACCTATAAGTAGAAGTAAACTTTTCGATTTTTTGTTTTTTCAAAAATTCAAAACAAATTCAAAACACCCTTTAGCTACAAATATTTTCGTAGGTAAAGATGGTTGAAAATTTTAAAACACCCTTTACCTACGAAAATTTTCATAGGTAAAGATGGCTTTTACCTACGTCATTTAATTCCGTGACGAAAATTATTTTCGTCGGTAAAAACCATATTTCTTGTAGTGTCTTTTGTTAAAATCTCTTCTAATTTTACTTATTAATGTAGGGTTCACCTTTAATATACATCGTCGATCATGTGGCGCGAACCTTCAATGTGGACCGGTCATTGTGTTGGGCCCACCTTAGCCCTATCTTCAATGTAAATCATCCATCATATGATGCTTACCTTCAGTATGGACCATCCACCTTGTAAGGCCTACCTTTGATGTGGGTTATGCATCTTGTAAGATCATTTTGGATGCGGCTATCCATCAATATCATGTTGGACATTCGATGTGGATCGTCTATCATGTGGGGCTACCTTTACTGTGGGCCGTTCATCATGCATGGCCCAACTTTAAAGTGGCCCTCCATCATGTGGACCTACCTTAAATGTAGGCCATTCATTAGAAGGGACTGACCTTTGATGTGGAACGTCAGTTACCTAGGGCCCACCTTGATGTGGGTCATCCATCACATGAGGCTTACCATTAGTGTTAATTGTCCCCCATGCGGGGCTTACCTTCAACATCTACTTTCCATCATGTGGAATGCACCATTGACGTGGACTGTCTATCATGTGGGCTACACCTTGGAAGTGAGTCATCCATCATCTAGGGCCACCTTGGATGTTGGCTATTCATCATTATGAGTTGACATTTAATGTGTACCATCCATCATGTGGGACCCACCTTCATCCATTTTGTGGGGCTCACCTTCAATGTCCATTGCCTATCATGTGGAGCCCACCTTTGATGTGGACCGTCCATTGCATGGCCCCTACCGTTGAAGTGTGCCATCCATTATATCGGGCATACTTTAGATGTGGGTTATATATCATTCGACCTGACCTTTGATGTGGCTTATCCATTATGTGAACCCACCTTAATGAGGTCATCTATCATGTTGGGGCTGCCTTTGATGTGGGCCATATATCGTATGGGCTAATCTTAGATGTGAATCATCCATCGTGTGTGATCACCTTTGATATAGACCATCTATCACATTGGGAGATGAGAAGGAGAAAGAATAGAGAGAGAGGAGAGAACGTAGAATAGAAAAAAAAAGAGTTAAAAAGCGATTTTTTTTCCTTATGGCCGTAACAAGTCGGTTTTACAAAGATGGTTATCAAACCAATATATATATATATATATATATATATATAAATGGTATATTATTTGGTGCCATAAGTAAAAAAGCTACTTACGGGGTATCTATCCAAACAGGCTCTAAGGCACCGTCCAAAAACAAAACAAAACAAAAAAAAAAAAAAAGAAAAAAAAAAAAAAAAAAAAAGAAAAAAAAAAAAAAGAAGAAGAAGATTTTCCGGACAATGCTAACTGCTGATATTTGAATGGAGACCATTGACTACTTTTCGTTTTAACCGCCCACAAAATATCTCACAATCATTTTATTAAAAAAATGAAATAAAAGTCTTTCGTTCATGAGTCATTTTAAACGGTTCAATTTAAGTTACATGTGTGCTACACGTGTAATTTTTAGTGACTGAGTATAAAAAGGACACTGCATGGCAGTAAATTTATTTATTTTCGGCTCTCCAACTTTGTTTAGGATTATGATCAAGAAAAAAAAAAAAAATTAACTGAGAGGACTTGCCAACTAGGCAATACTAGAATTCTCTAGAATAGATCCACGTGGGATCCATTGAATTCTCTAGAGCTTTTGAGCCTTCTAGGGATCTCAAGAAACATCTTGTCCCACCATCAAAACAAGGTTGCTTTCTAGCCAAGAAATCATGTTATCCAATTATACCAAATGGGCCCACTAAGAATAAATTGCATTTAACCCTCTCTTGAGTGCTGACTACACATGATGCACTGCACAAGAAAATCGATCATATCAAGGCTCCATCTTCCGTACACTTTTCTTAATATGATTTGAAATATCTAGAAGCTACTGAATAATGTATTAATTGCAATACTTATCCTCAACTGTACCAAACTAATAGGTGCAACGCCTTTGATTTTTATTATTGCAGATATTTCCACTCCATGGGGCCCACTGCTGTGTATGTATGTGGCATCCAATCCCTCTACTATATAAATTGGCCACCAAAATGATCAGTTTGATCCAATCATTAAGTGAGCATATATAATATAAAATATAATGTACGCCTATCCAAAAACCAGTAGATTCATTTGGTGGTCCAGCTGCATGATGGTTGGATTAACTTTATTGTTTTACCATCTCATTTTTATAGTGGATTGACCCAGTGTGCTCAGGTGCAGCTTGCTGCTAACTTGCATGAGCCCGATGTTTTGGTCTTCCAGGCTAAATGGAATTTAGATGATTTTCTTTTAATTGTCTAATTATTTGTGTATAAGTATCTCCCTTAAAGAGGGATGCGGGCTGAGCACGCCTTCACTCGGGTTGAGCTCCTTCTGCCCTACCGGGCCATGATTTGATTAGACAACGGACCGCTAAAAAAATAAACATATGCTTGAAAGTTAGTTAGACTGACTATGTTAGAAAAATACTGTGTTGGATATACCAAAAATAATAAAATAAAATAAATAAATATGAATATCGTTTCACTAGGCCAAATCACGTAAATCGATACGTTGACCTTAAAGTGTGATTCGCGCCCCCTTATCAATTGCTAATGGGTTACAAGCGAATTGCTTCCAGGATGGATCCGGCGTGCAACAATCATGATGGGTCCACTTAGGAACAGTTTAATGCAGTAGATCTGTTCTGGCAGAATCAGACAATGGAAATGTTCACAATATTCTATAAATGAGATCTGAAGTATTTGATAGGAGAGATGGTGTTGAGATGATTGATTTTGGATCGAAATTACCCAGTTTATATAGGCACCAAGGAGTGGACTGTTGCTAAGTGGCTATCAATGTTCAGAACGTTTGAAAAACGTTTCTGACCGTTGACCAATAATTCCAGCCATTTTTTGTCGTCGGATCACAAGATCTGACCGTTGGATCATCATGGCCCGTCCGTTTTTGGACCGTTGTGGCTTTCAAGGCAGCTAGACGTTTACAAAAACGACTAACCATTTCGGATTTATGATCCAACCGTTCTCAGTCGCCTATAAAGCCCTGACTTATTTCAGACCCATCACACATAGGCTCCTACCAGACCTCTGGCACCGCGATTACACCATCTAACGTAAGGTAGCGAGGGAGTGACTACTCTACGACACGATATGAAGTGCAAAGTGTGCTAACTACCACCACTACAGCCACACTGCCCATGCCCTCGCCCACGCCCACGCCCGAGCGCGCGCGTATTGCAATGCTACACACTGGAACATGCAACCCGAGCATCTCCATATCCAAAACATCCAAGTAAGAATATTACACATACATCCACATATAAACCCTCAAAACTTTTTTACAATTTCCAATGTGGGACTAAAGGCACACACCACACTTTTTAATTTGAAAATTTGAATATTTTTGAAAAAGACACAAATTTCAATAGAGTATATACTCAATGGAATCCATTTCTGAAAGCAACTTATCCCCCAATCAAATCCCACCATATCATAAATAAAGGGAACTCGCTCTATGCGTGAACCATACCACACCAGTTCCCTTAAAGAGCAAGCTGATCTGATTTTTATACCGTACGGGACTTGATGAATGTCTTCCATCTTTCTCACGTGCCATCTTGCTACATGTGATAGGAGTGGTAGCAAAAGAAGCACACTCCTTGATAAGAGTGGCAATGATCCTATAAGATCAACTAGCTAGGGAAAAATCTAAACCTGTCCTCTCGTTGGTATGTTACAAACAAACATTTATCACACCATCCATGTCCATTGATTTTAGTGGTGTAACATCCCTAGGCCTATTTGTTTTTTCAAAGAGATGGTAAATACACGGTAAACGGTAATTTTCTCTATTTCATGTGTTTGAAAATTCATAGGAATTCGTGTCTTTGAAATTGGTTCAAAAGAAGTAACTTTAACTTTTGAACCGCATGATAATGCATATGATATATCCATTTCGTCCATCTGTATTACGACAATATTTTGAAGCATGAGACAAAAAAATAAAGTAGATCCAATACTCAAGTGGGCCACGTCAAAAGAAACAGTGGCCCCACAAAGTTTTTAACGGTCAGTATTCAATTTCCTTTTTCGTATGACGTGGTCCACTTGAGTTTTAGATATGCCTCATTTTTTTACTCATGCTATAAATTCAACCGGAATAATGGATGGATGGTGTGGATAAGCAAAATGCATCATAGTAAGAACCATGGGTATTTTGCAATACTCTTGGTTTTTACATCAAAAAGCAAGCCGTCAAATCAGGTATGATATAAATGCACATGTAAATAATAATTATTTTTTTACACAATATTTACCATTTCACCCGGAAATCAAACATGCCCTAAGTTTGCTTGTCCAGATGTTCTAGACAAAATAGAATAATCTACTTTAGCGTCAATGGCTCATTCCGGGTGGAGCCTGGCCATTTATCACTTGGAAGAAGCTTAACCATTTAATAGGTACCGTACAACAATTAAACAATTACAAAGCAAATCCAGCAAGGGTTCACATTCAACCCAAAAGACCAGGGGGTGTTGGGCGCATGGCATTGGGAAGGATTAGGTGGGATGGCATTAAAAAAAAAATAACGTAATTATTACACGTAGCAGGGATTGTCACTATTACCAAGTGATAAGCTTAATTCCATGCTATATTTGTAATACGATAGTACACTGAATGGATATACCCACCATCATTTGAAACTATTGAAAATAACACGTGTTATATCCAAACCGTTCATCTGTTTTGTAACCTCATTTTATGGCATGGGCCTAAAAATGAGGCAGATCCAAAACTTATGTGGCCCCAAAGAAGTTTTCAATGGTAGGTATTCAATCTCCACTGCTTTCTATGGTGGGGTCCACTTGAGTTTTAAATCTACCTGATTTTTTGGCCCATGCTCCAAAATGATCTCAAAAAATGGGTGAACAGTGTGGATATAACCCACACATCATGGTGGGACCTACACAACTTACTAACATGGAGTGAAATTGGCACAGGAGCCAATGCAATTCCATCTAATCTAATTCCAAGCTTTTCTATTCTTCCGAAACATTGAGGGGAATTGGCACGGACCAAACGCAATTCCATCCCACCTAATCCCATCTAATATCATGCGCAACGCCCCCTAAATTCTATATCTAGGATTTTGTAGTCTTGTGTATTGTTGGTGCATGCATCACTAACTATCATGGTTATCATGTCAATGGCTGTGTTCACCAACTAGTGGGCCAGCTTACAAACCGAAAATCAAAATTGCACTACGAGAACTGTTTCCTGGATATTGTATACTTCCCAGTGTGAAGAGAGAACTTAACTAAGTACAAAAATAGCCATAGGTGGATGAAGGGAAGTGCTATATATTATGAACCTCTTGGCTGCGTTTGAATGCACAAGTGAGTTAAATTGCAAATGGACACTTGAGTGTTATATTTTTTAGAATAAAAATAAATTTCAAAAAAATAAAAGTTATTTTTAGAAAGTAAATAAATATATTAATTATTTAAACTTTCCATAAATAGTGTGTATAGCTAGTCGGTAAGAGAAGAGATTTTTGCTTATGCAAACAGGGTTCAAATCTCCTCAAGGACGGTTCGCACCGTCCGTGCACGCGCGCGCGGCGTGGGCTATAGGGCTGCTTTGGCGCTTTATTAGGCGCACTTAACACTTCGCACGTGCGCATCGTCGCAAGGAACTAAGAGAGCCTTAGTCTTTTTGGCACTCGGTTCAAATTTTTTGGGCCATGGTACCCTGATGTTTTATTACCTTTTTTGTTAATTGAGAGTAATTATGACATGATTGTACATGTGGCACCTATGCCATGTGTCGCTTATGTGGATTCAGTTTTTCCTGTTAGATAACTGCTCCTGTCTGAATGGGTACAGAAATAACTGCCATAGGACAAAGAGTCATGTCCTTTCATGAAAATGCAATTATTTGTTGTGAATGGGTATGGATTTCTTGAAGAGGCACTTTAGCACCTCTTCAGGAATAAATCCATAACCCTTCAATTGATATAAATCCTGGATACTACAATCCAGAAGATATACTCTTAATCCTTAACATTATATCATCTTCTGTGCAATTACTCTCAATTTAATCTCTTGCTGAGTTTTTTTTTAACGTCTTAAGGCATATCGGTGTCAAAACTGGAGATCTTTTCAACACTTAAATGTGCAAATTTTCGTGTTGAAAATTGGATTGAGAGTTCATTGTATCCTGAAGACAATTTGCAGATTTCTTTCATTTACACTGGCTGGAATTTAAAGAAAAAGGGCAGCAAATCTGTCTTGAGAAATCGACTATTCAAGTCGAGCTTTGAACTTGATAGATCTGATCGTTTTCTTCTATCCTCCGTTGTGTATTAATTTCTAACATTGAGGCTATGAAAAAATTACTACGACGACATCTCTATGTAATGATAATGAGAAAGATCACTTAAATTCCAATTGCCTTCATTTCAATTCCAATATGAAAATAAAATCATTGCGAATAGGTGCCTACTCCTTCAATGTCAATACTACCAACGAAAATTAATGATTTGGCCATTCCACTACATTAGACATCTAATTCCAATTCCATTCAATTATGCAACCAAACGCACCCTCATTAATTGCTAGATATTGTCTATTTACACAGATAGGGACCCATTACGCAATTTATGATGGCGCCAAGATAGGTGGCTCTCCTTGATGTGTCCAAAATTTCAAATAATTTAGTGAGACATTGACATGGGGAGTTTAATTACTTAGCTAGCCCACACGCAGGTGGAGCTATGCCCATCCCCATGTAAGTGGCATCCTAGTATTGCAAGACTGGAGCTTTCCACAGTTAGGCCACACCAAGATTTTCTAGCCCAATGTTCAAGCTGTCTCACTTCTCAGGTTGGCCGTATACTATGAAACATATGGATGGCTCAAAATTTTATTTAAGATGTCCATTAATTTTGTACATCGTGATCACCCACATAAGGAGTGAGACGGCCTGATTTTGAATGGGTGATCGATTGAGTGTGGATGGGCGAGCCTACACCCACATGTGGGAAGGTGATGTAGAGCGGGTCATGGATAGTTTCATGGCGAAGACGGATCAGAAAAGGCCCGGTTAACTACAGAAGTGATCCGGACCGTCGGAACTTAGAACGAGCGTACCTCACAATCTGGAATGAGTTATCGAGCGTAAAATATATGATTTTGGGGCAGAACGAGCTACTTTAGCCACCCAACCCGTTATGTTGGGTTGCGGAAGCCGGATTTACAAAATACTCTCAGATCGACAGTCGTTTCCCTATTTTAATTCTATTTTTACTATAAATAGTAAGTTTTAGTTTGATTATAGCTCTTCATCCATCGGGCTTTAGGAGTTGCCCCTAACGTGAAAAGAGCTTAGAATAATTAGGAGAACAGCGGTGAAGCCAAATAGGACACTCACTATTTTTGGCCGAAAACCTTGCGCACTAGTAAACATCACGACCGTCTATAAATAGTAAGTTTACTATTTATAGTAAGTTGTGAATTCTAGATGTTTAAGTTATAGTTTGCTTCTAATTTCTCTCCCATTGCATGATATCCCTATTTAAAGGGTTGTGAACTCATTTATTTCATTCATTAATCAATTTTGAATTTTATAGAATTTATTTTCTATTTTGCTTGCTTTCTTTCTCGTGGATTCGAGAAGCCTCCGTGAGGAGTCTAGAGAAATTTTGTGGATTCGGAATAGTTATCCTCTTGAGGAAGACGGTGCTCAACCTCATCACATTCATCCCTGCGTCAATTGGTATCAAAGTGAGGATTCCACTCGAGCCGATGGCAAACAACGAAGGTATGAGCCAAAATCCAGTGGACGGTGATCTAGGGATCATTATCTTGCGGGAAGAATAAAAGCTTTTCACCGGGAGAGTCAGTTGACCATGCAAGAGTTGTAGGTAACCCTCGACTGTCTTGCCGATGTACTACTTCCGCCCCGAGCCCTAGGCGATGCCCCATCGCCTATGGTTGCTTCACTGCCCGTGGTTGTTGTACGACACAACCTCAATTTTCGTAGAATACTACCAGTGACAAACCGTAGGGCTACACCAGATTATTCTAGTTCTAGCAACGAGGACTTAATGAAGGCTTTACTCGACAATCAATTCATGGAGGCGATCATCTAGATCGTGCTGAAAGAAACTATCGAGGTAAGGCTGAACTTCTTAGTTTTAATGGTTTATTACGCATAGAAGATTTCCTCGATTGGCTAGCCGAGGTAGAAAGATATTTTGATTACATGGACGTGTCAGATCATAAAAAGGTAAAATTGGGAGTGTTTAAATTAAAATTTGGTAGTTCTGCATGGTGGGAGTAATTACAACTCTCACGTGCCAATCAGAACAAGGCGCCCATCTCATCATGGTCACTGATGAGACGTCTTCTTCGATCACGATTCATCCCCAGTGATTACGAGTAGATATTATTCTAACAATATCAGAATTGTCGATAAGAAATTGAACCGTCACAAATTACACTGAAGAATTTCAGCAGTTAGCAACACGTAACGATCTGTCAGAATTTGAGTCACAGAAGGTGGCACGATTTATAGGAGGGTTACGATCAATAATTCAGGATCGAGTTCAGATGTACCCAGTTGGGAATGTGGATGAAGCGGTTCAGTTAACAGGTATGGCAGAAACGTAGCTTGCAAGAGTCTCGAATTGGCCTTATCCTTCAACTCGACCCCCTATAACGGGTCCCGCGCAGGATTCAGTGCCGGCACAAGGAAAAAAATCAGTAAGAGAACGCCCTCAACCTCTCACGACCGCAAACCGTGATATAGGAAGCGGCTCATCTAGGCCTCAACGTGTAACACCCACAACAGCGGGCCCGAGTAGGATTCCAAATCCTTACGTTCGGCCAAGGTTGAACAATTGTTACCGCTGTAGCCAACCGGGCCACTTATCAGATACATGTTCTCAACGTTCCACAACACTTGGCTATAAACGAAAGGGGCACTGAAGGTGAGGCCGTAGGAGACCTTGGCTTTGATGAATATGAACAAGCCACTGAGGAAATAGTAGATGACGATGAATTGATGGGCAAGGATCGTAGCGAATCACTAGTTGTGAGGCGATCACTGTATACCCCAGGGAAGGAATTACATCCACAGCGACACAATATATTCCGTACGCAGTGCACTGTTAACGGAAAGGTTTGTGATGTGATCATAAACAGTGGTAGTGGCGAGAGAACATTGTCTCAAGAGTAATGGTGGAAAAGTTACAGCTACCAACGACAAAACGTTCTTCCCCGTACTCAATTGGTTGGATAAAAAAAAAGTAAACGAGACCAAGGTAACCGAATAATGCACTATCTCGTTTTCAATTAGCAAAAATTATAAGGATCAAATACTTTGTGACGTGGTCAACATGGAAGCACCCTGAAGCCTCTAAAGTGGATGGGAGTTCCCTCTTTACCATTCAAAATTTCATGGAGTAATCCAAGGAAACCGGCGAGGTATACACCGTGGTGGTGAAGGACGAGGAATCAGAACCCTTAAACATTCCTCCAAGTTTAAGACTATTGCTAAACGAATTCAAAGAAGTCTTGTATGAAGATTTACCTGATAAATTTCTCCCCATGAGGGACATCCAACATCACATAAACCTCATCCATGGGGCTAACCTGCCCAACCGCCCTCATTATTAGATGAGTCCGAAGGAGTGTGAGATACTTCAGGGGCAAGTGGAGGAATTGATCCGTAAGGGTCTCTTGAGAGAGAGCATGAGACCATGTGCCATACCAGCATTATTAATGCCAAAAAAGATATGGGAGCTGGCGCATGTGTGTCGACAGCCGGTTAATCAATAAAATTACCAACCAATATCGATTTTCGATACCGCGATTGGATGACATGATTGATATGCTAGAAGGGGCCAAACTATTCTCTAAACTAGACCTGAGGAGCAGGTATCATCAGATTTATATCCGACCCGGTGATGAGTGAAAAATGACATTTAAGACCAAGGAAGGGTTGTATGAGTGGCCGGTCATGCCCTTCAGTCTATCGAACACACCAAGTACTTTTATGCGTTTAATGAATCAAGTTCTAAAACTGTTCACTGGCCGATTTGTAGTAATATGTTTTGATGACATACTGATATATAGCCAGGATGAGACGGAGCACAGGAAACATCTCAAGCAGGTGCTGCAGGTCCTACAAATTAATAAGTTGTACCTCAACTTGAAGAAGTGCAAATTTTTAATGGACAGCCTGTTGTTTCTATGATTTATTGTAACGTCCATGGGCATCTGCGTGGATGATAAAAAGGTGTGAGCTATTAGGGAATGGCTGATCCCAATAAACATTCATGAGGTGAGGAGTTTTCACGGGTTGACGACCTTCTATCATCGATTCGTGCAAAATTTTAGCACAATAGACGCCCCTATTATAGATTGCAGGAAAAAAGGACCGTTTTAGTGGACTGATGAAGCTGACAAAAGCTTTCATGAGATCAAGCATCGTTTGTTTACAACACTGGTCTTGGTGCTTCCTAATTTTAACAAGTTGTTTAAGGTTGAGTGTGACACTCCATATGTCAGAATTGGAGGAATATTATCACAGGAAGGCAGGCCGGTAGCCTTCTACAGCAAGAAGCTCAGCGAAGCCCGAAAGAAGTGGTCAATGTATAAGCTTGAGTTGTACGCATTTGTTCAGGTGCTGCGACATTGGCGGCATTATTTGATTAAAGAGAGTTTGTTTTGTACAGTGACCATCAAACATTAAAGTTTATTAATAGTCAAACTAATGTGAATTGTGTGCATGCTAGATGGGTTATGTTTTTACAGGAATTCACATTCGTTCTAAAGCACAAGTCAGGGTAGCAAAATAAGGTGGTCGATGCACTTAACCGCCGTGCATCATTGCTTGTTATGATGAGCAACGAGGTGGTCGGCTTCAACTGTCTCAAGGAGCCGTATGCTGATGACGAGGAATTCAAAGATTCTTGTATGAAGTGCCAAGAAGGTCACCCCAGTGACCTTCATATACAGGATGGTTTCCTCTTTAAAGAGAATCGATTGTGCATCCTCCAAAGTTCTCTGAGAGAGCAGATTATTCAAGAGCTACATGAAGGTGGCCTCGGTGGACACCTTGGGCGAGACAAGACGCGAGCTATTGTGGAAGAATGGTATTACTGGCCGCAATTGGTATGTGATGTGGGAAAAGCCATACAACATTGTCATGTTTGTCAGACCTCTAAGGGGTAATCTCAGAATACGGGCCTCTACACGCCGTTACCTGTGCTTGATAGTCCTTGGGAGGATTTATCTATGGACTTCGTGTTTGATCTCCCATGAACACAGTGCGGTTTGGATTCGGTGTTCGTTGTGGTAGATTGTTTCTCTAAGATAGCGCACTTTATCCTATGAAAAAAGACCTTTCATATAACACACGTGGCGAATCTATTCTTCACGGAGGTCCTACGGTTACACGGGGTCCCCAAGGCCATTACTTCTGATCATGACACAGAGTTCATTATTCACTTTTGACGGACTTTGTGGACTCAATTCGATACATGACTTCAATTTAGCAGCGCCTACCACCCACAGAATGATGGGCAGACCGAGGTTGTGAATCGCACGTTGGGAAACCTCCTTCGCTATATTTTAGGAGAAAAACCGAAGTAGTGGGATTCAGTCTTATCTCAAGCAGAATTTGCATTCAACAACATGGTGAGCTGCTCGAGAAGGAAATCACCATTCCAGATTATCTACAAACGAGTGCCTCGCCACACACTTGACTTAGTCCCTTTGCCCAAGCTCCCAAGCATGAACATTGCAGCAGAACATATGGCAGATAGGATCATGGGCATCCATGCGAAAGTGCATACCAAGCTACATGCCTAAAACGAGAAGTATAGGGAACAAGCGGACAAGCATCAGCAACAAAAAAATGTTTGAGGTGGGTGACCCCGTTATGGTCTATCCACGCAAAGAGAGATTTTTTACTAGGACTTACAAAAAGTTGAAGAATAAGAAGATTGGACCCGTACCAATCATTTGAAAGATCAATGACAAAGATTATGTTGTTGATCTTCCGGATGACATGGCGATCTCACGGACTTTCAACGTCATAGACCTGACCGAGTATCATGAACCAGAGCAGGACAAGTTCTTTTGAAGTGGAGGGGACTGATATAGAGTAGGTCGCGGATAGTTTCATGGCCAAGCTGGATCAGAAAAGGCCCGATCGATAGCAGAAGTGATTTGGACCGTCGGACCTTAGATCGGGCGTATCTCACAATCCGGAATGAGTTATCAGGTGTAAAATATATGATTTTGGGGTAGAACGAGGTACTTTAGCCACCTAACCCTACTACATCTAGTTGCGCAAGACGGATTTACAAAATACCCATGGATTGATGGTCGTTTCCCTATTTTAATTCCATTTTTACTATAAATAGTAACTTTTAGTTTGATTATAACTCTTCATCCGCCGGGCTTTAGGAGTTACGCCCAACATGAAAAGAGCTTAGAATAATTAGGAGAATAGCTTGGTGAAGATAAATAGGACACTTACTATTTTGGCACGACCATCTATAAATAGTAAGTTTACTATTTATAGTAAGTTGTAAATTCTAGGAGTTTTAGTTATAGTTTGCTTCTGATTTCTCTCCCATTGCTTGGTATCCCTATTTAAAGGATTGTGAACTTGTTTACTTCATTCATTAATCAATTTCAAATTTTATAGAATTTATTTTTTTATTTTGCTTGCTTTCTTTCTCGTGGATTCGAGAAGCCTCTATGAGGAGTACAGAGAAATTCTGTGGATTCGGAATAGTTATCTTCTTGAGGAAGACAGTGCTCGACCTCATCACGTTCATGCCTGTGTCAGTAGGCTAAGAAGGGGTTTGATGGAATACATCCCAACTAATTGCAATATCATATATAGTATCGGTTGGATCAGGAGCTAAACTATCCACACGATGGGCTTCGTACAGTGGACAAAGGGTAAGTAAAAATATTCCAATTTCTGCTAAGCGCTATATCAACATGATTGAATTAAATTGCAAAAGCTTTCTCAGCTGGTTAAGTAGGATATGTTTAAATGAAAAAAAAAAAAAAAATCAAGTGATTAAAAGTTAAAAATTCTAGGAGGCTTGCTAATCTTGTCTCTTGACAACATGTCGGTAATTGACAAATATAAAATCGCCCATGTAAAAATAAGTAATTTATTTGAATAGTCCACTGCAGACCGTGAGACCCACCATGCAAGTTATTAACCCAAAAAGTGTAAAAAGTGTTGCCCACCATCAAGTGGCACAAAAATCAGGTGGTCCCACACCATGTGGTGAAGATCGCCACTGATCAAAAGAAGCTTGATTAAGATCAATAGTCAAATGTTACTGTTGGTCACTGGATCTCTGGTAGCACAAAGTTTTTACCTCAAGTTATTCATCGTAGTTCTCCTCAAACACCCCTTAGGGCCTATTTATTTCACGACTTTTATGGTGAAGTGATGGAAATGAACCATCATTATTATTTCACAACATTTGTTTAAATAAATATCATATATAACATATCTTTCAATGGTTAAATGAAGAAGAAATTTGCCATGCCCTGCACTTCGGATATAAAGTGTGCACCCTCCTGTGTTAAACTTGTCAATGGGTTAGAATTTTTTGAAAAGTTATTAATAAATCTTCTATAATATCTGGCAAGTCCAAGAAAACTCCTGATATCAGATACAGTTGTGGGTTGCTCCTATTGAACTACTGTTTCAACTTTTGCCAGATCCATTGCAACTCCGTCCTTTGTGATAATATGCTTGAGGAACTTCATGCTCCCCTTATAAAATTTACACTTTGAGAACTTGGCGTACATTTGGTTTTGTTTAAGTGTTTATAGCGTCGTTCCTAAGTGCTCCTCATGATCTTCCCTCATCTTAGAATAAATCAATATATCATCAATGAATACAATCACGATCTGGTCTTAATACGACTGAAATATCATATTCATTAGATCCATGAACACAGCTGGGGTATTGGTAAAACCAAATGGCATAACCAGAAACTCATAGTGCCCATAACATGCCCAAAAAGCTGTCTTATAAATGTCTTCTTCCTTAATCTGTAGCTAGTTATATATATCCTGACCTTAAGTCAATCTTAGAAAAGTAATAAGCCCCCTTTAATTGATCGAATAAGTCATCGATACACGGGAGTGGGTATTTGTTATTGATATTCACTTCATTCAATTAACGATAATATATGCATAACTGCATACTCGTATCATTTTTCTTTACAAATAACACTGGTGTTTCCCATGGTGATATGCTTGGTTGAATGAAACCTTAGTCCTTCAGTTCTTCTAGCTATTTCTTAAGATTTTACAACTCCACCGGTGGCATATGATAAGGCTGCATTGATATAGGCATGGTTCCTGATATAAGGTCAATGCTGAAATCCACTTCTCTTCTAAGCGACAATCGAGGAATATTTTGAAAAATCTCTATATAGTCTTTCAAAATCAAAATCTGTTGTATCATCAACTCTAGCGATTCTCCATCCTTCAACACCATAATGCATTCTACTCCTTCATTTTTCTACCTCCCTCAGATTTGGAAAGACTCTCTCCCAAGAATGGAGAAAGTGATTGACTTGGCATGACAAATAACTTTAGTGTGATAGGCAGTAAGCCAATCTATTCATAAGATAACATCATACCCCATCATCTCCAATCACAACTATATCTACTGGCATTGGGGTTCCTTCAATTTCAATTTCACAAGATTTTCATATTTGGTCTAAGGTGACAGTCTTTCCCATGAGTGATTCTACCAATATTAATGTTTTACTAAGAGCTACATATTTCATGCCTAATTGTTCAACTACCGCAGATGAAATAAAAGTAATGAAACTCCAGAATCAAATAATATGGCAATGGGTTGATCATGCAATATGATTGTACCTTGATGATGTTGTTGTCTATTTTCGGTTCTTCAGTAGAGGTGATAGCATAAACTTTAGCTTATGTAGGCTGCTATCTGAACGGTTGTCCTCCCTGACGGTTTGTAAGCTATGATGATTGATGAGGGCGGTTATGCTAATTTTGAGGCAATAAAGATGGTGTAGAGTGTGATGCCTGAGGGTATGAGTGTGATGGTATGGATGTCTGGGGTGATTGAACAGACTGGTGCGCCGATGCAGGGGGTGATACTCGTAAAGATGTCTGTTGGAGTGGCGGTAACTAACTAATATCTCTGAGTCGTGTTCTGCAGAACTGCGCCTTATGTTCGTATTTTTCACAATATGTACAATTTCTCACAAATTGGTGTTTTTTATTATTTGGTGTCATGATTGGGATGGTGGTCCACTGCCTCTTTTTTGATGGTTGCTGCTAAGCTGGTGCTGTCATTTTCTAATGCTCTCTCATTTGAGCATGGGTCCGTTCACTCTTTCTTTCGGCTCATATGACCTTATCAATGGTCCTAGAATATTTCATGATATCTGTGCAATAAAATTTGGTTCTAATGTTCTAATGGAGTCTTTGTTCAAATTCCTTAACTTTATATTCTTCGTCTTCCACTAACTTCGGAACATAACGAGATGATTCTACGAATTTCGCCTCGTATTGGGCCACTGTCATAGCCCCTTACTTCAACTTCGAAAACTCTGCCATCTTCTTAAGACAATAAGTTTTGAATAAATATCTTTCATGAAACTTACTCCTAAACTCGCTCTAGGTCCACACATGAACTACTGCAACCATCCTTTTTGCTACTCGCCACCATATATCCGCTTCTCCTTTTAGTATAAACGTCGCCATCCGGACCTTCTGGTCCTCTGGACATCTATTGCTTCAAGAATATTCTCAACTTGAGTTAGACAGTCTTCTATTATTGTTGGATTTGAAGCTCCATTAAATATAGGTGGTCATGGTTTTGTGAATTTCTCCAATAGGTCCACTTAGCCGAATTGCTCCTGCCTTACAAAAGATGGATTCCTCTGTTCTAGAGGAGCCTGCCTATTAACTTTTATGTTCATTTAGGCACCAATTTGATCTTGTTGTTGTTTCATCATGCCCGCCAATTGAGTTACTTATCCAAATGTGGCATTCCATGTCTGAAAAATAGGTCAAGAAAATTTTTTTTGTATAGTGGTTGATGATAATGGAAGTTGTGCACTAAGTCCCACCACCTGAATTTTCTATTGGAGGGGCATGACTTTCTGTATCTTCTCATATAACGCCCCAGTTTTTAAAATCCGAGTATACTAATCGTTTTCCAAAAACTCGAGTGTTGGCCTCTAAAATTCAATCTAAATTTAAACCGCTTATCATTAATCAGAGTTAGCAACAAACGTAAGCGGAGTAAACCATACATTTCATAAAAACATTCCAATCACCATAAAAATCCAAATGTAGTGCCCATACAGGACTTATACAATCCCAAATAACAAAGTTTATTAAATAAAAATGGCGATCTATCATTTAGTGATGGAGCTCAATATGGGTCACCAAGGCCCTATCCTATTCCTTAACTACCCGATCTGCTCTAGCAACCCGGTGAACAACATCGGCTCGTTCAACGCCTGCATCAACTGATATGGTTTGATAGCGTTAATGGCTATCGCAGTGAGGAGTACCCTATAAAATTACACACTCATCATTTATATTCTAGGATAAATTGCAAGTCATGAGAATAGATATATTAAACAGTGCAATTCATAATCATAATCATATACTAAAAAATTAAGTCAATCAACATAATTTCATCATAAGCAAAATATAATAGCAATCGCGATGCAGGGAAATATGTCCAGATAGTCAAATAATCAGTCATACAACTTTCTATTGCACCCAAAAATTACATTGTACATGAACTTCGTAAAATGGCTAGAGAATCGATAAGAGAACTCCCGCTCCACCCGGAAATCACAATACAAGTGAACTCCGCAAGGTGAATAGAAAATCAAGCTTTAAACCTCTACTTCACCCGAAAATCATATCGTACGTGAACTCCGCAAGATGGTTAGAAAATCGATAAGCGAACTTAAGCTCCATCTGAAAATCATGGTATGACTGAACTCCGCAAGATGAAGAAAGAATCAACAGGGCACTCCAACATTATCCGAAAATCATATGAATTCCACAAGATGGCTAGAAAATTGATAAGCGAACTACCGTTCCACCTGAAAATCATAATGAACTTCACATAATGGGAATCAACATACAAACATCTACTTCACCCAGAAATCATATCGTATGTGAACTCCACAAGATGACTAGAAAATCGATAAGTGAACTTTAGCTCCACCTGAAAACCATAGTGCGGCTGAACTTCGCAATATGAAGAGAAAATTAACATACAAACTCTAGACCACCTGAAAATTATATCGTATGTGAACATCGCAAGATGATTAGAAAATCGATAAGCGAACTTTAGCTACACTCAAAAATCACAGTACGACTGAACACCGCAAGATGACGAAAAAACCAACATACAAACCTCTACTTCACTCGGAAATCATATCGTATGGGAATACCATAAGATGACTAGAAAATCAACAAGCGAGCTTCAACTCCACCCGATAATCACCATATGACTGAACTCCGCAAGATGAAGAGAGAATCAACATACGAACTACGATATCATTCGGAAATCGTATGAACTCCGCAAGATGGTTAAAAAATCGACAAGTGAACTTCAGCTCCACTCGAAAATCATATCGAACTCCACATAATGACTCAAAAATCAACAAGATATGTGAATATAACCAACCAGCAACAAAAGGGTGTCCATGTTCCATCAAAGACACAAAGGGCAAATAAGCGGTCCAAGCTGCGTAAGGCAAATATGTGATCTAAGCCACGTAAGAAAAATGTGCAATCAAGGCCGCGTAAGTCAAATAGGGACAGCAAGATTGTGAGTCCATGACAAGTTCCATTCATTCCATCACTTAATCGTAAGTGGTAAACATACAATTAATTAATAAATATACAACTAAAGATATCATGTTACCATCAAATCATTTATGCTTGATATAATTAAAGAAAAATGATTCTATCATTTAACATAGGAAATAATTGCGCAATAAATTAGCATATTCAATAGTGAGGTAAGTAACTTAGGAGATACTAAATGAGAGAAATCAAACCATTATTTATGTCCAGATTGATGAATTTAAGTGGAAAGCTCAAAGGGTGAGTCCTCACCTCGAACAAGCAATCTAGTTGTGTGGCCCGCTAGATAGCACGACCGCCACCTGATAGATTTAAACTTGACCATTACATGTGCGTCTGTGACCCTGTTAAAATGCTTGGGAAACCACTAACAAGCAGCCATATACAACAATGGACTCAGTGAACACCCATTAAGTTAATTCGGTAAAATGACTAAACTAGGTCTCGATTTACCTAGACTTGGTAGCTTAACTTGACAACTTAGATCTAGGTCAAACGACAAGTCACGGATTCAACCACGACCTGCCGAGGTGACTCACCATCCTCTTTCTTCCTTTCTTTCTTCTTTCTCCCACTTACTCCTTTCTCTCTCTATCTTCTGCTTCTCTTTCCTTCCTCCTTGTTGGAATGTCTAACAATGGGTATGGACAAACCAAACCCGAACCAGGTCCTAGCCCAACTCAGCTTCAACCGAGTTGACTTGGCAGTCTCCAAGGAGTCAAACTCTCTCTCTCTCTCTCTCTCTCTCTCCCTCTTCCATTTCTCTCCCTTTTTTTCCTTTCTCCTTTCCCTCTTCTTCCTTACCTTCGCCTTCTACTTAAACAGGTCCAGCAAAGTCTAGACTTATGTGGCGCTTGAGCGGACAGCGTTAGGGCAACAACTCAACCCAAGTTGTCCCACCCGATGCAACAGCAACTCGAGAAAGGGGATCAATGTCCCTTCTCCTTCCTCCTCCTTGCTCCCTCTCTTCTTTATTTCTTCCTCAAACAGGTCCAGCAACGCCTGTACTCAGGCAAATCTCGAGCGGATCCACCGGGACAACAACTCAGCCTAACTCGATGAAGACCAGCCGATCCTAGCTAGTCGAGTCATCTTGACTCTACAGTTACCACCTCTCTCTCTCTCTATTCTTTTCTTTCTCTCATTCTTTTCTCATTACCTCTTATTATGTTGCTTCCAACAGCGTCTAGGCTCGACGTGGCCCGACTCAAGCTAGTGCGGCATGATGACACTCACAGCTCTCTCTCTCTCTCTCTCTCTCCCTCTCTCATTCTTTTTCTTCTTCTTTTTCCTCTATTGCCTCTAACAGTGATTGAGCTTGACGCAAGGCTTGAACTCGGCAACAACTCCCCCGAACCAGCTTGGTGCGGCAGCAGCAACCGCACTTCTCTCTCTCTCTCTCTCTCTCTCTCTCTCTCTCTCGTTTCTTTTTTTTTCTTTAGGGTTTTGAGGTGTCTTTCCTGGAAAGGAAATGAGCTTTTATAGCTCTCACAACACCTAAAATCATTGGATGCTAATCTATTGATTAGCGATGGTGTAGTGAGTAAATCCTCACCGTTTAAGTTTGGCAATCTAAAACTGCTTGCATGGTCATATATGACTGACATGGATGAGAACCCATGTCTATGAGCCACTTAACGTACGATCAAGATCAGCGAATGGGGCCCATCCTGCGCTGATGGGTTTCTCGTTCAAATGAGGAGGATGATGGACCCATCCATGACAGTTTCTCATCGGATAGTTCATTGTCTGATCTCAAATGTTTGGAAGGACCGGATTGGTCCCTAGGGACTTGTTGGACCCACAAATCATCGAGGCTTTCCTCTAGATGTGATGGTTCGGTTGCAACATGAGGTGGTGGAAAGAAACGATAGCTATAAAGCCCTGAAACTGAGGTGGAATGAAGGGCTAGGATTCTCTCAGAGGAGGGCTGAGATTACAGCGTCCAGAGCACGTGGATTGCCAGCGTGGAAAGAGGAAGTTTCCATTTTCAGAAAAATGACAGCATGAACAGCCCTTTGCGCTGGTGTTCGTGAGTACATGCGCGCGAGTCGTCAGGTGAAACCATCAAGGTTTTGGTCGAAGGTGACTCCTATGCACAATGGACGGTTTGGATAAGCCAACGGAGCTATGATGGTGGGCCATGATTCATCAAAAATAGACTCTGTTTGTCTGTCTGTTTCAGCGGAAGGAAATTCAAAAGGAGGGAGCAAAACTCCTTTTTTTGGTTGGCTCGTGTCAAACTCGTTTGACCGAGTCGTCTAGTTCAATGCACAACGAGTGTGCACCAATTGTGCACACGCACCACGTAGGGTGGGGTCCACCATGATGATTTTGACGGATCTACCCCATCCATTAAGTCTTGTGGGTCCTATTATGACATCTGGTCAAAGATGAGGCAAATCCCAGGCCTAGGTGGGTCATAGCATCTGACATATGGCCTTTGAGTGCCAGTTATTGTCAATCCGACGATGATCTCTGATCCAATCCCACGATCAGAACCGTCCATCTAATAGGATACTACCTATTTTAAATTGATGTCGTATTACATGGATGAGCCATGCAACGTTTGCGTTTTTGGGTTTTATTATGGATTTCTATCGATTGGACGGTCAATCGCTCTAGATCTAATATTCAGGCTTCCTATGGATTCCTAGTCAGCTCTAAAGGGAACTTAACGGTTGGTGAAGTGCTGATTAGTTAGCTTATATGGTTTAGGTGTGGTTTGATGGTTAAGCCGTCAAGAACACAATGAACGGTGGATCTTACGATCTGGAGTTCAATGTTGACAATAGATGGTTTGATTTTCTTATTAAGGAGATTAAAACCCTAAAAATAAACCTCTCTTATGGGGTGATGATCCATCTTGAAATATGACGGATGGATGACTTGATCTAAGGATGAGGATCCTTCTACTGGTTAGATTTAGGTTAGATCGAAAGTGAATATCTAGATGAATCAAATTTGTGTTTGTACTAAACTTGATTCTCATGGTAACACCTGAGTACTGAAAAGTACGGGGTGTTACATCTCATTCTTTCACATTTTCATTTTGTTCTCCAGCTGGCATTTTAGATTCTAGCAGCGCATTTGGGTTCGCCGTCGGTTCATGATGAATAGCGACGCTTTTCGATGGAGCTATATCTCAAATACTATGCATCTTCTTTGGGGCCATTACATCCTATAAAAGAACTAAGTTTAGTAGAGAAAAGATATCTAATGTCCATCTTTGTTCAATAGAGGGATAAAGACGTAAAAGCATTCAAAATTTATAGATTTAATTCTACACAGTTCAGAGTGTTGGCAACGTCGAATTTGTTTATAAGTCATTTTCAACTAGTACAAAAAATAAAAATCTTAAATGTAAAGTTTCTAATTTCGGGGATCTATCATTCATACAAGTGTGTATATGAACAAAATCTACATGTCACTCTATTTTAATGAAAGCCTCTCTCTGATACCATTTTGTTATGCCCCGCACTTTGGATACAGAGTGTACACCCTCATACCCAAGTTATAGTCCATGACACGTATACTAAGTGTAGATAAATCCACTCATTATACAATTATTAAGATGCACAATTACATGTATTCTATATTGTCATCACATTAACATTCTTACACCCATCTATTTTCACTTCCTTTATTAACACTTCATATATAGCATTCTTATTCATAAAATAAACTATCAAAACTAATCTAAGTTCACCCATTCAGTCGTCTAATGTAGTGAGCTTGTTTTCTGCCAAATACAGCCATTGGTCTTGAGTCTCATCCACCAACCTGGCCTCATTTTCCAGAACCTGATTAGATCATCCTACATTGTCCATCTCTATATACTTGTTAATCCACAATTAGTTGGCCAGGCTAGTGAGTGAACTCAGCATGGTTCATACATAACATAATATAAAATAGCACAATATAATTGAAATAGTATGTATGCAGCATGAGCATAAATACAGTAATGTCATGAGGTGCTTGTCAAGTTGGATGATCGTAAACTTGCTTAGGTTGGATATCCATCAACCCAAAAATCGTACCCTTTAGATATCCACCATAGGTAGGCATGAGTAACATGTACCCATCAGACATCCATCTAGGTAGGCATGGGTAATCATATATCTACTCCATGAGTAGGCTTCCACTATCATGGGCATTTGGTAATGAATCCACCAGGCATAACCATCCAAGGAGATCCTCCAGGAACCTACACACAAGATGTGCACGTAGTCATAATGGACGCATATAGTGCATTATTAATGTCTATGCATCAGCATGTATAGTTCATATATACATCTTTGTCTGAGAGGAAACAACAAATTTCAGAACATTAATGATTTGCATGTTTGTATGTTCAATATCATAAATCATACGACAAGGATCACACTAGCATAAGCAATATAACATAACAACCATATCAATCCAAACAATCACTACCATCAATTCATCGATTTTAATCATACAAATATGAGACATGTTGGGATTCACTCACCTATTTGTGATATGGTCGAATCCTTCAAATAATTAAATGCGTTGGAAACTAAAAATGAAAGCTAACGATGTCCTACCGGGGGGGTGAATAGGACAATGCCAAATTATCGAAATAAAAGCGAAATAAATAAAGAATACAAAATCTCAATCGCCTAAGTATTGAAACCTTGATTCTAAATAATTCGTAGGATAACCTTCACCTAAAATATTAGGTAGAACAACCTTATTTCATGAATATTTTTAAAACCAATCTTTCAAACTAGCAAGATAATATAAAATAATTACAGCATTCACCATAAGAAATAGATAACATCCACTACAAAAAAATAAATAAATAAATAAATATTCACCACAGATGCATAAGGAGTTATAGTGGTTAGATGCTTAAAACAACCACACCTACTCCACTCCTAAAATTACTTCTCTCGTAATTTTGGCTTTCAATATAACAAGGTTTCCATAGGTTCACCTTAACAACCTAATATAATTCCTTCAGATTTTCATGGGTTGACCACTATAAAACCCATTTTTGTGATTTTGACGGGCTATCACAAATAAAAACCCACTTTGTGATTTTCACGGGCTATCACAAATTAACCCACTAAGATTTTCACAGGCTATCTAAAAAAAACTCACTTTGTTCACAAGCTATCTCAGAGGAACTTCTTTCTTAAATGTACAGGAGGTATTATTCACTCAAAAGAAAGAATATAGGGTTTTATAGATTTTTAGAAATAAAAATCCTTGATGTTACTTGATTCAAATTTCTTAGATCTTAAAGAGGAGTATAGATTACTCTTTTAGAATAAGATTGAAATGATCTTTGAGAAAATGAATTGAATAAGCTAAAAAAATAAATTATAAATACTCCACAAATAGCTTGGTGAGGACTTGAGCTTCTCTCTCACTTACAGAAGGTTTAGAGTGATTTTTTGTTGTAGTTTAGAGTGAGAGAATGCTTCTATTTATAACCAAAAGGAATGAAAATTCGGCTAGCCTAAGACTGGCTTCGACTGGCCGGATTCGACTAGATTCATTCCAACGGTTATTGGATTGCGTGGGATAAGATTAATTCAAAATTCGGCTGGCCCGAGGTCAAATTCGGCTGGTCGAACATCACAATTCGGTTGGTAGAATTTTTCAATCGACTGACAGAATTCCCTCAAAATCCAAAGGATTGCATTGATGGAATTTGACTCGAACTCACTCGGGCTAACCGAATTTCAAGCTTAGTGATGCAGGGGAGGACGTGAGGTCGAGCACCGTCTTCCTCAAGAGGATAACTATTCCGAATCCACGGAACTTCTCTGGACTCCTCACAGAGACTTCTCGAATCCACGAGAAAAGAGAGTAGAAAATAGAAATAAATTCTAAATAAATTCGAAATAGCTTAATTAATTCATAAAAATGAGTTCACAACCCTTTAAATAAGGGTACTAAGCAATGGGAAAGAAATCAAAATCAAACTACAACTAGGAC
Organism: Magnolia officinalis; assembly: GCA_021015155.1. Lineage (NCBI taxonomy): Eukaryota > Viridiplantae > Streptophyta > Magnoliopsida > Magnoliales > Magnoliaceae > Magnolia > Magnolia officinalis. The sequence continues at coordinate 45,466,912 of JAJHSJ010000004.1, read as the reverse complement.
TCCTAGAATTCGCGACTTACTATAAATAGTAAACTTACTATTTATAGACGGTCGTGATGTCTACTAGTGCACAAGGTTTTCGGCCAAAAATAGTAAGTGTCCTATTTGGCTTCACCAACCCGTTCTCCTAATTATTCTAAGCTCTTTTCACGTTGGGCGCAACTCCTAAAGCCTGACGGATGAAGAGTTATAAGCAAACTAAAACTTACTATTTATAGTAAAAACGAAATTGAAACAGGGAAACGACCGTCAAATCAGGGGTTTCTTGCAATTCTGAGCGTCGCAACCCTGCATAGCAGGGTTGGTTGGCTAAAGTAGCTCGTTCTACCCCAAAATCATATATTTTTCGTCCGCTAACTCATCCCGGATTGCGAGATACGCCTGATTTAAGGTCTGATGGTCCAGATCACTTCTGTCGCCGACCTGGCCTTTCTGATCCATCTTTGCCATGTAATTGTCCGCGACCCGCTCTACATCAGTCTCCTCCACTTCAAAAGAACTCGTCCTCGAGTTATCATTATGCGCTGGTTCATGATACTCAGTCAGGTTCGCAACATTGAAAGTTCGTGAGGTCATCATATCATCTGGAAGATCAACAACATAAGCGTTGTCATTGATCTTTCGGATGATTGGTACCGGTCCAATCTTTTTATTCTTCAACTTGTTGTACGTTCCGGTCGAAAATCTTTCTTTGCGCAGATGGACCATTACTTGGTCGCCCACCTCGAACACTTTATGTCGCCGATGCTTGTCCGCTTGCTCCTTGTACTTTTCGTTCGAGGCATGTAGCTTGTTCTGTACCTCCGTATGAATGCCCATGATTTTGTCTGCCATGTGTTTTGCTGCAATGCTCATGCCTGGGAGCTTGGGCAGAGGGACCAAGTCTAGTGTATGGCGAGGTACTCGTCCGTAAATAACCTGGAATGGGGATTTTCCTGTTGAGCGATTCACCATGTTGTTGAATGCAAACTCCGCTTGAGACAAGGACAAATCCCACTGCTTTGGTTTTTCTCCTGAAATACATCGAAGGAGGTTTCCCAATGTGCGATTCACAACCTCAGTTTGACCGTCAGTCTGTGGGTGGTACGCGCTACTGAACTGAAGGCGTGTATCGAATCGAGTCCACAAAGTCCGCCAAAAGTGGCTTATGAACTTCGTGTCACGGTTAGAAGTAATAGTCTTGGGAACCCCGTGTAGCCGCACAATTTCTCTGAAGAATAAATTCGCCACGTGTGTTGCATCGAGAGTCTTCTTGCATGGAATAAAGTGCGCCATCTTAGAAAAACGATCTACTACCACGAATACCGAATCCATGCCAAGTTGTGTTCGTGGGAGACCAAGCACAAAGTCCATAGATAAATCCTCCCAAGGGCCGTCAGGCACGGGTAACGGGGTGTAGAGGCCCGTATTATGAGATTGCCCCTTGGAAGTCTGACAAATATAACAGCGTTGGACTGCCTTTCCCACATCACGTACCAATTGCGGCCAGTAATACCGTTCTTCCACAAGAGCTCGGGTCTTGTCTCGCCCAAGGTGTCCACTGAGGCCACCTCCATGTAGCTCTTGGATTATCTGTTCCCTTAGCGAACTCTTTGAGATACATAGTCGATTTCCCTTAAAAAGGAACCCATCTTGTATATGTAAGTCACCGGGGTGACCTTCTTGACATCTAACCCATGCGTCCTTGAAGTCGTCGTCGTCTGCGTATATGTCTTTGAGGCGATCGAACCCGACAACTTCATTACTCATAGTGACTAACAAAGTTGCACGGCGACTCAGCGCATCGGCTACTTTGTTCTGTTGCCCTGACTTATGCTTTAGGACGAATGTGAATTCCTGCAAAAATGAGATCCATCTAGCATGCACACGGTTAATGTTAGCTTGACTATTAATAAACTTGAGGGCTTGATGGTCCGTGTAAAGTATGAATTCTCTTTGAATCAAATAATGTCGCCAGTGTCGCAGTGCCTGGACCACCGCGTACAACTCGATCTCATATGTAGACCACTTCTTGCGTGCATCACTAAGTTTCTCACTGTAGAAGGCTACCGGCCTACCTTCTTGAGACAAAACTCCCCCAATCCCCACATACGAGGCATCACATTCGACTTCAAACAGTTTGTCGAAGTTGGGAAGTACAAGAACCAGGGTCATGGATAATCTGCGCTTGATCTCTGCAAAGCTCCTGTCGGCTTCGTCAGTCCACTGAAACTGCCATTTCTTCATGCAATCTGTGATCGGTGACACAATGCTACTGAAATTTTTCACGAACCGACGATAGAATGTCGCTAGTCCATGGAAACTTCGTACTTCGTGAATATTTTTGGGAACCGGCCATTCTCTGATTGTCTTCACCTTTTCCTCATCCACTCGAATGCCCGTGGATGTAACCACAAAACCCAGAAACAATAGGCTATCAGTCATGAAGCTACACTTTTTTAAATTGAGGTACAGTTTATTTTCAGTGAGCACTTGAAGGACCTTCTTGAGGTGCTCCATATGGGTGGTTTCGTCTTGACTGTATATCAAAATATCATCAAAATAAACCACAACGAACCGCCCAATGAAAGGTTTCAGAACTTGGTTCATCAACCTCATGAATGTGCTAGGCGCATTAGAAAGACCGAAAGGCATGACCATCCATTCGTACAATCCTTCCTTGGTCTTGAAGGCTGTTTTCTACTCATCACCCGGCCGTATTCGAATCTGATGGTAGCCGCTCCTTAAGTCCAATTTAGAGAATATTTTTGTGCCCTCTAGCATATCCAACATATCATCCAACCGTGGTATAGGAAACCTGTATTTTATGGTGATCTTATTGATGGCCCGGCTGTTGACACACATGCGCCAACTCCCATCTTTCTTTGGAGTTAGCAGAGCTGGTACAGCACATGGGCTCATGCTTTCTCGAATAAGACCCTTACGGATCAGTTCCTCCACTTGTCCCTACAGAATCTCGCACTCATTCGGTAATGAGGACGATTAGGTAAACTAGACCCAGGGACAAGGTCGATATGGTGTTGGATATCGCGCATAGGGGGTAACCCATCGGGAAGGTCCTCGGGCCAGATTTCTTGGAATTCATGTAACAAGGGCCTTAGTTTTTCAGGGATGATGGTAGGCTCGAGTTCTTCCCCTTTTACAATTAATGCATAAGTCTGTTCTGTTTCTTTGGATTCTTTCACGAAGTCCCGAATGGTTAAGAGAAAACGACCCCCCACTTTAGAAGTTTCAGGTGGTCCTTCTGGATCCATAGGGGCCAATATGGTCTTCCGGCCGTCCTTGACGAAGATATATATGTTATCTCGCCCTTTATGAGTGGCGTCACTGTCAGATTGCCAGGGTCAACTGAGTAGTATGTGACATGCTTCCATGTCAACCACATCGCATACTACTTCATCCTTATAATGTTTGCCAATTGAAAAAGATATGGTGCACTGTTCAGTTACCTTTGTTTCACTGACCTTCTTGATCCAACCGATTGTATATGGAGAGGGATGGCGCTCTGTTTTCAATTGCAATTTTTCCACCATGCCCCTGGAGACGATGTTCTCGCTACTTCCACTGTCAATGATCACGTCACAAACCTTTCGATTCACCGTACACCTAGTGCGGAAGATGTTATGCCGCTGTGGATGCACTTCTTTTCTTGGCGCATATAATAGCTGCCTCACGACGAGCGACTCGCCGTGATCTTGCTGAACCCAATCTGAATCATCTACCTCGTCCTCGGCAGTATGCTCCTGTTCTTCAATATCTGGATCTTCATAAGCGTTATCAGTACTACCATCATTAATCGCGAGGTTTGCCACTTTTCGTTGGGGACAAGTATTTGACAGGTGGCCGGGCTGGCCACAACGATAGCAGTTGTTGGGCCTTGGCCGAGCATAAGGGTTCGGGATTGTACTTGGACCAGCGGCAGTCGATACGCCCCTTTGGGGTCTAGCTTGCCCGCTTTCCTGATCTCGGTTCTCAGACGTAGGAGGTTGAGTACGTGCTCCTAAGGGCTCCTTCCCCTTAGGCTGTTGAGCTCCCTGGGGTGGACCTGCCGCAGTGATTCTCGCAGTAGGATAGGCCCGTGTGTTAGAACGTTCAAGTTGCGCTTCTGCCCGAGTAGCCAACTTGATCGCATCATTCATCGTCCAAACGGACTGCATCTGGACCCGATCTTGGATCGCCATACGCAATCCACCGTTGAATCGGGCGACTTGCTGCGATTCAGTCTCGACCAAATCGTTGCGCGCCGCTAGGCGGTAAAATTCTTCTACGTACTCTCTCACCGACCGACTACCCTGTCGATAATTTTGGTATTGTTGGAATAATACCTGATCGTAATCGCTAGGGAGGAATCGGGCACGCAGTAGCTGCTTCATTCGCTACCATGTGCAGATTGGTGCTTTCATCTGCCTGGTTCGTGCGAGTTGCAGTTATTCCCACCAAGCTGAAGCTCCTCCTTTCAACTTGTAGGCCACAAGCTTGACCTTCTTTGTTTCAGGAATGTCCATATAGTCAAAAAATCGCTCAACTTTAGAAAGCCAATCGAGAAAATCCTCAATATGTAGCTGGCCATTGAAGTTAGGAATATCAACCCGTATCTTGAAGTCTCGATCTACCCGATCGCCGCCTTGCCTGGCGTGTTGGAAGATCACGTCATCGATCTCCTCTTCACTGGAACCCCCGTCCTCAGGGACGGCCCTTGGATGCACTGCTGGTATTATCCTGCGATCAGGGCGATTACGGGTTTCAGCAATTGGTGGTGGAAGATTACCACCAGGAACACGGAGTTGCCCTAGGGTTTCTGCCAAGAGATTCGCTATGCGGTCCATGGAAGCCTGTAGCCCTTGCATGGCTTGTCGATTCTCTTGCTGCGCTGCTTGAAAAGTTGCCGCCGTTAAAGGAAAATTTTCTTGAGCACCGCCTATGAGATTGTTGCCCGACCCATCGTTAGAAGCCATCGACCCGAGGAGAAACCTGGCTTTGATACCAAACTGACGCAGGGGAGGACGTGAGGTCGAGCACCGTCTTCCTCAAGAGGATAACTATTCCGAATCCACGGAACTTCTCTGGACTCCTCACAGAGACTTCTCGAATCCACGAGAAAAGAGAGTAGAAAATAGAAATAAATTCTAAATAAATTCGAAATAGCTTAATTAATTCATAAAAATGAGTTCACAACCCTTTAAATAAGGGTACTAAGCAATGGGAAAGAAATCAGAATCAAACTACAACTAGGACTCCTAGAATTCGCGACTTACTATAAATAGTAAACTTACTATGTATAGACGGTCGTGATGTCTACTAGTGCGCAAGGTTTTCGGCCAAAAATAGTAAGTGTCCTATTTGGCTTCACCAACCTATTCTCCTAATTATTCTAAGCTCTTTTCACGTTGGGCACAACTCCTAAAGCCCGACGGATAAAGAGTTATAAGCAAACTAAAACTTACTATTTATAGTAAAAACGAAATTGAAACAGGGAAACGACCGTCAAATCAGGGGTTTCTTGCAATTCCGAGCGTCGCAACCCGGCATAGCGGGGTTGGTTGGCTAAAGTAGCTCGTTCTACCCCAAAATCATATATTTTTCGTCCGCTAACTCATCCCGGATTCCGAGATACGCCTGATTTAAGGTCTGATGGTCCAGATCACTTCTGTCGCCGACCGGGCCTTTTCTGATCCATCTTTGCCATGTAATTGTCCGCGACCCGCTCTACATCACTTAGGCTAGCCGAACCAAAACATAGGTTGACCGAATTTTCAACAGAATTTGTTATATTGCCTAAACTTGAAGTTAGGTTAGCTGAGGAAGCTAGGCTGGCCGAACTCCAGAACAAAAACATTATAAAAACCTAAAATCTATGAATTTTTGAAAGATCCTAACCTAAGGTCTTTCTAAAGTTATACCACCTATGTTTTAGCAAATATATGGGATAACTGTTCTTGAACTTTGGCTTGATCTTGTCTTGAAATCAGGCAACGACTACTTGAGAAGATACGCCGATCTTGAGTTGATCTTCAGGCATGTAGAATAGTTGTGATTCCATACTTGCGATTTAACTTGAAGCATTTTTTTCTTACAAAATTTAACAATCCATATGTATGCTAAACATATAAGCACTAACAGAAACTGTACTCCAAATCTTTATTAAGATGATTTAGTATACCACAATTCAATCATATTATTCCAACAAGTGGAGTCCAACTTTGTTCCAAATAAGATGACCTAATTAACATTAATTCTTAAATTTAAATATTGAAAAACAAAAGGGACTGCCAATCAATGCATTCGATTGATCGAGACAACTCCAGGGTTCTTGATCGATCGACCATGGATCGATAAAATTCAAATTTAATTCTCAGTGTCTCAGGACTTTTGGCCATGCTCAATTGATCGAACCCTGCCCATCAGCCGATCGAACTTAGCCAGATTAAATCAATTTGCTCGTTGGACAAAATAGCCAAGTTCGATCAATCGAACTCAACCGATCAAGATCGTTCGAGACCATCCTCGATCGTTCAAACCTCGATTTTGATCGATTGATATGGGTTATGATTTATTGCTTAAAGTCTATAGATAAAACTCTAAAAATTGTATATCAGTTTGTTATACAATCCATAGTTTTGAAAATTTTACAGTTTTTTTTTTTTTTATTTTATATATATATATATATATATATATATATATATATATATATATATATATATATATATATATATATATATATATACACACACACACACACACACACACACACACACACACACACACTTCTTCCTTAGCTTTTATGAAAACCACAGATTCCTAAATCGGATCCAACTCATCTAATGGTTTTTCTCATTGTCAAAATTGGAATAACCAAAGGATCGCTTAGTCTAAAATATTTGGAATCTAAAATTGGTAATTTAAAAATATTTTCAATAAAACTGTTATTAATTATACGATTTGCAGATCACTCTAGGAATTTTATTATCAGATCAATTTAAGATTTGAGGTTCTAACACAATTTGGCCTTAAGATCTATAGATTCAGATTTCCTTAGACTGGGCCAATTGAGTTTCTCGCAATGAATCATCTTTGTTGCAGAAACTGATTAAAAAACTGATCTCTATCATTAAAACTTACTTGCAAATCGAAATAATATGATCATATGATTGATCCATTTTATTCATTAGTCAGATCTAGGGTTGTTAAATAAAATTTTAGAAGTAAAACAAGGAATTTGATAGGAAATTTATCAGCTGAGGCTTTTCGTTCGCAGGGTTTCTCTTTTGGGTTTAAGATTTTTTTACAAGAATTTTCTATAGATCTTCCATTTAAATAGAGGAAGAGTCGTTGATTTATAAGATTCCACCATATTTTTTGTGAGGTTTTGGCAAAAACAAAATTCCTATGTTGTTGGGAGTTGATTCCTTAACATATCTCTCTATCGTGAGTCCTCCTAATAACTAGACTACGTGCTTAATTTTGTTAATAAAGAAAAATTGAATTATCAATTTGTTTAGGCAGGATTTTAAGTGGGTCACAAAAATTAGCTTCATTACATATATAATTAGATATATGTAAATAAATCTGTAATCATTACAATTTTACATTATATTATAGTGGAAAATTCAATTCAAACACAAACATTAGCTTATTTTAATCTTAAAGTAATGTAAAATTTTCATTATTACATTTTTATCATGATAAGGCAAATAATATAATTGGTTTCATTATAGTGGTCAAATTCAATAGCTATCACCAGACAAGTAAAGTATTTTATAATCATTATCTATTTTCTTTACTTTATCATCATAATTGGTAAAATAAATAGATCTTGATAATTTATATCACACTACTGCACCCATTAACATAGGTTATATGCACATATTTATATCAACTCAAGATTATTAGCCAATTGAGATTAGTGTCTGTTGTTAACAGGAGAAGTTGGCCTCAATTTAACCATTCTCTTGCACGGTTGGGTCTTTTCCAGTTATTATGGAACATTCATTCAAATTTTTAGTGAAAAAAAAAAAAACCAAGGCCATATGGCCACACTTACGCACACAATATGTGCACATACATACATGTGTCAACATCTTCCACTTAACTAGTAGAGCCATTACTTCCCATACACTAACATAAGGTTTAATCTAGTCACAATATATTGTCATTTTTATATTCATGGAATGAGATGTATACTTCATTTATCCTGCATTAAATGAAGTACTTCATTTATCCCACGGAGTAAGGATATTTTTATATCATTCGTGGATAGGATAGTTACCTATTTCAATTCAATCCGTCATTATTCAATTCCTAAATACATATAATATTATGCATGAGCGATCAACTCAATTTTGCATTTTACAGCCATTGGGTACTGAATTGCCACCAATGCATGGTTCTCGCCTTAGGCTAATAATTCTAGTTTTCCTCATATACTCCTTAATATAATTATAATGTATCACACTATTGCATCTATTCACATTAACTATGTTCACATATTTATATCAATTCACTATTCTTAGTCGTTGAAGTTAATGTCCGTTGTCAGTTGGAAAAGCTGACTTTAATTCTGACTGTTCTCCGACTGGCTTTCTCTGTGAGACTCATAAATCAAAAAAATAAATAAATAAATAAAATTGTGAAGGGAAAAATGGTAACAATACTCACGTACACAACACCTGCACAGACATACATGTGTTAACATGTGGTCTCATAAAAAACCTATGGTTGGTGCCCCATCTCTATTGTTCCTTGTTTTGTGATGCACCTGGGTTGTGAATTTGTCTGATTTTTAGCCTTAATGCCTAGAATTGAAGAACCGACAGGTGTATTTCAGTGGACGTCACTTTCACAAAGATAAACACTCTTAATGTACGAAAAAAATAATGAAATTGCCTTTGTAATGTTTGGGCCATTAATCCATGGCTATATACAGCCCAACATAGTATCCAAGTGACATCCACTTTATATATTAATTTGGAAGATCATGTTATCAAATAAGCCTAAAACTGAGATAGATCCATAACTCAAGTGGGCCATGCCATAGAAAAGATAGGGATGGAAAGACCAATTATTAGAACTTTTTTAGGCTTTAACCTATTCATAAAGTAATTCCCACCATAATTATAGGGAAACACATATATCGGCAATAATGGGTGTCACCCACTCGATCTGATAGGAAGGTCCCCTTGATATTTTTGAATCTGCAATTTTTGTGATTGTACAAACATGAGTTGGTGTGATGGATGAATGGAGTGGCCCCAAATTTAGAAAACGGGGGCATTCTTCTCTTCATCTTTGTTTGTTTTTGTTTTTTTCCTTGGCGCCTCTTGACTTGTGTAGGAAGGGAGATGGCTCAACTTGTGCTCATTCATCAGATCCACCCCATCCACCATCAGGTGTGCTATCACACTTTCACTGCAGTATTAAAATTCAACCTAATTCAAGACATAGGTGGACAACATCATAGGAACAGTGCAGAATCATAACTAAAATTTTAAGTTGGTATTGCATGGCTGGCATGAATTTTGGAATGTCCTGATTTTGGTAAATCCATTCATCCAAGCGTGGCAACTAAGATGAGTGGATTGGATGGCATATAAATATATGATGCTGGACCGCACACACAATTTAGACCATTTTAATGGCGGGACTTACCATCTCAACTGTTTCCCACGGTGTAGCCCACCTGAGAGTTGAATCAGTCTGATTTTTAAGCCACGGTCCAAACACTGTGTGGCCCACCTGATAGACAGGGTGGATCATAGCCACATGAACTCGTTCACTCCACATCAGCAAAAGTAACGCCCTCCCTACGAATAAACGAGTTATTAATAAGTTTCACATTTTTGCCCATACCCCATCAAGGTGAGCCCTTATTGCTGTTACATAAGTGGCCTGGATCATTACGACAGATCCAGAAGGCTCAAGCCCCGATGTATCCTTTCGGACTAAGTAGGGACACTGCTGAGGTATTAATCGCTATCCAAACCACTCACCATCCCATTAGGAGAAAATAATAATAATAATAATAATAATAATAATAATAATCCAAGATAATGTTCGAGTCAATTCCAATTAAATAAAAACAAAATCAAAGATGACAAACACAAAATCGATCCTACAAAGCGACATTACAAATTCTCTTTAAGCAACTTTCCTCGCTAATTTGACAAGCGATCATCGATCTTGACTTGTGGTAGGGTCGGGTTGGGCGGTGGAGGATGGTCCAAGTTCGATATGATTGGACCACCATTTGATGATTCATTTACCAAAAGTATCCCTGATGGGAAAATCCTAACCTTTTAATAAATAGACGCTTTAGTAAAATATTACAATGGTCCACATTCAATAAAATAATACATCTGATTCTTATCCTCTAGGATGAATAATCTGCTGCTCTCTGTTCCCTGACCCAGCACTTCGAGATGTTGGTGAATTGCCCTGGTTTCTGAAGACCTTATGTAGTTAGTTGAAGAACTCTTTGCTCTGTTGGAGTTGTCCTACCTCGGCCTTTCTCGGCCAAGTCTGTTTGATGCAAGTTGCTTTCGGAGTCTCTGCTGGTAATGAAGAGTTCAGCTGCCCATCTGTATTGCCTGTAGAGATGCTGGATGCGAAAGGTTGTGGCATCTGTTTGGTGTCTTCTTTGGAAGTTTGGAGGCCCTCTTTAGCGTGGTTTTCAGCTGTTAATTAGCAGAGGCCCACGATGGTTCGGAGTCTTGTCATGGCCTTGATTCTGGGCTCTGCTGGACTGTTTAGTTCGTATATTTGGTGTTGGGCAAATCCTTTTATAGGTCTAATAAAGTAGTATTATATAATACGTGGGCATCTATTTCTTTTTGTGGTGCCCACTTAAAAGCTTGTAAAGTCATTATCTATGATGTGATCCCGCCAAAAAGAAAAGAAAAGAAAAGAAAAGAAAAGGAAAAAAAAAAAAAGTCGCTACTGTGCAAGCGAAACAATCCAAGAGCCTGCTGGGACAATCATTTAAAGGAGTTTTGATGCTGAATGCAGTTTTCTGAATTGTGCATCCGAATGCACTTTCACGACCGCCATTCTAATCTTCCACTTGATGAAATATGCACAAAGAAGCCAGTTGGTATTCAGAAGTCGTGTCCAAACAAGGCCAAAAGGTATATACGAACTCTGGGTTAAGGTATGTCCAATTCTTAGAGATTGTGTCACTTAAATCCAACTGTTCAAATCACAGACTCCATTAAGGGCTAATTTGGTGGTGGTGAATTATATGAATTTAAGAAGATTTGCTGGTTTTTTGTTGTTTGGTAGCAAGGTATTAGAGGGATTTAAATTTGAGAGAATCCAAATCTCCCAAAAGAGCTGCTGCTTTTGAACTCCCACCTCAAAACTATAATTTAAAATCCACTTAATTCCGTAGAGACTAAATCAATGCTGCCAAAGGAACTATCAAGCTATAATAAAATGTCTTTTGTGCACATCAAATGGACAGTTGAACACAGAAAATAGTTACTATACCAAAATTTCAACAAACAGATTTCCTCTGATCAAAGGTAAGGATTGTCAATCCTATCTGACCTTGGATATGTACCCCATCTTAAGTGTGCCTCATCACTTAAACAATTTAGCTTGATCAAAGTGAAATAAGGCCCATCTAAGGAAAATCTGCAACACCTGATGAACATTTTTCGAAGTAGACAGCATTTGTACAAAACAAAGAAAATCCAATAAACTCATTAGACATATATAATAGAAATAGAAAAATACACACTAGCACATCCAACCACAATCTTCAAAAACAAAAACCATTACCCCCCCTGCCAAAACAATAAAACAAAGAAACCCAAATCAACAAAAGCACTTACAACATAAACACATCATCACCCAAACAAGATAAAACTGTAATATAAACTCCAACAAGATAAAATCATCTCAGTGGTGGGCAGTCTCCTCTTTCTCTTCAGTCTTGTGGTAGCCAGGCAGCTTCTCCTTTATCTTCTCCAACAGACCCTTCTTCTCCTTAGCTTCCTCCCCTGCATGGTGCCCATGTGGGTCCCCGCTGAACTCGGTGGGGACAGTCGCTGGGCTGTCGTGACTATCTTCGGCCTTCTTGGGTTGGGCCCCAGGCAACTTCTCTTTGATCTTCTCCAAGAATCCCTTCTTTTCTTCTGTGGCTTCTCCATGTGTAACGTCCTCCGTCTCTACCACCTTCTTATCTTCTTCCTTCTTCTCGCCCAATATCTTCTCCTTCAATCCCACCTTCTTCTCTTCTTCCTTCTTCTCGCCCAATATCTTCTCCTTCAATCCCTTCTTCCTCTCTTCTTCCTTCTTCTCGCCCAATAGCTTCTCCTTCAATCCCTTCTTCTTCTTCTTCTTTTCTCCTCCTTCAGCTTCTTCTTCATCGCTGGACTGCAGATTACATGCAAAAACACTAACGTAAGTACATAATCCCATAGCGCTTTACTCATCTTAGTTACGAAGGTTGAAAGGTCAACTCAACTCGGTCGAGTTGACTCGAGCCCCGGCAGAAAACTTGACTCAGCTCTACTTTGAACCATCGTTTCAGTGTTGTTTGTAGGGGTAAAATGGCCATTTTGTGCTCGTGGCCTTGGGTTATCAACGTGAGAACGGTGACTGCGACAGCCACGTAAAACGATCGCTTTCGAAAGGCCCTTAACATGGATGGGCGCGTCTTCAGTGGATCCCCGGATCCACCAAGGTGGGGACAACATTGATATATTTTTCTTAAATCCACGCTACCTATCCGTTTTGATAGCTCATTTTAGGCATGATCCTAGAAATGAAGCATATAAAATACTTAGATGGAACACACCACAGGAAATAGTGTTGATCGAATACCCACCATTAAAAACTTCTTTGGGTTCACCTTAATGTCTATTTTCCATCCAACCTATTGGTAAGGTCACATAGACCTTGATGAAGGAACCAAACAAATATAAGATTGATCCAAAACTTTTGTGGCTAACAAGTAAGATTTTAATGGTCAACGACCACTGTTTCCTGTGGTGTGTTCCACCCGAGATTTAGATCTACTTCATTTTTGGTTTCATGCCCTAAAATGATCAGTCAAAACGGATGGACAGCGTGGATTTAAGGAAAATACATCAAGGTGGGCCGCAAAGTCAGCGATCCACCTACCTTGGTCGATCCGGGGATCCACGGAAGCCGCGCCCAAAATGACCATTTTGTCCTTCAGACTTATTCTTTACAGGGAAATGATCGTGTGCGATCACAGGATGGCGTGGAGGGTATAAGAGTCATTTTAAACATTAACTTGTCATGATGGCATACGAGTAGAGTGGAGTCGGTTTCCGATTTATTTAATTTTATTTTAAAGGCAAATGGTCCCCATAATTAAAAGACCGTTTTGCCCTTCTTTTTAGCCACCGAAAATGGAGTTGCAACGAAACGAAAGAAAGAAACCCTGGGTTGCAAAACCAACTAAAAATGGCCCATTTGATCCAACCGGCTAAAAAAATGGGAATCCAAATGGGCCACATAGATCACGTCCCGATCTCGATCAAACCGTCATAAGATCATCCACAAAAAATCTTATAGCAGGTCGATCAAGATCAAACATTGATAACTTGGAAGTAAAAAAAAAAAAAAAAAAAAATTCATCCACATAAGTCATGAAAGCAAGTGGTACACTCCCATCACCGTCCGATCTTGATCCAACGGTGATAAGCAATACCAACACGGAAGGAAAAGAAAAAGTATCATATTCTTTTAAAATCATACCGAACTAGAGCCGCTACTATTTGATCGGTGTAGCTTCTCCTCTTTGAGACAGGGCTTCTCCTCTTTCTCGTCTTCCTTCTTCTCGTAGGATTCTGACACGTGTACCTTCTCGAACTCGGCCGCTACAGCCTCCTCTTGAGGCTTCGCTTCCTCCTCCTTTTTTTTACTAAAAAAATCAAATATCCCACGCTCCTTGATTTCACCACCTGCGTTCTCAGCCATGGTCTGAAACTTAGAAAATAGCAAATAGCAAATAGCAAATAGCAAATAGCAAAGTAAAGGAAACAAAGGTATGAGTGATAGCACTAATGGAAGAGTATTGCTTTTGCTTGAAATGCTTTGGATGCGTTGGATTTTATATAGGAGTTGTGGTCTTGTGGACAGGTCGGTAACACGATTCTTACGCGGTTTAGGAAAACCAAAAGGAGCAGGACGCGGCTATAGTGGGTTCCTGAATGTGGAGCCCACCATGATGTATTTTTCTTATATCCAATCCGTCTATCCGTTTCAAAAGATCATTTTAGGGTTTGAGCCTAAAAATAAAGTTTATTCAAATCTCAAGTGGACCACACCATAGGAAACAGTGGTGATTGAATGATCACAATTAAGAACTTCTTGAGGCCATCTAACCTGTTGTTAAGGTCACGGAGACGTGGATCGAAGGACGACATAATATCAGCTTGATCCAAAACTTTTATGACCCTCACGAAGTTTTTAATAGTTAATCACTACTGTTTCCTATAGTGTGGTCCAATTGATATTTGGATCTGCTGTATTTTCGGGCTTATACACTGAAATGATCTTGTGAAACGGATGCACAGCGTGGATATAATACAAATATCATGTGGGCCCCACAGTCAGAAATCTACCGACCGGATCCACATAAGAGAGGGAAATAAAACGAGGTCTGGGGCGGCTTCGGTGGTACCCTTGATCTACGGAGCTGGCTTGGAATCATACCCTAAAATGAGCTTTCAAAATGGGAAACGGATTGGCTAGTCCCCTCTGCCAGCCTCGTGGCTGGTGGTCGGTGCTATGTGGGCGTTTACCATGATGTATGTGTTTCATCCATTTTTAAAGATCATTTTAAGGCTTGATCCCAAAAATTAGAGGTATATAAATCTCAGGTGGTCCACACCACGTGAAAACAATAGTGATTGGATATCCACCATTAAAATCCTCTTAAGGCCCATTGTACTGTTTATTTGATATCCAATCTGTTGACTAGGTCATACAGGTCCAGATGAAGGGAAAAAACAAAAATCAGCTTGATCCAAAGCTTTTATGGCCCCCAAAATGTTTTTAATGGTCAACGTTCATTCAACGCTGTTTCCTGTAATGTGGTCCACTTGAGATTGGGATATAACTCATTTTTGGTCTCTTACTGTAAAATGATCCGTAAAAGTAGATGGATAGCATGGATGAAACACATACATTATAGTGGGGCCCACAGAGCACTGACCACCAGCCATTGGCTGGTGCAGGGGAGTAGCCAATACGTTTCCTTCAAAATGATCGTAATGTGTGGATTTAAGGCACATCACATACATCACCGTGGGCCCACCGTGATGTATGTGCCTTAAATCCACACGGTACTACCATTAAAGGTGACCCAACTCTTAGGTAGATCACACCACAGGAAAGAGTCCTGATTGAATCCCCACCATTAAAAGATTTATAGATTCCACTGGAATGTTTATTTGCCATCCAACCCGTTGATAAGGTTACAAACGCCTCGATGAAGATACCACACAAATATCATCTTGATACGAAGCTGCTTTTGTGGCTCATGGAAGTTTTTAATGGTCAATTACCACTGTTTCTTGTACTATGTTCAATCTGAGACTTGGATGAGCTTTCAATGTGGATGGACGGAAGGGATGTATTCACATACATCACGATGGGCCCCATAGTCATGGGTCCCACCCACCTTGGTGGATCTGGCGATCTACCGAAACCGTACATCCTAAAGTCCGACTCTTCCATTAGATTGGCCCTACCACAACGATCATCTAGCGCGAAAATCCGCCCCATTACTCATCATCAGGTGGGTCACATCATTAAAAAAAAAAAAAAAAAATCCTAGTAATTGATAAATATTAAAAAAATATATAAATAATACAATCGTAATCTACGCTGTCAATGAATATGACTACTTTTACATTAATACAGCCGTCATAGTGGGACCAACCCATGAACGGATTAGATGCCGCACTCACATTCGAAAGGTTAGAAGTTATCTGCAAGGTGGACCGCAACTTGTGGCCTGGCCAGTTGAATTCGAGACCTTCTGAAAAATAAGAGAAATGTTTTCCAACAACGTTGTAGGTGAACTTTCCAATGCAACATTTTAGTTTTGGGGAAGCGTCACCTTTTTAGCTCATCTTAGCCATGAAAAATGTGGGGCAGACGGTAAATATTGTCTGGATCGAAA
This sequence comes from Magnolia officinalis, assembly GCA_021015155.1. Classification (NCBI taxonomy): domain Eukaryota; kingdom Viridiplantae; phylum Streptophyta; class Magnoliopsida; order Magnoliales; family Magnoliaceae; genus Magnolia; species Magnolia officinalis. Next base: position 45,450,753 of record JAJHSJ010000004.1, on the reverse strand, counting down.
ACCATGGTGGTCCACTAAACGATCGGTTTACACCGTGGAAATCAATGCACAACCGGTAGTCTGCTATAGTGTAAATGTGTGTCTCTTCTAATTATTCGATGGATCTGATTTTCTTCCTAGTTGGGTTTTATTGTGTGGCCCACTTCCTCACTGGTCGGATGTTCTGCGCGTGTAAAGAAAGCGGTGTATGTGAAGTTCGCATAGAATATCGTGTTTTACGTGAAAGAGATAGGAAGGGAAGGAAATGGCCTGGCTTGCCGACAGCCAATTGGGTGCACGACACGGGGCTACATGAACGTGAGGGAGTGATTGTGGGTCCACCGATGTCTACATCACTACAAAAAATCTCGCAATGTCGGTTAGATGCGGTGTGCTTATCCAAGAGGTGCCACGTCGCTGTGCTTAATGAAGGGCGGTTTGCGCGGGGCCCGTTATGGGCTGTATTGTACAATTTTCTCGGACTCTAGAATATTAAGTGGGGGCCAGGATTACAGTGATCACGACCGTTGGGCACTACTGGCGCCGGCAAAATGGACCAACATTGAAACCGATTGGAAGATCCTGTTCATAGATTTTCTTTGTTTTTTTGTTTTTTTAATTGGCCATTACTTTTATGCGGTTGATTTTAGAATGGATGGTTCTTGTGTTCTCCGCATGCATCTACTTCTTGCCATCAATTTAAAGGAGGATTTTTTCATGATTGAGCGATCCACATTGAGGCGACCGTATCAACGGTTCAGATCACTGAACTATGTCCCAGATGCACGTAATGAGGCCCGAATAAGTTGTCAATATTCTCGGGCCGAGTATTGTTAAAATTTTATAATACCCGATGATATAATATAATTTGGGGTGGCAATTTCCGGCTGCCCCAGCCAACCCCGAAGTGCTAGGGCTTCGGCCACTCAACTTATCCGGTGACAAATTTAGAAAATGTGATTGATAGATGTTAAAAATAAATTTACGACCCTTTAAGCAGGAATACCAAACTTTGAAAGAAATTTCATAGTCAAATTCCAACTCAAACAACCTAAATTTCGTGACTTATTATAAATAGTATTAAATAGACGGTCATGATGTCCACTAAACTTTATGGTTTTGGGCCAAAAATAATAAGCGTCCTATTTGGCTTAACTATGTTATTCTCCTCTTTTTTCTAAGTACTTTTAATGTTACAGTCAAAAGGAAGAAGAGTTATAATCAAACTAAAACTTACTATAAATAGTAAAAATAAAAATAAAATGAATTTTCAACCATCGATTTGATGGAATCTCGTAAATTTAGCATGGGCAACCCGTCATAGCAGGGTTGGGTGGCTAAAATAGCTTCTCCTACCCTAAAATCTGCGATATACACCTATTTTAAGGTTTTGACTGTCGGAATCACTTCCACCTCTGATTGGGCTTTCTCTTGTCCATCTTGGACATGAATCCACAACCCACTCTACATCAGCAAGGGCTTGAGTTATACATTTAAGGCATGATGTTGGGACTACGCTAGGCTGTGCTAGGGTCAGCTTGGAATAGCTCAACCTACACATGTTGTTGTGTTGCAATATGTTATATAACATATGTATTAATAATGTATATAATAAAGTTCATGTACCAATATACAAAAATATAAAGAGCTTTGTTATTTTAGTAAAGTATGTGGACGGTATGCGAGTATTTATAAACCATTTAAATTATGGGCTTTCATTTAAATTAATAAGGTATATATAAATGCACTTATTTTAATCCATACATAAAGGGAATAATTAAATGGAGCTTATACTTGATGAATAATCTTATTTAAAATGGACATGCCATTAGAAGACCCTAATACTTTAAAAGAGTAAGATGGTTCATGAACAGAAACTCATCAATGTAAATTAATTGTACATGTAACATATATGCAACTTGTGTCTTACTTGTTAGGTATTGGGTCGGCTCTTGGTTAACATGTCTTAGCTCTTGCTAATCCCTTACAATCCTCTATGGTGACAATCAAGTCATCTAATTTAGCTCGCTAGGGCTTGGGCGTGGCCAAATACAACGTTGGCCAGTTCATTACCACCCTTAAATACAATTATGTATAACTTATCTCTCATTAAAATCATAGGCAGCGATCAATTTAGACGGTAAAAAATCACACAAGCAATGTTATAGAAGAGTCTTGATATTAATGGAGAAGCATAACCAAGAAAGAGACAAAAGAAGAGAGCACAACGACAAAAGAAAGAAATTAAGAGAAATAATAAAAACACAAAGCTAATCTCTTCAAAAAGTAAGGAAAACATAATAGAGACACTACAAGAAAAGGGGGCTTTAGCCTCAGTTCAAAACAGTGGCTAAAAAGGTTAAAAACTGAGGCTAAAGCCTTTAGCCTCAGTTTTGCCTCAGTTATCCGAACCGAGGTTGAAACCCCCGTGGCTAAAGGCTTTAGCCTCAGTTTTAGCAACCGAGACTAAAATGACTTTTATAACCTCGGTTTCTTCAAGTGAGGCTAAAAGAACCTTTTTAGCTTCGGTTTTTACGAAATGAGGATAAATCAAAATTTTAGCCTCCATTGTTTCCAACTGAGACTAAATCCAAATTTTAGCCTCAGTTGCTTCTAATTGAAGCTAAATCTATTTTTAACCTCATTTATCAATAACCAAGGCTAAATCTAGTTTCTATCAACAAAAGCTAACAATATTATAATCAACCAATGATTGAACCTGTGCATGTTTCACCCATTTAACATCCATCAAGACAACAATCAGCACAATACCAACAAAACAATTAATGGTCTATTGAAAATTTTCAAAACATACAAACTGCCACATAGCCTTCCACATGAACTGTTTCAATAAGGTCCCCTTCCACTTTCTCTTGGATCGGATCAATCGATGGGTTTGTAACCTGAGCAAACATCTGCTTGAAATACTCAAATGTAAGTTTCTCTCTGTTGGACATCACAGCCAAAGGAGCATCATTTCCCGTTGAGCCCAAGAGCCTCAGTACCATCTTTTGCCATGGACATCAATAGCATCTCCAGGGCTTCTATAATGTATCTGAATAGGAAACCTGATGATTTATTTCATTTTTTCAAACATGTGCAAGAAAACAGCACAGAAAAGGTCTGAAACTACTTACCCAAAAGGCTTTAACAACAATCCATGAATTCCCATGTTTTCCATGTTATTATCATCATGTCGATATACCTAAAGTATAAATAAAAATGGCAGTAATGATCATGCTCATAACTTCTTAAAATCAGAATACAAATAGAAAAACTACCTGAACAATCAAATCCTTAAGAAGCTTCAACTTATGAGGTTTTCTCGACTAATTGAACGAGAGCAAATCAACTTGTGCCTACAGCATAAAAAAAAAAAAAAAAATCATCACAATTTCTAAGTTGGCATTATACTATTCCTCCCAGTCTCATCTGTCCATTTCCACAAGCTTGAAAATACAACCACGACTGTATTTGTATTCCAAGTTTTCCGAATTATGAACCACATCTAGGAAGCTTTAGTTCAATCAGCCATATGTTGATGATAACACGAAAAACCAAGAGGACCCTGCTTGAGTCTTTTTCTAGTGCAAGAAGAAACTGATTTCAATATCACATGAAGTTTATTGTGCTGCCAAGTTCAGAACAGGAAACAATGAATAAAATTTGGCTGCAGCAATCATAACTAATGACAGTTTAGATTCTAATTTTAAAAAGGAATGGATATCCCACGGTAATAGGAGCAACACCATAACACCATTTGTTCACCGGATTTTTCAGGTTGGTTACAGTTGCCATGCAACCATTCAAACCGGCTGCTACAATGTGATAGCAGATATGTTACAAAATGCTTGCATACGAGATGGTGGGCCCATATGAAAACGATGGATGAAAATAGGCAACACTGCTACACTACTAAGACACATTCCAAACATCATATTGTTTGAACAGTCCTAACATATGAATTAGTGGGCATCTTTTTTGTTAAAACAGGAACATTGGATTTTTCACTTTTTAACTTTCCAATAAATATCCCATGTTGGAAATGTGGCTACATGGCCATTAAATCAGCCATATGTTGATGATGGTGACGCAATAGCCCAACCCATGACCCGATTCCTGCTTCTAATCATAAGAAAATTCTCTCTAATTAATGAGGAACGATCACATACAAACATTGGATGCTATGCTTACTATGCTACCCTGTTATTAGGACTGCTCATAGTAAGCTATGTACCTGAGCTTCACACGTGGCGGATCCTGTGTTCAGGAAACACATTGCCTAATTTTCAGTCCTGAACTGGAAAACACGTTTGCCATACTCCAGTTGAAGGTTTTGGATCTTCTGACATAGTGGACTATTACTAGCATATGGGTGACACTCCCCTCTGTGCAAACAGCCTAAAAACATAATATGCATGGAATAAGAATTTCAGTGGAACTGTTTACTACATTGTTCCCCGTGTGATTTGGTGTTTTGGAACTCCAAACTCAGCAAACAGACAATTAATCAGGGTAGGGATCAAGGATGACAGGTACCTTGAGTTCTGCACCAGTTTTTGCAATATTTTGCCAGAAAATTAGAAAAGAATCAGTTTTTAGAAAGTGCAGTTTTTAGAATGTCCTCCAGAAAAAAAAAAGTTATGCCGATGACCACTTATGCACTGAACTATAAATGGTTTTAGATTTTGAACGCTTGTGAGAAACCCAGATTCAATTGATACTGGACAAAAACAAAGACAAAATGGCACTACATAAAAGTAAAGGTGGTTTATTTTATTTCCAGACAAAATGACTCAAACCCAAGACTGGTGGATGCAACTGCAATAGCTTAGCTAATGCGTTCAGTGAATTGGTTTTCTGTTTGGGCAGACTTTTGCACCAATAACTTCATAGATGTTTTTCTGTATCCTTACCAGATTTTACAAGTTTTAAAGAACTGTATAACTTGTAAGTGGGAGTGGAAAATCAGTTGAGTTTTAAGCATAAAGCAATGACAGCAAGCTTACTGTCCAAATTTCTGAACATCAGTCCTATTATAATGCAACTACAAAATTGTTTCTGCAGGAAGCATCTCTGACCTCTTCACTTTGTTCTGTGACAATTGGAAACAAAAGCTTTGGTCAAAGGCTCAACGGAGTAAGCAATCCCCGAAGGAGATGGCTGGATAAATTAAAGAATCTGCAGGAATACACATCAACAGCTACTAAAGCCTAGTCACCACAAGGTATCATAATATGGAGTTAATGGTTGCAACATCGCTATGAGAAACAAAGGCAGCTTATTTGTAATTTAGAGAACAAGTAAAGGAAATCCAGCTAACCAGATTTCACCCAACAATTGATAATGGATGACAAAAACTACTAATACAGTTGAATAAATACAGAGTCTGAAATGACGGCTACATGTTTTGCCAATTTTGCATCCTGGCAACTCCACTGTCACATCGGTTCTTCTTTGATTTATTTCAACTCATCTTTGAAAATTACAAAATAAAAATAAAAAATAAAGTCAAATGAGCAACACAAATTGACAAACTAACTGGTTATGTAAAGAGCTAGGAATGAGGCTTGAATACGACAGTCAAGACAAATATAAAACTGGCATAATAGAAAAGAATTCATAGTGTTTATAGTGAACTAGTTTTGTTTCCTCCTAAAAACAGAATCTTTAGATGTGTCGAGAAATTAGCAATGGAGCTGGGCAATTCACCCTCCAGATTATTAGTAGTTGTACCTATAGCTTTTAGACGGGTGCAGTTGGTAAGTGAATTGAGGAAGCTTGGGTCATCACCTTCTCTGCTTCCAAGCTGATTTTTCTTGATATTGAAATGGTAGAGACACGAAAGACTTCCTAGATTCAAAGGCACATGTCCACTAAAACTGTTGGAGCTAAAATCAACTAATTCGAGACTTGGAAGTATTGGACAATGAAATTGGCAGCCTTCCAGTGAATTGGTTTATAGCTACAGAAATCTGTTGCAGGTGTGAAAACACAAGGCCTAGGTTGGGGGGAATGCTTCCATGTATTTAAACCAAATCCCTCTCCGTTCCAAAATCATGATTTTGGTGTATTGACATGAATTAAAATGCTACTGCAACACAACGAAAACCTGTGTAAGTGCATCAACCATGTAGAAAAGTGCCCTGAACGAAGAAGAATCAATAGCTCAAGCTCTGCTGCAATTTCTAATAGCCATATGAACATCATTTTTCCACTTCCTCTAGAAAGAATGATCAAATTTAGTAAACGTTAAACGTATTGGGTTTTTACAATTAGCAACTTGGGTTTCTAACAAACCTTGAGAAATAATACTGCTCGAGTAGATAAGCAGTCATGCTTAAGTTTGGTTCCAATTTCTGGACCATTTCCATCAAGTACTTCACTACATGCTTCAATTCCATATGAGTAGTTTGGCCCTTCCAAGGATTTTTTAGCAGCTTGAACCAATTCATAGCTCTTCCTAAGCTGGGGAAAAAAAACATATTAGTGAAAATACTTTGTCGATAGACAAATTATAGCTAGCTGAAGTTGCTAATTAGATTTAAATTCAGGACAACACAAAATGCGGACCCTGCTAGAAGTATGACTGTCATGGGGAGCACCAGTTGGCAAAAGAATGGGTTGTGATGGGCTTGGTTCTGATCCACTGAGGAGAGGATCAAGATCCATTTGCTTCGCAACATCGCCTGCTCTATATCTCATGCTACTCTCACCACCTGCAAGTTACAAAGATAAGGTTCATATAACCAGTGAATAAGCAAGCAGATAAAATGGAAGCTGAACAAATGAAACAGTATTCTAATCCATTTAACTATCCACAGTTACAGAAATCAACACACACTACCAATGCCATCTAAACACCTTTAATATCCTCCATCCATCAAGATCCTAGCATCAGGTGGTAGCTGCAAGGATGATGGACAGTTTGCTTGTCAGTTGGGCCACAACTCGTTTGCAAGGCCTGCTTTGACTCCCAAATGAGGGTTCAGACCCATTATCTACTCACAAAATCAGCAAGAACATAAACATGATCACAATCCAAAGCTTGATACTCTAGCAAGAACATGGTGGATGATGCACAAGCACCTAGAAATTGCATTGATGGCATACAACTAAGTCAGATAAATGATTAGGAAATACATATAACAGATGATTAGGAAATACATAGAACATGGTTTCTTCTTCTTTTATTTATTTATTTAATTATTTTTATTTTTTTACAGATCTGATCTAAAAGCTTAGAATGACAACAATCCGAGCTAAAGATATGATGACGCTGGAGCAGATTTTTCAATCAGTAAGGAAAAATATCAATCAAGTCATACAGCATGATACTTCCACACAGAATCAAAAGAAAATCACATACAAATCATATCAGATCCTTATCTTTCATTTCTAAATTTCTCAAATCCCACAAATACAGTCATATCTCAATTTCTAGATATTTCACGTGAAATTAACAGTGATGCAAATAAAAGAAGAAATCATCAATCGATCCAAAAATTCTCAAATTCTATTCTAATCGATAGAACCAAAAAAGATGTGAATTACCTCAAACAGATGTAAAGATTACCTGAACATTGAATTTCTAGGGTTCTTTTTGTCGCTGAAACTTGAATGTCTGCCTAATATTTTCAGAAATCATCTGAAATATGTTGAAAAGCTCAAACCAGAAAAGGAAAATGGCGATCTCAGTTACGGATGCATATGAACAAAATTGACAGCAATGTGATAAGAAGAAAACAGAGAAAGGAAGGAGACGGCACGAATTCTCAGTCATTGAACCAGAAACAGCATGTTCTCAAAAACAAGAAAGGCAGTTCAATACCTCATCAAAGGCAGCACCAATCATTTGAAGTCCAACAGGAAGGCCGGCGGGTCCACCTTCAATCAATCCACATGGCAGCACCAGTGCAGGCAGTCCAGCCAAGTTAACATTCACCTGCACCAATAATAATATCACTTAGTTTTATTTTATTTTATTGACAGAATCATTAAGGAAAAAAAAAAGTGCAGAGGAAGGTGACCCTATTGTCACTCCACAGCGAACAAGATACAAAACAAAACAAAAGACAAACACATACAAAGCAAATGCATCCTGAACTGAAACACAACCAGCTGCCCAGAAATTCAGCCAGTCACCCAGAAGTTAACATAATAACCAGCTACAAGCCACTACCTAATGGAGTTCATTAGCAAACAAAGCATGAAGCAAAAAAGCATGGCCCACCTTTTTCCAATCTGCAACCCTCATTTCAAGACAGCTCTTGGATTCTTTCGCATGTCAAACACATAAATACACATAAATACGACTTGACCTGAAAAAGAAAGGACCAACTATTCAATGATGGTGAACTACAAAAAACAAAGGGATCACAAAACCCATGATGGTGAACTACAAAAAAACTCATGAAATGTAATAAAACATAAATATATATGTAAAAGATCACACATAAATGAATCTCAGCAAAAAACTACCTATTGATTCTTCGGAACCTTCGACTGAGGTCCCTCACCCTCAGGTCTATCCCTAGGAGTGGATACTGAGTCAGCCTCTACATTTGGTACATTGCCCGAAGTTTGGTCCGTTGCAGCCAATGAGTTCATAGTATCTCTCATTCGTGCCATCATCTGCTCCGTTATTCGCTCTGTCATCCGTTGCTCCATCTGCTCCGTTATTCGCTCTGTCATCCGTTGCTCCATCTGCTCTAGATGCTTAGCCATCTGTTCTTTCATCCGCTCCTCCACCAATTGCTCTACCCGCTCATTCATGTGTCGTTGCAACTCATCAGTCTCCCTCCTGAGTTCTGCAATGGTATTTCTCGTGCCCCATAACGTGGAAGCTGTGGGACCTAACCCCATCATGCGGACCCGACCTGGATGTTCTGGTCCCAATATCTGGGATAAAAGATCGTCTCGGGCAGTGCTACTCTGAGAGGACTCAGCAGTCTGAGTTGCCCGTAACTCCTCGATCATTTCCTGTAGTGTAGAAAAACATTAAATAAGTTGTTCAATATCATGACTTAATGAAAAATATTAATTGAGATGTCAATGATTGATAAATTTCTACATACAATAACATGAGCCGACTCCTCGTTCACAACACTCCCATCTTTCTTCCGATGGGTCGTTATGAACAATGTTGCCCGATCAGGAGACTCTCCACCAAGATTCTTTGCCCGCTTTTTTCATGTAAAAACAAATAAGTTGGTAACAATCATATTAAAGCAGAACGATGGCATTTCAAGTTTAGAAATCAAAGAAGAATTTACCTCTTCTTCACGCACTTGAGCAAAGCTCCTTGAGCCGGCAGTGTGGGCCATACGATGCTTGCTGCGGTTGATTTTATTCCTTTGAGTGCGGGCCTACAATGTGACATAGTAAAATAACTAAATTTTAATATAAATAACAATATACACCAACATGGATATAATTTTTCTTTATGTTTAATTTTTACCTGTCCTTCATCACTTGACCAATAGGTGACGAGCCACTTCCAGTGTGTCGGCTCCACTCGATCAGGACAGTGAGCTAGTCGTTCCTCATTAGTCAAATATCGGTTGTAGTGTTCTTTTTTTAACCTCTTCTTCCACTCCTTCCATGAAGCTCCGATGGACTTCATGACCCAATTTCGACGCTCCTCGTCGATATTCCACTTGATCTGCAATACATCAATTATCGATTATACTTAGTATACAAAAATACAAAAAGAGTAATTGAATTTTTGATTTCATATTACCTTCACTTCATTCCAAATCTCGTTCTTGTTAGATAGTGGCACATGATGCCAACTATCGTGATCAAGAGGCGCTAAGCGCCCATTCCTAGATAAAATGCCCATCCACCTTGTAAATTCATTGTACTTGTGTCCAATGGGCTGCCCATACTTATTCCAATTGATATTCAGCTGCTTATTGGGTGGCAAGTTCGCCACCTCGCTGATGACTGTAGGGCCTCGAAATCGTCTATTATGAATACCACCCTCTTTATGAAACAAAATAATAGATATGAGCATTCTAAATATTTGAAATATAATATCCACATTTAATTAAATCAAGAACATAACAAAACTATAAAAGTTACAAGCTTAACTTCACTTCACTTAAATTATATATTTACATACCCAGAGTCGGTGCTGAACTATCTGAACTCTGTCCAACCTGGCTGGTGGTTGGGACCGGGTCAATAAAGCTCGAATGATGATGGTCGGAGGTCGACATCTTCATTTCCTTCACAATATGAAAATAATATATGTAATGAGATTGAATTAACCAAATAATTGTGAGCATAAAAAAAGAAGAAGCATGCATCACATTTGTGTTAGGCATCAATACCTAATCATCAGATTCCGACCCAGAATCGTGGTCCTCTTTAATCAAATTAGATAAGTTTTGTGGAGTGTTAACTTCATTTCCCTCCACATCCGTCCTATCCCAACTCACATTATCATCATTGGCAAGCATAGTCGCTTCCAATGTATGATTAATGCATGGCAAGCTCTGAAGGTATGTATCATTATCAACAAACGAATCATTCATGCCCATTTCGAACAAATCCCTTGGTTTTGATTTGATAACAACATGCCAATCACGATCTATGGGATCGGGGATATAGAATACCTGTTGTACTTGGGTTGCTAGGACATATGGTTCATCATACAGGTTCCGACCAGTATGCCATAATTGTTTGAAATTCACGAGCGTGAACCCAAGTTCATCCTTCTTGATTCCCCTGCCCTGAGTTCTTACATCCACCCAATCACACCTAAATAATACAACTTTCTTGGACCCACAATAATCCAACTCGATGATGTCTGTTAAAACACCATAGTAATCCACATCCCCTATAACAGGGTTTCTATCACTTGTACTTGCAAAGCTTGATGTCTTTGCCGTCACTACAACTCCACTATTCTGTGTTTTCAAGTCCCTCTCACGGTCTCTTGTACGAAACCTGAAACCATTAATGATGTAACCTTTAAATCTTCTTGCAACAGTGTTAGGGCCCCGAGCCAGGCTTCTAACTTCTTTCGGAACTTGATCATTCCCAACATGGTCCACATGCTTCCCAAGCCAAGCTGGAAACTTTTCATTGTGGATGCGTTCTAGGAGCCTCGGTGCTCTTCGGGGCATCTCCTTCTTAATCACTTTCCTGTGTTCACTGCATTTTATTCAATTCGATGAATAAGTCGTAAACAAGTGAGATTCTTATGAATTAACGTTACAAATAAAACTACTCTTACTCAATGAATGGTGCGACCGCATTGGTGTTGAACAACACATATCTATGTGCCTGTGTCCTATCAACATATTCGATAATAAACACGTCAATCTTTCCCAATGGACGACCTACTGCCGCATCCCTAAAGTCCTCATTTCGAACCGGTCTGTTGAATCTTGTCTCAACACCATGTAAGTACCGAGAGCAGAATGTTAGGCATTCTTCAGCTAGGTACCCCTCTGCAATCGAACCCTCTGGCCGACTTCTGTTTCGAACGTAGGACTTTAGTCTTTGTAGGTACCTATAGTCACATAATAGACATATAAGTATACATGATTTTATCTGATACAACAAGATAAATGAAAGGTCATATTGAGACCTTAAAACATACCTTTCGATTGGGTACATCCAGCGGTACTGTACTGGCCCGGCTAACATTGCCTCGCTTGCTAAATGTATAGGCAAATGCACCATGATATCAAAGAATGACGGCGGAAAGATCCTCTCTAAATGGCAAAGCGTTAAAGCAATCTGAGATTCAAGAAACTTGAAATCCCCATATTACCATGGACTAAAGACATAATGCAAAAAAAAAAAAAAAAACTCACTCATACATTTTAATACAGATAACAGGTGCTAAATCTCTTCAAGAAATTGCAATGGTTTCTTTGGAAGTCCAATTGTCCAAATAACCATTATTAAAAGAAAAATGGATTGGAAGCGGAAGGAAAATTAAACATTTTCTCTTGTTCTAAACTTGTTTTAAATGCTGATCAAAGGAAAGAAGTAAAATAAAAATGGGAAGATATGGAACCATCATTAGGGAAACACAAGAAATGTCAAACCAGATTGTAGAACTTGGCCTATATAGGAATGCTGATTAAGATATGTTAATCTGTTTACTGTTGATTTGCAATTTCCTCAACCAAATATCTTGTAATCCCGATGGAAAATGTCTTATCCTTAATAATCCATAGCAATCTCAATTAGAATCAGCAATCCAAAAGGTGTGCTAAAGAGATGGAGAGACTAACAAAGAAAGGATCAAGATCTGATACTAACAAAGAATGCCTAGACTACATACACAGAAGGGAAAGAAAATGCACCCAATCTTGAAAAAAAAGAAAAAAAACACTCCAAATAAGTTGAGAAATGAGCAAACAGATGGAAAAATTCAGCTTCATGTCCTGGAAGAGTAAAATCAGCTTCACATCAAATTCTGTCTGCTTGACATGATTGGCCTTTGGCTTGAGTCAGGTTGGTTAGGATTTGAATGTGGCTAGGGTTGGAGATTGTCTCCTGATAGCAGCTTCTGTCAGTTCTGCATTCTTAGGGATCAAATGCATGGATTGCCCAATCCAAGACTGACTAAGAGAAGGATCCAAAATTGGCCCTTATGAATTAGGATATGGTTCCAAGTTCTCTAAATTGAATGTTAGTTGTTCCTTGGACATCAGAGGATGTCTTTCTATTTTCTTTTCGTTCCTTGGACATGAGAGGATGTCTTACTATTGTTCTTTTTGTTCGGAAGCTGAGTAGCATCCAATAAATAGGAGGTGGTCGTCTAAGCCTAGAATGGTTCTTGCAAATTCTATTCCTAAACCACTCGAAGCTCGGCTCACATTCAGCTGGTTCCAAGGATTCCAATCTATGTGCGGGCACTGTAAAGAAATAACAATTCTTCCACAGTCTCTCTGTCTTTGTTACCATTGTCAATTTGATACTCCTGACTCAGGCGAGTCACGACTCAACTCAAGACCGAACGAATAGATCTGAGTTACTGAGTCTAAAAAACATGGATGGTGCTGTTTTTTGCACTAGGTGTGGCAGGGCATGGGCAAGCTAGGTCATGCCCCAAACAAGAGAAAAACAGGACATAGTAATATATAACAGTTGAATGTTATGGCCCTGTCATGCCCCAAACAGATGTTGATTTATGACTGTATCGAAATTATCAATGATAGTAATGTATTTCAAATGCCTGATATTACATAAACCAATGATAAATCTCTAATTTCTAAATATATAAACCTAAATTACAACTTAAATCAGCAGGAATCGGATCAAAATTCAACGAAATCTATCGAAATCAAGAGACATAAGTTGGATTCAGATCAAAACAGATTAAGCACCAAAAATCGAGAAAAAAAAATTAGAAAAATCAAACCCTTAGTGGAAAAAAATTGGAGAAAAGGGGGGGAAGCTCACCTGATTGAAAGTTAAAACCCTTCCTCTGTCCTCAAATAATGCAAACTGCAAATCAAAGTAACTGCTTCAAACGAATAACCAAATTGAGACAAAATCGAAAAGGAAGGCACCATGTATCATCATCTCAAAACAAAAATAAAAAAGCAAAGCTTCAGACAATTGGATCCGAAAGCAAAACAGATCCATAAAAATAATCGGATCAAAATCCAACGAAATCTATCAAAATCGAGAGACAAGAGCTGGCTTCAAATCAAAACAGATCAAGCACCAAAAATCGAGAAAATAATAATAAAATAAACCCTAAGTGGAAAAAATTGGAAAAAAGCTCATGGAAGAGATGGAGAGGCGTTTCATTTGGAGATGGAAATCTCGAGGAAGAGAAGATGGAGAGCTGACGAAAGCGGATTACGTCCTACTATTCAGCAGAGACAGATGAATCGATTGAAATCTCAAACCAGAAATAGAAGGGATTTCAAGGCATAGATAGTGAAATCAAATTCGATTCCGATTTTGAATTTCAGTTTTTTGTAAAATCGTTAAAGAGAAAAGAATCGAGCTTACCTTAAACTGATCCAAAGCTGATTTGGATCTGGATCTAAATGATAAGGAGATCTTCTAACAGCTCTCCTCCTTCCAATCGAGAGAGAGAGAGAGAGAGAGAGAGAGGATTTCGATCTGGATCTGGATCTGAATGATAAGGAGGTCTTCTAGCAGCTCTCCTTCTTCCAATCGAGAGAGAGAGAGAATGGATCGAGGGCGTGGATCGGAGCAGAGATAGACAGAGAGAGAGAGAGCGAGGGCGTGAATGGAGCTATCCATATATCTCACTGTGCTCGTTTTATTTCATAAAATAGACTTTTGGCCTCGGTTAAGCAACCGAGGCTAAAAAGTACACTTTTACCCTCCATTGCTACGTAACTGAGGCTAAAAGGTAGCTTAGTTGGTGATTTATTTCTCACCGTTAATTTTTAGGGTCTGTTTGATTTTGTGGGAATTGGAAAATATCAAGGAAAAGGATAGCCAAAAAATGAGGCATATCCAAAGCTCTAGTGGACCACGCCACAGAAAAAAGTAAATCATACACTTACTGTTAAAAACTTCTAAGGGCTACTGTTTCTTTTGGTGTGGGCCACTGGAGTATTGGATTTACGTGATTTTTTGACTTGTATATCAAAAGATTGTAGTAAAACGGATGGACGGAATAGATATATCATATACATCACGGTAAGGTTTAAAAATTTTAACTAACACTTTTGAACCAGTTTCCAAGGCAAGAATTACCAGAAATTTTCAAACGGGTAAAACTGTGATAATTAGTCATTTACAGGTATTTGCACTTGCACTCAAAAATTAAACAGGCCCTTAATAAAAAATGTAAGATCACCTGATGTGTTCCAAATCAGCTCGTGTGACATGAAGGCTTCATACATCTCACGCAAGTGAGTGAACTTATATTTTTTCTTTAATAACATTAATACTCTGGAGAGCATGAACAACCATATACACATTCACAAAGGTTTCTTTATAAGCGGCCGTATTCACCTCAATCCAATCCGTTCAAATTATCCTTTTTTTATTCTTAATTTTTCAAAAAAAAGTTAATTCTTAATTTTTTTAAAAGTTATCAAAATTTTAAAAAATTCTTAATTCTTAGGAAATTTTTAAAAGTTCTCAAATTTTAAAAAAGTAGACTTTTGGCCTCGGTTCCTACGTAACTAAGGCAAAATAGTAGACTTTTGGCCTCGGTTCCTATGCAATTGAGGCTAAAAAGTAGACTTTTGGCCTCCATTTTTTTCAACCGAGACAAAAGGGAAGACTTTTGGCCTCAGTTTCTCACCAACCGAGGCAAAAGAGTAAACTTTTAGCCTCAGTTTCTCACCAACCGAGGCAAAAGGGTAGACTTTTGGCCTCAATTGCTCACCAACCGAGGCAAAAGGGCCGACTTTTGGCCTCAGTTTTCACCAACCGAGGCAAAAGGGCAGACTTTTGGCCTTAGTTTTTCACCAACCGAGGCAAAAAAGCAGACTTTTGGCCTCAATTTCTCAACAACCGAGGCAAAAGGATAGACTTTTTGCCTCAGTTCTCAACAACCGAGGCAAAAGGGTAGACTTTTGGCCTCAGTTTCTCACTAACCGAGGCAAAAGGGCAAACTTTTAGCTTCAGTTTCTCATTAACCGAGGCAATAGGGCAGAGTTTTGGCCTCAGTTCTCAACAACTGAGGCAAAAGGGCAGACTTTTAGCCTCAATTGCTCACCAACCGAGGCAAAAGGGCAGACTTTTAGCATCAGTTGCTCACCAACCGAGGCAAAATGGTAGACTTTTAGCCTCAGTTGCTTACCAACCGAGGCAAAAGGGTAGACTTTTGGCCTCGGTTGCTCACCAACTGAGGCAAAATGACAGACTTTTGGCCTCAGTTTCTCATCAACCGAGGCAAAAAGTGAATTTTTAGCCTCAGTTCATTTACAACCGAGGCTAAAAACCATATTTAGCCTCCTTTTTTTGAACTGAGGCTAAAAAATTGAGGCTAAAGGCCTACTTTCTTGTAGTGAGAGAATTTCTTTTCTTTTCTTTTCTTTTTATATATTTGTATTATATATGTACTAATTAGCTAGCCCTTATATAAAAAATGGTTATTGTACCTTATTTCTGACCATTTTTTGAATAATCAATGAAGGAATGACTTGTGTTGTTGCACAAAGAGGATATAACATATGGAAAGATTTTCAAAGATATTTGGAATACTTTTTACATAAGCACAGCTGACGATGAGTTGGATAATATACGTCATCTGGTGACAAGGTACGACAGAGAAGTTTAAGAGACAGAAAGCGGTCGAGAGAAAGAAAAACAGTTAGAAGAATATAAGAGTCGAAATGATCTAGAAGACTGACTTAACAACAATTCAACTGACATAATAGAGGAAGTAAAGAACATAAATGGATGAAGAGTATCTGTGTAACAGAGAAGCTTATAAATAGAAGGAGAAATCAATAGAACAAAATGTCTCATACCAACAAAACAAACCAATCACTTTATCTTTCCTTATCATGGCTTTATCTCTATCTTATGAGTAACGATAATCCTTAGCTGTAATCCAAGTCTATGCTCTTACGCTGGACTATTTCTATTCCGATACAAACAGTTCTTCATTTAGAAAGGCTCATTGGAGTCTTGCCCTGTGGACAATTGTAAGTATTCCCTTTTTGTGTGATTGTTTTTGGTATACCAAAAGTCCTTTCGTCCGGAAGGCAAGTGAAACCCATCTTCGGAGGAAGAACCTCATCCTCCAATAGTCGCATGATCATCTTCTAACAATATTGTACGAGTTGCTGAATAGGCGACTAATCTTCTCAGGTCTCGATCATATATAATCGCATTTGATGTATTTGCCTATCTCGACACTCGGGGTCAAAGTTGTTTGGTTGACATAATCGGTTCTAGCATGCCTGCTGATGTAAGATGTGTATCAAGCACGTTCCTAACACACATAGACTAGAAGAAGCCCAAGGAGAATTCGACAAAATTCAGCATAATTCAGCCGGTCGATAAATCTAGTCGATAGGTCGAAATTCCATCAGAAGTTTCAGATTGCTTGCTGGCTGATTTCTGCCATTTTGGATAGGTCGACAGGTCGAAATTCACAAAATTTCTAGTTTTAGTCTTTGGACATTTTTGAGCCATATCGATAGGTAGAAAGATGGTGGAAAATTGCACATTTTTTAGAATTTGTTTCCCTCTTTGATTAGGACTCTTTTGATTACGTTTTAGGATTATTTAGGGATGTTAAACTCATTTTTTTAAAAGAATCAATCAATCTATCTACCTATCAATTTAAGTTCTAAGAAAATTCTATTTCTTCTTGTGGATTTGAGATTTTTGTCTTGTGGATTCAAGGAGTTTATCGCGTGAGGAAGACAGTGATCGACCTCATCACGTCCTCCCCAGTGTCAATTGGTATCAGAACGAGGCTTTTTTCTAGGATTTATGGCTTCTAACGATGGGTCAGGCAATAATTCCATGAATGGTGCTTTAGGGAATAATTATATAACAATGGTGACGTTTGAATATTTCCATTGAGAGAATCGGCTAGCCATGCGAGGACTACAGGCATCGATCAACCGTTTGATGAAAGTCGTAGGACAGATATATGTTTGCAATAATAAGCAATATGAGATCGACGATGGAGCTTATAGTCATTATGTTTGTGGTGTAACACTAGTAATGAATCACATGCCACCACCCGATAATGATGAATCGCAGGCCACCACTTTGATTGTGAAGAAGTCATTGTACATGCCAAAGGTAGAGATAAATTTACAGCGGCAAAAGAACTTTCTAACAAGGTGCACTGTAAACCAAAAGATCTGCAACGTGATCATCGATGTCAGGAGCATCGAGAATCTTGTATCAAAAACAATGGTGGAAAAGCTACAACTGACAACAGAAAAGCATCCCTTCCATACATGATTGGATGGATCAAGGAGATTAACAAAACAGAGATAACCGAATGATATTGTATATCATTTTTTATTAGTAAATATTATAAGGACAAAGTAATATGTGACGTGGTCGACATAGAAGCTTGTCACATGTTACTTGGTTGACCATGACAATATAATGTTGATGCTATATATAGAGGCTTGGATAACACATTTATATTTATTAAAGATAGTAGAAAGATTATCCTCATCCATATGGGAACAAAGGATCATCCCAAGACTTTTAAAGTGGATAGAAAGTCTCTCGCAACCGAATACGATTTCATCAAACAATTTGTGGAGACGGGAGATGTAGATGTATTAATTGAAAGCGACAAAGATGTGGAGCTCGTGAACATACCAGAGAATCTAAAATCAGTGTTACAGGAGTTCAAGGCAATTGTGCCCTATGAACTTCCTAAGGAATTACCTCCCATACGATATCTACAAAATCACATTGATCTTGTCTCAGGAGCAAGTTTGTCTAATTGCACGTATTATCAAAAAGAATGTAAGATCTTGCAAGCACAAACAGAGGAATTGATCCATAAGAGTCAAGTCGAGGAGAGCATGAGTACATGCGTTGTGCCAGCACAGTAGGAGTATAACGTCAAGTAAAAGGAAGATGCTAACAAACATTGGTGTCAAAAGGTGTTTCGATTAGATGATAATGTGTTAGTTCACTTGAGTAAGGAAAAGTTTTCAACTGTGATGTATAATAAGTTGGTAAATGAGAAGATAGGCTATGTTCCGATCCTTAAGAAAATCAATGATAACGCCATTGTTCTTAATCTTTTAAAGGACATGCAAATCTCAAGGACTTTCAATGTAGCAGACTAGTATAAGTATCACAGAACAAGTCCATTGAAAAACTCCAGAAAGTAAAATACATATTGTGAACCAAGTCCGTTGAAGAACTGGAGGAAGTTGAACATGTATCGTGAACCAAACTTGAGGATGAGTTTTTTTTTTTTTTTTTTTTTTTCAAGTGGAGAGGTCTGATGTAGGACATGGATCAAGCACATTCCTAACATACATGGATCGGAAGAAGCCCAAGGAGAATTCAACAAAATTCAGCATAATTCGATCGGTCAATAGGTTGAAATTCTACCAAAATTTTCAGATAACTTGTTGGTTGATTTCTATCAGTTTAGACAGGTCAACAGATCTCTCAACATGTCGAAATACGGTTTGACAGGTCGACAAATCAGGTCAACTGGACGAAATTCACAGAATTTTCAATTTTAGTCTCTGGACGTTTTTGAGCCATTTCAACAGGTTGACTCGACAAGTCGATGGACAGTAAAAAATTACACATTTTTCTAAATTTGTTTCCTTCTTTGATTAGAACTCTTTTGATTGCATTTTAGAGTTTTAGTATTATTTAAATATGTTAAATTCAATTTTTAGAATCAATCAATCTATGTGCCTATCAATTTAATTTATTATAAAATTCTCTCTTCCCTTGTATTCCATATTTTTATCTCGTGGATTCCATATATTTATCACATTAGGAAAACCTCATCACATCTTTCCTTGCATCACCCGCCAACTCCAAACATGACTAGAACCAAATCCAGAGACAACAATGGTTACTTGTATCCCAATCGTATTAATACCACAATCACTTTTCTATCTGACTTAATCAATACTTGAGTACGTATCTGAACACAAAAGCCACAACAATCCCACAATCAAAGCCAACACATTTTACTTCTTACCTTCAACTATTGACCAATCCCGTTTGTTACTGTCCATTTGAAAGCCACCAACCCAATGAAGAGAATCTCTACAATGGTATAGTTTTGATCAAGGGCCCATTTACAGTACGACGCACTAGATGAATGGGTTGGATCCATATTTGCTTCTTCCACCTGTACGGTGGTACTTAGGTTGTACAGGATGCCACATGGATTGAACATACAGGAAAAAATTAGCAATGTAGACTTTTTCGCATTTTTTTATTCGACGCCCGAAAAATTATCTTACAAAAGTAGATTTTTAGGATACGGAAAGAGGGTTTTGGACAGAAATACCCCTGATTTTTAGGGCAAAGCAGCTGAAAAAAGTAGGGATATTTTCGTCTTTATTGGTTCGTCTGTACGGGTAGAGCTCTACTTTGGTAAGGTAGGTTTTGTTTGGGTCAAATAAAAATAGGTGGGTGGTAGGTCATAGAGATATTGTACCACCACTCTTTTGAATGAGAAAAGATTTTGGTACTCTGGCATAAACTGATTGATGATACACAAGCACTTAAAACTTGCATAGCTTGGCATATAAGTAATTCAAAGGTTCGGGTTTAGATGTATCATGAACCAAAAGCTAAAATTATTTGATTATTTGATTATAGGATAATTCGATATTTATTAGACGATTAATAATGAAAATAATAAATGGTCCAATTTCAACAAACTAGTATGTTCAACTAATCTGGTTTTCACAATGTCACTTAGTAATAATAGATTCCACAATTGAGGTAGTTTATTTTAATTTAATACATATCAAGTGTCCAAGTTCTAAGTAGTGTGTATCAACCATCATACGCTGCTAGAGTATTCAGATAACTCCCCTTTCAAATATTAATTATTGAGAAATTTCCTATTGTGCGACCCATATATGGCCCACGAACCTTTTTAAGCCCACTTGCTTTTACCTTCCAAGACTAAGCCCCAGCTGTGCGGACAACTTTTCTCAGGTCGAAAATGCCCCTGCTTTTCCTTCTGGAAGCGGATCGGCTGGTGCTCGAAGACGAGCGCTGACGCTCCTCGAACTCTGAGTTGTACGAATGGTTCAAAAGAGATCAAAGTTACATGGGCCCCACAGTTATGTATTTATTATATCCACAACGTTCATCCATATTTCTAGATCATTTCAGAGCATTATCCAAAAAAAAAAAAAAAAATCATATCCAAAGATCAACTGGACCACACCACAAAGAGCAGCGGGAAAATTAATTTCCACCGTTAAAAATTTTGTAAGGCCCACCATAACATTTATTTTCCATCGAATCTATTTATAAGGTCACAAAGACCTGGATGAAGATGAAAAACAAATTTCATAATGATCCAAAACTTCTGTGACCCTTAAAAGGGTTTTAATGGTAGACATTCAATCCTCCACAGCCTTTTACAGTGTGGTGAAGGGGAATCGCTGGAATTGACCGTGAAATGCATGGAATTGACAGTGAAGTGAAGCAAATTGACAGTGAAATGCATGGAAATGACTGAAGTGAAGCGAATTGACCGTGAAATGCATGGAATTGACCATGAAGTGAAGGGAATTGACCGTGAAATGCATGTAATTGACTGTGAAATGAATGTCTTATTAGAAATTTGAATCGTAGTGGTAAGAAATTCGCAATTTCAAAGAAAGCAACAAATGTATTCAATATATAACATTCACAGTCGTATTACAAAAAATGCACTACAATTTACATTATTCCAGAGATATTGAAAATTTGCAACTTCGACGATTATGCCCTATTTGTTTACAATGTCCGCATTTTTATTTTATTTTATTTATTTATTTATTTATTTTTTGTTCGTTCCTCTCCATGGGAAATGATCTATGCCTTCTTTGGTCTTCTAGCTGCCCTACTCTATAGTGGTGGCTTCATACTCGCACAATACTCCTTGAATCCTAATGAACTTTCTCATTGGATCTTGTCCCATACTAGGTATAGGAATCTTCATATATGATTTCGTAATTCCTCGTTGTGTACAATGGGGAGCAGTATAAATAATGAGAAATGTTGTAGGTAGCCTTGAGTAGAATGAAAGTAGTAGGTAGCCTTAAAAATTTAAACGTCCTTACCTCTTACAATCGTCGTATCAATGAAATCTGTGTATGAGAAGAAGAATAAGAGTGCGTTGCGGTGAAACATGTTCTTCGGAGAAAAACCTACAAGATTTCACATTTATCAATGCATTCACGTCATCTTAGAAAACGAATGCAGGTAGCCTTGAGTAGAATGAAACATGGAATATATAATGTGATAGTAGGATGAAGATTCTATGGAGATTTAATGAAGAAAATGGGTGAAAAGAAGGAATAGGGATGACAAAGATGAATTCGGACGTGTATTTGAACATAGGAGAGAATGAAGTGAAATTGATAAAGCAGGGGCATTTTTGACTTGAGAAAAGTTGTCCGTACAACTAGGGCTTATTTTTGAAATTAAAAGCAAGTGGGCTTAAAAAGGTTCGTGGCTCATATATGGGTCGTACGGTAGAAAATTTCTTTTAATCATTTCCATGCCGACCTGGTTGGAAAGCGGATTGCGTCCTCCACCCCGCCTGGACAGTAATCTGTCCGGGTAGTGATAGAGCTTTGTGGGGGCTACCGTAATGTAAACGTATTATCTCTCCGTCCATCACTATTTAAAGATCATTTCATGGCATGAAACGAAAAATAAGAGAGAATCAAGTATTAAGGGGACCACAAAGTGGGATTGAACGACCACCGTTAAAAAACTTCTTGGGAGTTTCAGAAGTTTCGGATCAAGCTGATATTTGTGTTTTCACTTCATCCAGGTCAACATGACCTTATGAGTAGGTTGGATGGTTAAAAAACCATCACATTGGCCCTTAGAGAGGTTTCAATGGTTGATGTCATTATTACCATTGCTTCCTTTGGTGTGGTCCACTGAAGATATAGATCTGATTAACTTTTTGGATCATGCCATAAATTTATCTGAGAAAAGGTATTAACGGCGTGGATAAAACCCTTAAATCATGGTTGACCCCACAGAGCCCGGCACGAACGGACTACCGTCCAGGCGGGGGTAGGACGCAAACCGCTTCCGACCTGTTGAAACTTTGAACCGCCGTTACGGACTGCGCCTATACTTTCCGTGCCTGCTGTTCAAAACGCTGCCATCAGCCAATTGCTGCTGGTCGGTTCTCTGTGTGTCCCACCATGATGTATGTGTTTCATCCATGCAGTCCGTCTATTTTTCTAGATCATTTTAGGGTATGAGACCAAAAATGAGGTATATCCCAATCTTAAAGTGGACCACATTACAGGAAACAGTGTTGAATGAGCATCGACCATTAAAAACTTTTTGAGGCCATGAAAGTTTTGGATCAAGCTGATCTTTGTTTTTTCCCTTCATCTAGGTCTGTATGACCCAATCAACAGATTGGATGTCAAATAAACAGTACAGCGGGCCTTAGGAGGATTTTAAGGGTAGATATCCAATCACTATTGTTTTCCTGTGGTGTGGTCCACCTGAGATTTATATCCCTCTAATTTTTCCATAAAACGATCTGGAAAAATGGATGAACGGCGTGGATGAAATACATACATCATGGTAGGGAGCACAGAGCACTGACCACTAGCCACCGGGCCGGTGTTAGGGGGAGTAGCCAATCCGTTTCAAGGGTTTTGCAGGGAAGAATTATTCGATGCTCTGGCACAGCATGACATTCTATAAGCAGGCATTAACAATTCTACCCATGGAGTGCATTAACTCAAATCAAACTTACTAAATTGTAGTATACACTGTAGCCAAGTCTCATTCCTAAAATCAGATCGAACAATCCCATCCACTGATTGTGGAGACTTGGTTGTTGAAACAGGGCATTGGATACCATTCGTTTTTAACAATCAAATAAATTTCCACTGACCCCATAGTCAGGTAATCAAATAAAAGTGATTTTTTGGTTTAAAAACAATCGACAGTGGGGTCCATAATTTGGACCGTTTAATTTGAATAACTTACATGGCACAGTGGCATACTGGGTGAAAGATACCTCGTTTCAACACTGAGGTAGTGTATCGATCCCTAGTGGGGTGGCTAACAGTGAAGTGTGAACTCACATTAGGGTGTACTAACAAGCTAATTTTTTTTATTTTTTTTTTTAAAAAAAAAAAAAAAAAAAAAAAAAACTTACATGGCACGTACATACTTTTAAATAATTTTGAAGTGCCTCGTATCGCGTGCACATTCTACCAGAGTATGAAAGCTTTGAAGACGGTGAGTGTCGGTTGAATGTCGGCTTTGCTTTTACCTTTTGCCTTTTGCCTTTTGCCTTTTGCCTTTTGCTTTCAGTTAAAACTTCGATGCTCTCGGAAAGTGCGAGGTTGATAAGCAGCCACTGAAAATTTGTATGTGTACCCTAATAGTAAATTCAAATTGAGTTGGCCCAATAATCGGTTTCAGTTTGACTGTATCATGAAACGAAAATTACCCTTTTTGTGGCGTAACTGTCAAATTAGTGACATCTATTGACGGTTAAGATAAAGAGAATCCAACGGTCTATTTCAGAAAAGGAGTGTCCATGAATCAGAGATTGAAATTGTTCAACCAAATTGATTTTAGGTTTGTGATTTAGTTACAACGAGTTCCAGAATTTAAGCGGTTTAATTTGAGTTAGTGAATGCTAGTTGTAGAATATCTGAGTGCATGCTTATGAGGTATCATAAGCTAAGTATCAAATGACTTCCTTTGGTGAAATGAAAGAGGACTAAGATTTTATTAAAGCCATTTCTTTTCTGGTTATAAGGTTGATGCATTTTCTTTTTGAGTTATTAAGGTTGATTAAAGTGGGATACTCGATTGAATATAGGAAAAGATACACCAAATCCGCCGTGAGATTGGGTCGCTTGAATGGAAGATGAAAACATCAAAAGTGGGCACGCAATAAAAATAAGTCATAAATCCGTAGGTCCTTGAGTGGATCCCACGTTAGTCCTAAGACATTGGTTTCTAACTAGAAAAGTAAATGCTTGAACTTGTGAAGCTTCTGACTCGGTGGGACCCTAAAACTCCCTAAGATAAGCGGTGTTATTGAACTAAACAAAAGAACGAGCGATGAAACCAAAGAAAGATAAGGCACCTAAACTATAAGACAAGTAAGCCTCTCTAGACTATACAAATACGTGGTGAACCCACGCAAAAGGTTTGGTTAAGATATGTCAGATTCCATCGATTGGACCATATGTATATGTGTCCCTTGATTTCATCAGCCTAACCTACCTGATGAGATTTCATAGTAACTTGCGAAAAACTCAATCTGGTCAAGACTCATAGGAAAAACAAACAAACAAACACTCACCACAACTCTTTAGAACTTGAAAAAAAACTTGATGAAAGTTGACTCTTGATAGATTTGTGTGTATAAGATATTAAGTATTTTCAAGAAACATTCAAAAGAAAATCGTTTGAGTAACTTGAGATACTTTCAGGTTGAATTTTTAAGTTTTAAAATCATGTATCATGTGATGATTTTTGTGGTGCATCTTGGGAAACTAGATGCCTTTTCTTTCCATGTACAAATCAATAAAATTAACAATATATGAAATTTAAAGGATAAAAATCACTTTTAATACAGACAAGTAAATCATAAAAAATATAGAATACAAGAGACACTTTTTTGTACGTGAAAAACTCTATAATGTGAAAGTAAAACTCACGGTACCTAGTCCAACACAAATTCACTATAGTAAAAATAATAGAAATATAATCATCAAAAGACCTCCTAGATTCCCACACTATTTCATCCAAAGGTGGTTTATAATCAATAATAAAATAAAGTAATTTCTCACCAACTAAGGATTGTAGAAAACCCTCAACATAACCCTTGAAGAAGACAATTGAAGAAACTGTAAATGGACTCTTACAAACCCAGTGTTGAAACACAAAAATCAGAAAGAAAGAAAAGAAATCGAGATAGAGAATGGAGGAGAAATTCGCATTTGTGTAGAACATAAGTGTTACGTGCGCACAACAGATGTGTTGCGCGCGCACAACAGATGTGTTGCACATGCAAGATTGTGGCCCGTTGCGCGGCATGTAATAAGTCTCCTGCATACCCGCACAATGATATGTGGTTGTGCAGAAATAGGATTCACATGTGCAGTTGCCTATACATACCTCCTTATTCATTTGATCCATTCATTAGTGCAGAGCTCCAAAGGATTTCGAAAAGATTCAAAATTTTTTCAAGACCTCCCCCAGATATCCCGCGGGAGAAGAAGAGGAATAAGAAGAAGGAAGCAACGAGAGAGAATATATGTTGCGCATGTTGCGTGATCCCGCGCAACAAGAACTTGTTGCGCGCATAATAGATTTTTACTATGAATATGGCTTTTGCGTATTCTTCATAAAGGCAGTAATCTTCTATGATCCTTTAAGATTATTATTACTCCAAGCATATCAAGAAATAATGAAGGATTCCCCAATCCACATAATCCTTCTGTCATTAAGATGAACACACTGAAAGCCGAGATGATGCCGAA
The DNA here is from genome assembly GCA_021015155.1 of Magnolia officinalis. Lineage (NCBI taxonomy): Eukaryota > Viridiplantae > Streptophyta > Magnoliopsida > Magnoliales > Magnoliaceae > Magnolia > Magnolia officinalis. The sequence continues at coordinate 45,424,624 of JAJHSJ010000004.1, read as the reverse complement.
ATCAACATCTGAATTATTTCTATTCATGTTATCACATTCATTACATATATTTTGAATTGGAATCAATGGAAATATGAGGATGTAAATAAATTCCATAGTTAACAAAATATTCGATGATGATTATTCTTTCATTTTCCTTTGTTATTATTGAATAAGATATCCCGATCGCAATACATTCATTTCTTGTCAAAATAAAATGGTAACTCCATTAAGGATCAAACTTATCTTATTTAATATTAACTTAGGAATCATAAAAAGAATTATCACCATCAAATGGCACCGTTATGGCACAAAAATGGCGACTCTCAATAGGAACATCCTCCCCTTCATCTCCAATACAAACTATATTTTGCTCGGTTTGTACTACTAATGTACTATCATTTCTCCCAGGACCTTCAACTCTTCCTAACTATAATGACTTTTTCATCAATCAACACGATTTTCTACTTCATGTCTAGTGGATTCTCTATTGACTACGTACAAACGTCATTTGAGACCTTGGTCAAGAAAGTTCAGTTGACTTCGACCATAGATAATTTCATAAAAGTGATGACTGGGGTGATTTCCATGTCACCAATCACATAGAACAGTAAAGAAGAATGGACAATAGTATCATTTAGGAGAGCGAAAGTCCGATCTCCTCCGACTAGAAGTCCAATTCCACTACGGGTGATTAGAGAACCTATCACTCGTAATGCTGCAAGAAAGAATCCCGTATTAGCCCCACCTCCACTTTACCTGGGATAAGCCGAAGCTATTTCTTTCATTCCACGAGATTTCCCTACTTCGCCGACCACAACTTTGCAGTGGACCAAGAAAGAAAATGGGAAGTCTCCTTTGATCAATAAATTGTCATTAGCAGAATTTATTGGAACTACGTCGTTGCGTATGGTAATGCCAGACGTATTGTCAAGCCCATGTCCTAGTGTCCGTTCCGTTTCGTAGGATCCTGCGGTCCTCTCGATCGAATTCCTGTGACCCGCGACCTTTTGATTTCATTTGCGCGCGACCCTTAGTCCCATCCTATAAACCCGAGCCGATTCAGCCCGAGACCTACGCCATTGCGACTGCGCAGTCGCCCCGTCTCGTGCTCCAATCCGACGTCTAGATCATGAGATGTGGGCCGCGCATGATCATGGTCGTGGGCCGCACGTTGCGGGACCCACCTATCTAAATTTGTACATTTTCCTAGGTCATCATGAGGTTGACATCACCCCTACCTACCCTAGCCACCCTAGCTACCATAGCTATCCTAGCCACCCTACCCCCTAGCCCATTATTATTTTTCTTCCCTATGTCTTACACCATCATCATTGCCTAGCTAAGAACTCCAAAAATCCAGCCACATCCCAAGCTCATTTCCTCCAATCTAACCCTCAAAAACCTCATCTCAACCGTTAATCCTCTTCCCTTGGAGCATTGGAGCCTATAGGTGGAAGAAGAAGGAGAGGTTAGAGAGGTGGGTGTTTCTTAGTATGGATCTTTTTTTTAAAGCATAGGGCAAGTGGGACCCACCAATCAATGGTGGAGATTCCATCTTGGTCCCTAGATGTGGCCAAAGGCCTATCACACCTTGCATGTATGTATCCATGGTGGGACCATTCTCCATAGATCCCACCATGAAGCTTCTATGTCATCCATCTTGTAATGGCCATCTAGGCCTTGATTTTGTGGTAGAGATATGGTTTTCCACTTGATTTTCTGATTTGAGGCCCACCTATTTTGGGATATTCATATGATGCATGCATGTACATGGAGGAGCTCATAGTGGCAGAGCTCCTCCCATCTCTGTCGTTTCTCTCTCTCTCTCTCTCTCTCTCTCTCTCTCTCTCTCTCTCTCTCTCTCTCTCTCTCTCTCTCTCTCTTTTTCTTTTCTTTTGATGGTGATGTGATGTGAGGTGTGTGCCCACCTGATGTGTGTGTGTGGCCCCCATGATATGTTAAATCCATGTCGTCTACCTTTGGGGCCCACCTTGCTGGACTGTCCAACAGACGGGCTTGCTGGGACAGGCCCAAATGAAGGTGAAAATACAAATATCAGCTTGATCTTACAAGCTGGTGGGTCCCACACGTGTTGACCCACCTTAATGTATTTACTCTATCTCCACACCGTCCATTTGCCCAGGACGGTGGGACCTTGCAATGTATGTGTTTCATACATACCGTCCATCTGTCATGGACGTGGGCCCACCCCACACGTGTGACACGTGTGGGTGGGACCCACCTTGATGTATCTGTTCTTCTATCCACTCCATCCACCTGTCCTGACGGTGGTGTGGACCCACGGTAATGTATGTGTTTATACACACCATCCATCCATTTCAGATTGTGTGGGGCCCACCCCACACGTACTACACGTGTGGGATGGGACCCATGTCATGCCCCAAACTCGGAAATCGGGCTCATAAAATTTTCAATCGCTCGCCAGTCCGGTGTCGACAGCCTCTGTAGTACCCATTCTCAGCTCCCAGCGCGCATGCGCCAGATTCCGATCCTGGGATCCTACAAGGAGAATTTTCCAACTTACATTTATCTCGTAAGAAGCATAATCACAAGTTTACCCAAATCACAAAAGCACATCATCATCACATATCCACTAATATCAAACTTTTAAATACAATGCATAAAGGAAATACAATAGCAATATCGGAAGCTCCAGAAGTCCGCTGCACGCTCAAGCTCAATGCTGCCCCCGACCTAACACACCTGCATGCATCTGTCAATGCATAAGCTTTAAAAAGCTTAAAGGGGGTGTAACGCCCTGAAATTCGGGGGTCGAGTATGAACTCAACTCCCGAGTTCCAACGCATCACTTATGCAACATACACAATGTCGGTTAAATGTTGTCTGAGTTAGCGCAATAAACATGAATAAGATTAAACCAAAACAGTAATTCATACTCCAGTTCAATTGCATTTAAAACAGCGGAAGACTGAAATTTTATATACAAGTATGTAAAGTAACAAAATTTCTGAACTTCAGAGTATGAGTACTAGCTGAGCACCAATATACATGTAAAGTTTGTAAATTAAAAACCCAAAATACATCCTCAAAGAGGCCCCAAAGTCCCGCGATGCAGCCCGCGGCGCCTAGCCCGTCAGAATACTGCATGAAAGAGAACTCCTCCTGGTCCTCATCAACGTCGGGCTCTGGCTCCTGAACCAAGGCGCCCTCTAATCCTGCAACAGAGTCTGGTTGGTGTGTACAACACCGTCCCGTATCGTGGGAGTGAGTAGCTAACTCAGTGGAACAATAATGCATAAGTTAACATGTTATCAAATCAACCAAGCAGTAATGATAAAGCAGTACAAATCAAGCATTTCTAACTACTCTTGTTAAATGCAAAAATGATATGACATGATGCTGTATGCCCTTGCCAAACCACCCTCAAGCGACATCATCTTACGTTCGCGAATGCTTAACTCCCTCAGTGCGCCACATCTACAAAGCACATGCGGTGCGATGATGCTCGTGATTGCCAAGTTATTATTAGTCCATTTCAATCAGCAGTATTGGGAAACTAAGGTACCTCCCTTGTATCATTCCCAACATGATCCATTCTAGGGTCGTCAGTCCTAGTTATTCTCATACGATGTTATGGTTTGAGAAGCTTAGTGATGGCATCACAACAGGTTCGTCACCCGTCAGCGCGGATACAGATCTCACCGTATGCGGCTCAATTGCTGGCCGTCAGCTCGAGTACAGGTCTCACCGTACTCGGCTCAATCACTAGCCGTCAGCTCAAGTACAGGTCTCACCGTACTCGGCTCAACTCACACTCTAGTTACTGTGAAAGGCTCGTGGCCAATCACAGATACTTAAAGTACACTCGATGATACCACGGAGGACTCGTCGCCCGTCAGCACGAGCACAGATCTCACCGTACTCGGCTCTCGCCGAAGTATCGACAGCTCGAATACAGTGTCCATACCACCGTATTCGGCTCACGAGATAGTGCGCAATGGTCACTACGGGGAGGCACATGGCCCAGCATAGGCCGACAGCTCGACCACGGTGTCCCATACCACCATGCCCGGCTCATGCGTCTTAGCGGATCTAGGTACCATGGTTAAACAGGAATCACCACTGGTAAGTTTGGTACCCTAGGTTCAAGCAGTAGCGACCAAACAAGGTGAACACACAACTACACTTCGGTTCAAGTGGCGAGCCTGACTAGCTCGAGCGCACCACAAGTTGAGCGATATGGAGCGCAAAAGCACTCCGCGTGGCCAACCACTATCGCCAACCGAAGTACGACTCGGGTTCGCCGGACCCGTCCTTTGTGGCGACATGAATCTCAGCCACAATCACAAGTCTGGTACCGAGTGTTTGGACTATAAACATAGTCCCAAACTCAAACAGTTTTCATCGCTAGCATGTGAGGTAAAGCATGGTAAACAAGCAATACAAGCATGTTAGTCGGCATGTTATAAAGCATAAAGTAAGACATGAAGTAAAGCATGTTACAAAGCATGTGAGAAGCATGTTACAAAGCATATTGTAATGCATGTACTGAAGCACTATCCCCATAGGGATAGAATTGTGTGTGCACTACAATTAAGTGGTTGCGGTGAACCACGCATGGAGGGGATCCTACATGTCTCTAAGGGAGTTGGAGAATCCATATCAGCGCCTATCTAAGGCACTAGTACATTACATGTACACCTACATGCACATACACAAACACTTAGAATTACGTTTCCAACATACACGACGTATGTTAGGCAAGTTCGTGATTGGGATGTCCCTAAGCCCGGGAGTATTTTTCCCGCGTATATCGTATTCATACAACAAATAATCATTACAATTACATAACCAAAATCCGCACGCATGCGGGATTTCTAGAATACGCAATTTCGACATACATGGCATTTACACATGAACATATATTTTTGCGATCTCTTTCGCCAAACTAGTATTTTATCCACACATGATATAATCAAACATTAAATAAACATGTCAAACATTTTCTCAACAAAAATACGTATACGGTATTTCTACGTATATCAAGAGTATGTAAAATTCCATAATCTTTATCGCTAATCGAAACAGGAAACGGAAAGCACTTTGTACATGTGCATTTGCATGCAGATCATGAATCTATCATTATCTGTCATTGAAAGCGTTGAAAACCGTAACTTATACGCTTAAAGTCCTCACCTCAGCCCTTGGAATTCCAACGAATCAGCAAGAAGGTTGGTGCTTCCGTATACGGGAGTTTCTTAGCCTAAAGATCGCATTCGATTAGTCTTTCCTTAACCTATCACTAATTAGGCTCAAATCAGACCTAGGGTTAGGGTTTCTTACCTTCAAATGGGGTGGAAACCGCCGGGAAACCACTTGGAATAGCGCGGTGTAGGCCGTGGGAGAGGTGGAAGCAGCAGGAGGAAGATCGGCTTCGATCTCCACAAGTTCTCTCTCTTTTCTCTCTTTCTCTCTTAGGGTTTTAACCCAAATTCGTATGGCTGTGAGAGGGGCTGTTCTAAGCCCTTTTATAGCCACAAACCTTCCCAAAATAGACTCAGGTTCAAGGGCAACTGCTTACATAGGCATTTCGCCAATTTTCAAGCTCAAAAGGGTGTTCTGGTGGCCCTCTTTGAGCCAAACGTCGGACTTAAGCTCACCCACTGCGGATCCACGTGGGATTACGTTTTCGGCTCGATCGGATTCCCAGATCGCACGTGGCGGACCACTTTCAGTTCAACGGTCCGTGGGCCACGATCGGAATTTCTGAGTACATGTAAATGTTCCTGAAATTTTTCTTAATCCGAGGGTGTAATTTGGTCTGATTCCGACGGTCAGGTTGCTTAATACTGACGCGCAACCGAAAGGTGCCAGATCACTATTCCAGATATTTTATCTTGGATGGAAATAGTGTTTTCACACTCCCTCGCTCCGGAGTGAAAATAATGGCCGTGGGACATCGGAATCATCTGATTTTTGAGATGATTGTCAAGCCCAGTGGGGCGGTCCTGGTTCCTTAGCTTCGTGTTAATCGGACTCCCGATGTGCGATTTAGACCTCATACGAAGTTTCGTTTCAGTCCCGAGAGCAGACGGGTAATGAGTTTGGCTCTAGACTTTAGGGTAACCTAGAGTCACCAATTCTGCAAGTTTTGGGTCTTGCAGATCGTATTTAAAGCGATCCCAACGGATTTCATGATTTACCGAGTTTAGTACTTAGTTAACTTTGTTAAATTTCTAAAGGATTTAATCCTATGTGATTTCTGGTCGAGGTGGTACTCGGCCCAATGTACGGAAATTTTCAGGTCGTTACAATCTACCCCCCTTAAACAAAAAATTTCGTCCTCGAAATTTATACCTTTTCGTAGTCCTCGAGAATCTGAGGGTAGTTCTTTCTGACCTCGGCCTCAGTCTCCCAGGTAGCTTCCTCCTCGGAATGATGTGTCCACAGCACCTTCACCAGTGGGATGACCTTGCTACGTAGTACCTGCTCCTTCCTATCAAGGATACGCGTCGGGCGCAGCTCGTACGTAGCATCCTCGCTCAACTGTACCTGCTCCCATCTGATGATATGCGTAGGATCAGGAACGTACTTCTTCAGCATAGAGACATGAAATACGTTGTTACAGAAGCAAGCGGCGTAGGCAAGGCGAGACGATACGCCACATCACCCACTCGATCCAGTATCTGAAATGGACCGATAAATCTCGGTGTGAGCTTCCCCTTCTTCCCGAACCGAAGGACTCCCTTCATAGGGGAAACTCGAAGGAAGACATGATCCCCAACATCGAACTCCAGCGGTCGCCGCCTCGTATCGGCGTAACTCTTCTGTCTGCTCTGCGCTGTGCGCAATCGACGCCTGATGATATCAATCTTCTCTGTAGTCGTCTGGACCAACTCTGGGCCAATCAGGCTGCGCTCGCCAACCTCTGCCCAGCAGTGCGGTGCCCTACAAGGTCGACCATATAAAGCCTCATAAGGCGCCATACCAATAGTCGCCTGGAAGCTGTTATTGTAGGCGAACTCTGCGTACGGAAGACAGTCATCCCAGCTGTCCTTGAAGTCCAACACACACGCTCGCAACATATCCTCCAAAATCTGATTCACCCGCTCTGTCTGCCCATCAGTCTGAGGATGAAACGCTGTACTGAACTTCAACTTCACACCCATCGCCTCCTGGATACGAGTCCAGAAGATGGATGTGAATCGCGTGTCTCTGTCCGACACGATCTCTAAGGAAACTCCATGCAGACGAACGATCTCTCTGATGTACAGTCTAGCCAGCTCGTCTGCAGAGTTCGTAACTCTGATAGGGAGAAAATGGGCTGATTTGGTCAACCGGTCCACAATCACCCAGATAGAATCATGTCCCTTCCTCGTCCTCGGCAGCCCAGATATGAAGTCCATGGAGATGAAGTCCCACTTCCACTCCGCTATAGGCATGGGCTGAAGCAGTCCAGGAGGTCGGCGATGTTCTGCCTTGACCTGCTGGCACGTCAGACACCGAGATACATACTCAGCGATGTGGGCCTTCATGTTGTCCCACCAGTAAGTCCGTCTCATGTCCTGGTACATCTTCGTGCTACCAGGATGCATCGCAAGCTTCGAGTTATGGGCAGACTCGAGAAGCTCGCGTCTCAAGTCAGCCACATCAGGAACACATAGGCGGCCACGGAATCGTAAACCCCCATCAGAACCAACTCTCCACTCGGAATCCACGGCGTCGCTAGCCTGCTCTCGAAGCTCAGACAGCCGTATATCGCCCCTTTGGGCCTCAACAATCCTGTCGTCAATAAGTGGCCGCGCCCGAACGTGCGCAACACACTCAAAAGGCTCCTCGACAGTGAGTCTCTGCTCGAAGTCGCGCACAAACTCCATCATGTCCCACTCGGCTATCATCAGCGGTGCCGCAAATGCAATCATCTTCTTGCGGCTCAACGCGTCTGCCACAAGGTTCGCCTTGCCAGGATGGTAGGAAACCTCGAACTTGAAGTCCTTCAAGGTCTCCATCCATCGGCGCTGTCTCATATTCAAGTCTCGCTGCGTGAATATATACTTAAGGCTCTTGTGGTCGCAGAAAAGCTCGAACTCCTCTCCGTAGAGGTAATGTCTCCAGAGCTTCAATGCAAAGATGACTGCTGCCAACTCCAGGTCATGTGTAGGGTAATTCTCCTCGTGCTTCCTTAATTGTCTCGAGGCATACGAAATCACCCTATCCTTCTGCATCAGCACACAACCCAAACCAACGCGAGACGCGTCAGTATATACCGTGTACTTCACCCCTTGCTCTGGCAATACTAGCACAGGGGCGGACGTCAACTTGTCCTTCAGCTCCTTAAAAGCTGCCTCCGCCTTCTCATTCCAGGCGAACTTCAGGTCCTTCCTAGTCAACTGCGACAATGGCCTGGCGATCTTCGAGAAATCCCGAATGAAACGTCTGTAATACCCAGCCAGACGAGGAAACTCCTCACCTCAGTAAACCGACTCAGGCTGCTGCCAATCCTGAACCGCGGCTACCTTAGCAAGGTCCACTGCTATCCCATCCTTGGACACCACATGTCCCAGGAACTTGACTTCCTCCTGCAGAAGTCGCACTTCTTGTATTGCGCAAACAACTGGTTCCTCTCTAACGTACCCAACACTGCTCGCAGGTGCTCCTCGTGCTCCTCCCGACTCGTGGAGTATATCAAAATATCATCGATAAAACGATGACGAATCGGTAAAGGAAGGGCCGAAATACCCGGTTCATCAGATCCATGAACACGGCTGGTGCGTTCGTCAGACCGAACGACATCACCAAAACTCATAGTGCCCGAAGCACGTCCTGAAGGCTGTCTTCTGTATATCTTCCTCTCTCACGCGCAACTGATGGTACCCTGACTGAAGGTCAATCTTCGAGAAATACTTCGCCCCCCTCAACTGATCAAACAGATCATCTATCCTGGGCAAAGGATACTTGTTCTTCACCGTGACCTGGTTCAACCTACGGTAATCAATACACAACCGTAGCGACCCGTCCTTCTTCTTCTTCACGAACAACACAGGTGCTCCCCAAGGAGACACACTAGGTCGAATGAAGCCTTTCTCTACAAGTTCGTCAATCTGTTTCCGCAGTTCCTCCATCTCGCATGGAGGCATACGATAGGTCGGCAACGAGATGGGCATCGCACCAGGCGTAAGGTCAATCGTAAAGTCAATCTCGCGCCGAGGAGGTAAACCAGGGATAGTCTTAAAGACTCCAACAAACTCCCTAACCACTGGCGTACCCCCAGTGTCGGACCATCAATCGGCACAAGTAATGCAGCATAACAATCAACTCGACAGGGCCAACTGACCTGTACAGAGAACGTGAACGCTGTGCCGTCAGGTCCATAGGCGGTCACGATCCGAGCATCGCAATCTATCTCCGCCCTCATCTTGGCGAGCCAATCCATGCCAAGTATAACATCGTAGTGCCATAGCGGAGCAACAATAAGGTCGACGTGCTCCGTGCTGCTACCCAAATCTATCGCGCAACTCTCGCATAAACGCGTGACATCCGAGAAGGTCCCGGTGGCCGTAGTGAGTCTCGTTCCCTTAGTGGGAACAGAATGCAAAGATAGGCGTTTCACCGCCCCACATGAAATGATAGAGATAGTGGACCCAGTGTCCACCAGTAGAGAAACGGGAGTACCATGGATATGAGCCGTGCCCTCGAAGGCCGTCGGTGCCGATATCGACGTCTCAGGTGCCTCAGCAACGAGGGTATGCACACGGGCCTGCTGCTGGCGATTCGGCTGAGGGGCCTGGGTCGCTGTGGCGGTCTGAAGAACGGCACAGGAGGTCGGAATGAAGGATGTGCAGGAGCGGTCTGTAGCGGCGGAGCTGAAATGGTCTGGGGATAAGAGCGACCCAATCTCTGCGGTGGCGCAAATCCGCTAGCCCGCATGCGCGAGAAGCAGCTCTCGGCAGGATGTCCTGGTTTCCCGCAAAACGTGCAGGTCACCAACGGGCGTCTCATGGGAAGCACTGGCGCTGCAGCCCTGGGGGGAGAATCGGCTCGAGGCCTCTTGCCTAAAATAGGCCTGCTCTGTGTATCCTGGCGCGGTCTCGCAACCATAGTACCGCGTGATCGGGCCAGACGGTCCACATCCTGCTCGGCCGTCATAGACATGTGGACCAGTGCTGCATAAGTAGGGATAGTGAGGCAGCAAAGCTTCGACCGTATGTCAGGTCGCAAGCCTCCAGTAAATCGTCGCATCCTCATCTGCTCATTGACGAGGATGGTCGGGACAAAGCGGCCCAACTCGGTAAAACGGTGCTCATACTCCGTCACCGTCATGCCTCCCTGCCTGAGGCGCAAAAACTCGTCCTCCCGCTCATGTCGATATGTCTGCGGGTAATACTTCTCGTGGAACCGAGACTCGAAAGCCTCCCAAGTCCACACGAAGTCCACTGCGACCGTGCGCAGCACACTGTCCCACCATAAACTGGCCTCCCTCTCAAACATAAAGGTAGCCAGCTCAACCTGCTCTGCCTCAGAGCAATGTAACATCCGTAGCATCTTGGAGATGCGGTCCAACCAGAACTCTGCCTCCTCGGGTCTGTGAGAACCCGCAAATGAAGGAGGCCTCAAGCGCTGAAATCGCTCGAGTAGCCCTCGCGTACCGACATCTCCAGTAGGAGGTGCAACGGGTGCAGGCAGAGGCGCATCCTCACATCGCGCAGGAGGCTCAGAATACTCCTCAGGATGCGCAGACGTAGTAGGTGGAGCCGCACCACCTCCGTGGGACAAGGCCTCAGCAATAGTGGCCATCAGATCCTGATGCTGCTGCTGCGTATCTGCTGCTGCTGCTGCTGCTGCTGCTGCTGCTGTATCTGCTCATGCTGCTGCTGCTGCTGCTGCTATCTGCATCTGCTGCTGATGCATCATCATCATCAGCTGCTCAAATCTATCAGGCTGTGGAGCAGCCTGGGAATCATGATGTGCAGCAGATGACGGCCGATACTGCTCTCTGACCGGGGGTGTGTAAGGTGGCTGTCCACCACTAGGACCAGCAGAAGGCTGATCAGATCCCAATCCACGGTCAGTAGGACCGCCACTACCAGAAGGAGTCTGGTCCATAGAGCCGGTCAAACGTAGATGTGCCGTGCTCCGCGTATACTGCCGCGGCATGCCCTATACAACATAGGGTAGATCATTCGTGAGATATAGCACAAAACACATCATGAGGCACTTACGCATTCCACACATCATCAATACAAAGAGGCTACATGCTTTTCATTTACTCAAAATTGTCATAATACATGGACACAGAGTTACATGAATCACGACAGAAAATCACATGATAGCCATTACATTCGTTACATAAAAACATACAAAGCATGCTACTACCTACTACATCAACAACATAAAAACATAAAACCGCCTATCGCGGTAACCAACACAAGCAACAACACACAACACATGGATGACTAAGCATCCGAAGTAGGCGGTGGAGGAGGAGCATTCTTATCCTGCGCACAGCACAGGATGGCCTTCAACGTACGGGACATCTTCTTGAAGCTTCTCTTTATATAGGCGTCAGTCTCTTCAAGCTTGGCTCGAACTTGACCAATTTCTTGCTGCAGGGCGGCTTGCCCTTCCTCAAGACGGGCAAATCGCGCGTCAAAAGCATCCCGATCAATACCAGGCTCCTGAGCCCAGGAGGTGAACTCTCCTCGGTGTCCTGAGCCTCAGGTTCTTCTTCCTGTATATCATCATCGCCCTCCTCATCACTCTCCTCGCCAGCACTATCCGACTCATCACCAGAGTCGTCGAGTCGGGCTTGCCGCTGTTGAGGGCCGATCTCATATTCCTGAGTGTCGCTTCACTTATGATTCGGACGGTGCAAGATCCTCCATGTTCAACTGTAGCCTACATCACGAGCCATCCTGCAGATCAGGCGGCCAAAGGGGAGCGAAAGATCGTTCCTGGTAGAACGAACGGCATGCACTATTGAGATAGGATGACGTGGGTAGGCATATATCGTCTCCATGTCCCATCTTGTACAAGAAGTCTACCATCACCCGAGTACATTCCGTGCGGTTACCCATTCGTGGGTACACGTTGTAGGTGAAAAATATGATGGAGTAGCGGTAGTCTTCCGCCATTTTTGTCGACGCAATGCTGTTTCCTCTCCTCCAAGTAACCCGGCGACCACAGAGATATCGCGCGCGGCGATCCCTTTCCCGCGCACTTCTGGAAAAGCTACCACTGGGGTGTACCTGACCACGCGGCAGCTTGGTGATCCGAGCCACTTCATCCACTGTAATCGTGCGTCTAATGCCCCTCACAGAAACAGTAAACTGAAGAGGCTCAACAGATGCGTTCCACGATGTGAGCATAGAAGGCGCGGACCGTGTTATCACATGCAGGCGACTGGCCATCAAAAATATCGAATTCCAACCGATGTCCACCAGGTGGTCCATCAGTGGGTGTAGCCCGAACATCCTTTCATCTACATGGGCTTCAAACACAACTTTGCGGCCCGCAAAGCGCCCATACTCCACGCCAATCGGGTAAGCATTTCTGACGGGAATGGTCGGGATCCAAGTCTCGCTTTGACCTAAATTCCCGCACGGTGCTTGGGCCGGCCCCGACGTCGGATCTTCTTTGAGAATGGGCTGGCCTACTTGGGCCGCATCATCAGCCGCGGTTTTCCTCTTTCCCATGAAAGATAGGATGGAGGAAAGAGAGAAAATGGTGGCCACCACACCAAGGAGGGCCATGGAAATTTGCCCAAAATGGGATTTAAGGGCTGATCTCTTTGCTCCACCACAAATATCAATGCAATGGGTGTGGGAGGAGCCCAAGAGGTAGAAAATGAAGAAGAAACAAGAAGGAAGTGGGATGGGTTTGTATCTTAACCCGATTTTGAGCTCCAAAGAGGGATATGAGAGCTCCAACTTGAGAAAAATGGGAAAGGGGAAGCTAGGGCTGTTGTGGGAGGTTGGGATGGTGAGAAATGGAAGGAAAATGGAAGATTTGGAGGTTGGAGGGATGGGTTTTTGGAAAAATCGAAAAATGGGGTGGAGGTGCTTGAAAAGAGGGGTGAAATGCAAAGGGGGTGCTTCCAACCCATTTATTCTAATCAATCCACCAAACCGCACGTGCCACTGTTTGGGGGGGTCAAACCGACCGCCCATGCTTCGAAATCCCACCGGAAAAGCAACCACCGGCCGGCGGCGCGCCGCCCGACCCGCGGCGCCCCGCGCCGGACTTGGCCGAGCACGCTGCCGCCGCCTGGCCACCTTGGCACGTGCCCAGGGTGCTGAATGCACCCGGCTTGGGTCAAAAAATGTAATGGGCTGACGTGGGGGGCCCACGAACTCCGTTCGGCTCCCAAACGGGCAGTTTCCGGAAATTTCAGAATCAATCTGATTTTTCCCGATTTTTAAGGAATTATTTTAGGTGGAATGTGACCATGACACACGTCAATAGACGGTTAAGGGGTGATTGGAGTCCACGTGTGCGGTCAGGATCGAGTACAAACTCGATCAACGCGTCTATTTTCAACGAATTCACCGAACGTGAAGTCGGGAGACCCTAGGACTGTTTCTAAACGTTTGCGCACCCTCCTAAGTATAATGCGTCAGCGTACGTGGTGGGGACATAACTCAGGTCGGTTTTAATCAAAATCATGCTCTGATACCAACTTGTAACGCCCTGAAATTCGGGGGTCGAGTATGAACTCAACTCCCGAGTTCCAACGCATCACTTATGCAACATCCACAATGTCGGTTAAATGTTGCTGAGTTAGCGCAATAAACAGAATAAGATTAAACCAAAAACAGTAATTCATACTCCAGTTCATTGCTTTTAAAACAGCGGAAGACTGAATTTATATACAAGTATGTAAAGTAACAAATTTTCTGAACTTCAGAGTATGAGTACTAGCTGAGCACCAATATACATGTAAAGTTTGTAAATTAAAAACCCAAAATACATCCTCAAAGAGGCCCCAAAAGTCCCGCGATGCAGCCGGCCTAGGCGTAGCCGTCAGAATACTGCATGAAAGAGAACTCCTCCTGGTCCTCATCAAGTCGGGCTCTGGCTCCTGAACCAAGGCGCCCTCTAATCCTGCAACAGAGTCTGGTTGGTGTGTACAACACCGCCCGTATCGTGGGAGTGAGTAGCTAACTCAGTGGAACAATAATGCATAAGTTAA